>VIBQ01000013.1:360623-842431 GCA_006937295.1 Carpinus fangiana | reverse complement strand
CCCCCCCCCCCCCCCCCCCCCCCCCCCCCCCCCAAAACCCTTTGAGTTCATCCTTACTGATCTTCCCGCGTTCCCAGACGCTCAAGACTCCGGCGATAACTATCGCTCCCATACGGTTCGTCTCCCTTTCCCCCCCATTTCCTTTGCGTGCCGCGCATCCCGCGCCTCAACGTGTCGCTTTCACCTGCCCTCATTGGCCCCTTTGCCCCACTGTCACTCTTGCCCATGCCACCTCGCTTTTCACCTTGCGCACCCTCATCCTCACTGCCTTCTGCCCTTGTCGCCCCTCTATACTATCTACGCCCCCAAATGAGCCACGACTCCAGCGCTAACCCGTCACAGCGCGAAAGGTCTCGCTCTCCTCGCCGTCGTTCTCGCAGTCCTCGACGCAGCAGACGCTCCTACTCTCCCAGAAGCCGCTCTCACAGTCGCGACGACTACAGGCGCAGCGATCGTAGGTCCCGTTCTCCTGGCGCAGCCGGAGGTTCAGCATACCAGAGCTCAAACGCTCGGCCGTCGTACAGAGATCCCCAGGAACGCGCTGCCGCCAAAGAGCAACAAATGCAGAACGTCCGCGAGCAGTCCCAGCAGGACCGCCGTGTCTATGTCGGCAACTTGAGCTACGATGTCAAGTGGCACCACCTCAAAGATTTCATGAGACAAGGTTGGTCTTGCTTCCACTCTCCCACCGTGATACACCAAGCTAACCCACATTTGCAGCTGGAGAAGTTCTCTTTGCAGACGTCTTATTACTTCCGAATGGAATGTCGAAGGTGGGCACACACGTGTGGACGTGATTGGTCTTTTGTTTTACGCTTTTTTTTTGATGGACGTTGGATTGACGGGTGGGCCATTCGCCGTGGCTTGTAGGGATGCGGGTAAGTCTTTCCACCTTGTGCGATGGTGTCATACAGCGTACAATGTGCTAACGAAGGCCTGCAGAATTGTGGAATACGCTTCACGAGAAGACGCACAAAACGCCGTCAATACGCTCAGCAACCAGCAACTGATGGGTCGCTTGGTCTATGTCCGCGAGGTAAAGTTTTACCTAAGCCCCAGTCCATGGCCCATGAGCTAATTTTCGCGTCTTGCAGGACCGCGAAGCTGAACCTCGATTCACCGGTACCGCCCCCGCGCGCGGCGGCTTTGGAGGAGGAGCAGGAGGTGGAGGACCTGCCTTCGGAGGACCCGGTGGTGGTGGCGGCTTCGGAAGTCGACCACAGGCGGCACAGATCTACGTCTCCAACGTTTGTTCTCCCTCCCTTCATGGGTTGCTAACTCCACAAAGGATCTACCCTCTAACACTTATTCTACGTAGCTTCCCTACAACGTTGGCTGGCAAGATCTGAAAGATCTCTTCCGTCAAGCTGGTAAGCATATCCCCCACTTACGACTCCTCGCAGCCTGTATACTGACCTTGTCAAGCTATGAACGGCAACGTCATCCGCGCCGACGTTCACATTGCCCCCGATGGTCGCCCCAAGGGCTCTGGTATCGTTGCGTTCGAATCCCCTGACGATGTTCGCAATGCCATTGCCCAATTCAACGGCTACGACTGGCAAGGCCGCAACATTGAAGTGCGCGAAGATCGTTTCCCTCAGGCCACATTTGGTGGTCGTGGAGGAGGCTTCGGAGGCCGCGGTGGTTTTGGTGGACCCATGGGCCGGGGCGGCTACGGCATGCGCGGCGGCTTCGGTGGAGGTATGGGCCGTGGTGGCTTCGGCGGCGGCGGTTATGGAGGTGGCATGGGTGGCGGTGGTGGCATGGGCCCTGGAGCCGTGGATGTGCCCCAGCAGGCCCCCAACCCATTCACGGACTTTGCAACCTCTGGTGGAGACCCTGGTCCTATCATCTACGTTCGCAACGTAAGTTACTCAGCTGCCCTTGAGCTTGGGGAACACAGAGCTGACAAAATCACAGCTTCCATGGTCTACCAGTAACGAGGACCTCGTCGAGCTCTTCCAAACCATTGGCAAGGTGGACAAAGCCGAGATCCAGTACGAGCCGAACGGCAGGTCCAAGGGAACCGGCATTGTTGCATTCGACGGCGCCGAGAATGCAGAGACGGCCATTTCCAAATTCACCGGCTACCAGTACGGCGGTCGCCCTCTCGGCCTTAGCTTTGTCAAGTACATCAACCAGCAACAGGACAACATCGGTGGTGGCGCTGGTGATGCTACGATGGACAGCGGCGAGTACGAAGTCAAACCGGACTTGCCTACACAGGACCAGATCATGTGAAGTGGCATCCACTCCTTTGCCCGTTTCAAGGCAATACAGCGAACTTGTTAAAAGCACTTCCTGCCACTATTACGAAAAGCACAACTATCCTTCAACTTTCCTGGGCAATTTAATATATAGCTGAAAGCTGAGTATTCTATGCGCTTGCTGAAGATGCGTCGGTCTACTGTGATAAAATGTCCAGACGGTCCTGTAATATCTAATGCTTAGAAAATGCAATATGCTACTTGCGCGTTTCTCCCGCCGCAGTCTTCATAACCAGCTCATACACACTCCACTGCACCGCGTTCACAATAAACGCCCGCACACTGCACACGCCCAAACCACGGAAAAACACCCCCATCCCCTCCGTCCTATAAGCAAGCCGCATCATCGCCCACGCCCCCGGCGCCCTCGCCGCTCCATCCCCACCCCGGGCCGCAAGCAGCGGCTGCGTCTCGCGCACCCCACCCCCTAGCACCCGCCCCGCCGGTAAGAACGCCGCATGCGTCTGCACGCGACTCTTGATCACATCGAGCGGGAACACGCTCGCCCACGTCACGACGCCCGCGAGCCCGCCGCACACGACGATCTTGGCGGCCTCGTCCCAGGCGGGCGGCGGGCGGCCAGCGCGCTGCGCCGTCCACGCGTCCTTGCTCGCCTCGTACGCGAGGAAGTAGAAGCCGTAGCCGATGCCGTCGCGTAGGGCGGTCACGACGCCGCCGTGGTAGAGGCCAGCGGGGCCGTGGCGGGCGAGGATGGCGCGGGCGATGTGCGCGGAGGAGTGGGGCGGGGTGGAGAGGGCGAGTTGGGCGCGGCATTTGATGAGTTCGGTGGGGGTGGAGATGATGAAGGTTGCGAGGCCGGCGAGGAGGCCGGAGAGGAAGTGCGCGGGGTAGGGGTGCTGGGTGGGGGGTGTGGGATCTGCGGGGGTGGGGGAGAAGAGCGGGAGGGCGCGGTTGTAGGTTGCGAAGAGGAGGGCGTTGAGGGCGCCGTAGGTTAGGATTGGGGCGGCGACGCCTTTGAAGAGGGTGCGGCGGTGGGTCGAGGAGGGAGGGGTTTGGGGGAGTGATGGGACAGCGCTTGTGGGGGAGGCGGTGGCAGAGGTGGAGGATTGGATCTTGACTTTGAGGATGTCAAGAGGGTTGCCGACAATGATGCCGATTGCGCCGCTGAGGTAGCCGGCGCAGAAGTCCATGTTCGCGAGGATATGCTGAGAGACTTGTTGAAGCCATTGTGCGTTATTGAATCATGGTGTTCAATTCTTGGGGAAATCGATAAATGTCAATGGCAGTCTGAGAAATGTGGGGCGCGAGGGGCATAGCTTCAGCCAGCCAAGCACCCTAAAACTAGTTTCGGCATATTTACCAGCTAGCGTAGTCATCAATTACATTTCAAAGTCCTCTCCTTACACTTGATGCGATAGAACACGCAATCTTTATCTTCTTCTTTTCGCTATCTGATTGTCCCGCCACTGACAATGCCTGATCAACTGATTTGTCCTCTTCCAATGAAGTTCAAGTGGCTAGTGGCCAAGGCTCATCAATGCTTTGGCCTGGCTTTATCCACATGTTTACCTTTTGAAGCATTCGGCTGATGTCAAGCGCGTCAGTGGTGTCACGCAAACACTCTGGTCCGTCATGCCAGGGAGGACATTGGAGATCAAACTCTGTCTGAAGGCAATAGATTCGATCCCCATCTGGCGTCTTTGCGTCAAATTTTACACTCCACTGACCCTAAAAATTCCATGAGTAATTGGTTCAACTCGAAGTCATCGTCAATCACTCACAGGAGCGACTAAAAAGTCTGCAAACCAAGCTGCGTAGTCGATAAAGACTGGTCCCTTACTAGGGGGACACTTCTTCTCGGGCTCGGTCGCGTTTGGAGGCTGATGCATCTTCTCGAGATAGTCACAGATGTGAAATGTGCCATTGAGCGCGCCGAAATCTCCAGTGTTGGCTGTGGCGTTGATTTGATAGTCAACTGTCGACATTGCTGAGATGTCACGCGTGAATTTGCCTAACACATGGTAAGATGCTTTGTTTCAAAATAAGCTTAAGTACAGGGCGTTTTAATGCTTACCCCAGATGAAAACATCTTGCTCTTCATTCCTGCGTGCTTGGTGAGATTAGGCGTCTTGCCTGTTTTTCTTCATCAAACTTACAGATAAGGAGTTAATGGCTTGTTCACCATGTGTTCAATTGCTAATAGATCGCCATCGCGCGACTCAGGACATAGTTTCACAATGGACTCGCCAGGTACCTGTCGAGTGCTGCTTTCGAGTTTCAGAGGAGACTGTAGGACTTCACCAACAGCATTACCCATTGCTCTGGCGTAGAGCGCAAACAGGAGCCGAGAAAACATGATGCTGGTCTTCTTTATCTGTATCGTGAAACACTTTCCTGGGCCCGAAAACACTATTGCAAAAATAAAAGGGAAAAAAGGCTGCAGTGTTGGGGAGCAGATACATGGGGAGAGGTACCTAGAAGCATGGGTGGAAGCGCTTGGGGCCATGCTGCGCCCCCCTGAAACAGCCACACTGCGACCCCCCCGCTTGGCTTAGCCAGGTACATATGAGGAGAAATACGAGGACACCTCACGATTCCAAGCGCTTGGGGCCAGCTACATATCCAGAAGCAGGCATGACACGGCTGAGATGTTCCGCTCGTCCAAACACATCGAGCCTTTACTGGAAGGGTTGAAGGATCAAGGGGCCATATGCATCTCTTGAAACGGCCCCACCAGCTTACACATCGCTACCCACTCTCACCCGTGCGTAAGATACAGTCAGGGCAATAAGAGTATGACTAAATGAACTCATGCTTGTCGGTCACAGCCACGTATCCGCTGTGTTTAGACCGTATGGCCTGTCATTGGGGCGGGAAAACTGCCTTGCAGCTTGTGTTCGAAACACGACTGGCTCAGAAGAGCCCCTAGCCCAACTTCCCACCTTTGCTCTCTGCGTCAGCCCCAGTTTCAGGTGGACGGATGTCTCTTCAGCTGGACGGCTCAGATATTGCTTGTCGGAGGTATAAATATGGTCTATATGGGAGCAGGAAGATGGAGAAGTGGCGTTCTTTGCACCTTTTTTCAACTATTTCATCATGAATATTCTTACAACTTTGTCTTTGCTTGCTGCACCTCTCGTGTATGCCACGCCGGTTGACAACCAGACCGCTTATCTTCAGGCAAGAAAGCCAAATTTTGAATGGACTGCATGGGGTGACTCGTACGCATCAGGAGTTGGTAGTGGAAAGTACCTTGCTGGACGAAGATGTCTTCGTTATGAGGAAGCTTATCCTGTGTGGATCTCAGATGATCCGGACAATTTGCTACCTGGTGGTGATGGAGGAAAATTCAACAATGTCGTCTGCTCTGGTGCTAAAGCAGAGGAAGTCGAAGAATTTCAGTTCTATACTGAAGACCAGAGTTCTGGTCAGCCCAATTGGCAATACTATCCCAGACCAAGCAGCGGCAAACCTACCATGGGCACACTTACCGTGGGCGGAGACGACATTGATTTCCCAGGCATTCTCAACAACTGCATCGTTGAGAGCTTCCCGTAAGTTTTGTATATGCTGTCTCTGCGCCATTGGTTGGCAACTGACCTTCTTTTTCAGATGGCCCATCAGTAATGGATTCACCCCACGCACTTGTGATGAGCAACGAGATTTATCTTGGTCATTGATCAGCCAAGATGGAAATCACGACACGCCGAGCACAGATCTGGTCAACAAGATTGATTCTTTGATCAAGAAAATCGTACAGTTTGGCCAAGGTGTGAACGGAGCCGACTTCCGGCTCTACGTGACAGGTTATGGACAATTCTTCAACGACCAGGACCCTGGCTGCAATACCGTTACCTTTGCTCGACTTGCAAATCCCAATGACGACGGTAAGGAACACGTGAGATTGACCACAGATTTGCGTGCCGACTTCAATCACATGAGTCGTACGTTAAATGCAGCTGTTCAACAAGCCGTGAATCAAAATAGCGGAAGCAACGTCAAGTACATCGACATTGATAGCATGCTCACAGGACACCGCTTCTGCGAGGCAGGTGTCACAGAGCCGGATCAAAACAACGCCAACCTTTGGTTCTGGCACTATCCCTACACACAGAATGATGACGGTTCCAATGCCGCCATCACTTATCTGAACAGTGTCGCACAGGCCAATGTAGACACACTCAGTTGGGACCCGAAGACTACACTCTACGTAGATTATCTCAATCAGTTCTGGGACAAGGTCGACGAGCAAGCTTTGCTTCAGTCAGTAGGTGCATCAGACGAGGATGCCAGCGTCATGTACGACTTCTGGGGTGACACCATCGGCTACCGCGCTCGCATCTTCCATCCTCAGATGCCATACCATAAGGAAATTTACAAGGCAATCGTTCAACAATATAACGATGATACTGGTGCGCCAGATCAGACAACTCCTACGACATCCATCCCAGTGGAAACTCCAACCCCGACTTCTCCATCTCCGCCACCCTATGCCACGGGAACTTGCCACATGCATATTAACGAGTTCGAAATCGCTTGCTTGGACGACAGCAAGAATCTGCGCGCTGAGATTACCATCTGGGATAATGCAGGCACTCAGATTGGTTACACCGACAAAGACGGCGATGGCAACTTCCCAGGCATCAATGCCAATGGTCCTCGTAAGTCGCTCTTACCTCGAAACATATGCAAGTGCTAACTCGTTACCGCAGTCTCCATGACAAGCAAGCTTCCCGCAGCTCTAGCTGTCACAGGCGAGCATCAGGACGATTACATCCAATTTACGCTTCAAACGAACCCCCAGCTGTCATGGACGTCACGAACCTCGCAGTCAGACTCGCCGGACGCGTATTGTAACAATGGCGGGTGGGATCCAAGGTCGGGCTCTACCTGTTCAGCGGGTAGGGCAGGGGTATTTAGGACCGACGCGGTAAGTTTTGATTTCTCCTCCTGCCTTCATTTCAAGCGTGTTTCGATTACTGACTGTTTCATCTCGCAGAAAAATCAAATCGACTGTTGGTTTAAGTGTTAAGAATCTCAAACCAAACTTCCATGATTGTTGACGAAACAGAATGTTTTACCCCCGGATTTGTACATATTAGTACCAAAGAAGTATTTGGTTCTGTCAGGGCGACTAGGAGGATTGTGAACGGGTTCTTATTATCTATTTGCTTGTCGTGCGATTTCACGAAATCAGTCTGTATTCTAGTCTTTTCATTGCGGTGTTCTCTTCGTCAAACAAATCGTATTCAGGTTATCGTGTGCGTTGCGGATAGGTACTGCAATACAATTCATGATATTATCATTCATCTCGTGGACCAAGCAACGGTCGTACTTCGCCAGTGGCTAGAATGTTGCGGCCGCTCCCCCTCCCAATAGCAATCAGCATTGCTCCTTGACCGATTGCCACGATAGCATTGTTGACACAGGCCCACCCCACCCAAGGATACCACTTCAGCAGCAAGGCCAGGTGCTCCTGAGGATCCCACATGTTTGGAGCAAGTATCAGCCTAAAGGGCCATGAGATTGCAAGAAAGAGAAACGTGACAGATTGAAGACCGAGGGTCGCTGTGCTCAAAACCCCCAGATCTCGAGCAGGCAGCGAGACACTGGCCTGGAGTGAGATTGCCGCCGCACCCAGAAGAGTGAAGATTGGGTTGGAAATGGAAATGTGGATGTTACGCATGAGATTGAAGGCTACATCATCTGGTCTTCCTCCTGCGAGGAGCGGAGTGAAAGACACGACACTCACAACCCAGAGCAATACTGCGACCCTTTTGGACATGGGATCGTAGCCGAACGAGGCTGAAGATGAAACGGATGTGCCGTGTCCTGACGAGGGCAGTACGATCACCAAAGCCAATCTGCTGGAAAGTTAGCCCTGGAAAAAAGCGATCGCGAATTTGGGTCAAGGCGTACAGCAATAATGCGCAGATGTACTGGACTAGTATTTGGGTGAGATTGAGCCAGTCACGGGTTGAGGGTGGAGTGGCGATGGGGACACCGTATCTCATAAGCGGAGATGACTTGAAAAAGATGTACATGGTGGCAACCTGGAACTGGGCCACCAGAGCGTGAAAGAAAGTGCCTGTGACAGAGAGACCAGCAGACGAGCGCAGTGTGACGAGGCGGTAGTACTGCGGGACGTAGGAGATGCATGTCATAATAATCAGTAGTCTTGAGAGGACATGACATTAGCATGTGTATTGTAATTCTAACGGTGATGAGTGAGCATACATGCTGAAAACATTGGTTACCGCCATCTTGGGAATGGGCTGGCGAGTTGGACGCGGATTGTGAGGACACAAGAGGGAGCGGGAAGTTTGGCAAGAGTACGGTGTGCTGAAATGTGTTTTTAGAAAGAGACGCTCCAGCAGCCGAGCGCGGGCTGCGGTCAGCAGGCGGCAACAATCCCTGTCAAGGATCAGGACGTCAGTTCGGCCCCAAAGATACAAGCATGGCGATGGTGCGTCAGCTTGAGGGGGCTGAGCACCTCGAGAAGCGAAGCAAGACTGGATCACGTGTTGCCACTAGCAGTCTCAGAGAAAGACACTGAGTGTCTGTCTATTGACTAGCAAGGTGGATAGAGTTCAAATAAATATTAGCAAGATAGGACTGCAAAATACAGCTTTGGAGCTTTAGTGTGACTTAAACGGTTTAGCTGCTGGGCCTTTGTTCTGCAATGCGTCACCTTTCTTGAATCCCCCGCCGCGCTAACAGACCTCAAGCTACGCCTCCACCACGACTGAGTCACCCTGCGTCTCCTTGTACCTTTAGCACATATAATTGGCACATGGATATGATTTCCCTGAGCTTTTCGACCGGTACGCAAAACGCTCCCCTCTACAGCTTGCACAATGCAACCTTCAACTAACAATTCACTCCTAGTACACCTCTCCTACGCCACTCCCCCATCCACATCACCTCTTGCCGCAACGCAGCTTGCTCAGCTTCCCCTCTTCCCGAAAAAGGCTAGCCACTGAAAGGTTCGACTTCACATGCCATCGAATATACAAGCCGACACATCGTGGGACTTCACCCCAGTCTATGCCCTCATCCAGTCGTTGTCGGAGAAAGGACGCGACTCTGTTGATGGTGGTGATGCCACCCCATCACCGCATGCTAAGCGTAGAGCCTTCGCCGATGACGGCGGTGTAGGCTTGGGAGACTTCAACAACGTCTGGGATTATTTGGGTGTTTCGCGTGACAAGCCTACTCCAAGCGTCCCAACCTTTGAATCTGCCACGGCCAAGAAGGACAAGTACGGCGATGCCTACGCTTCAGACGGTGCAGCCTACTACAACCAATCCTCCAAAAGCGTCAGATGGCGAGATGAGACCGACGGCGGGGATATCGCCGACACCCAGGCAGAGGACACTTCCCTAAGTGGCCTAGAGAATGAAGGTCTGACCAAGAACCAAAGGAAGAAGCGCAACAGGAAGATCAGGAAGAAGGCTGAGCTTGAGGAACTGGCTGCTAACTTGGCCAGAAAGAAGAATGCCGGTCCTGTGGAGAGTGGCGATGAGTCCGATGTCTCCCCTCAGGCCATTAGGATCCTCTCTCCCGCGTCCAGGGCACGCTTTCATGCCCACAACAACTCGATGTCTGGAAGCTACCCACCCATCAAACCTCCGAAAGATTTACCTCCTAAATTCAGCCATGCGACATTAAGCGACAACTCCTTTCGTCCCATGCAAGTCGCCCCTGCTAAAAGGCCTCCGACGAAAACGCCTTCGCAGCCTAATGACGGTCATCTCTCCGCACAGATTTCCGCTGCAGTTGACAAGGTCGCTGCAACGATGAAGAAGGCGCCAGAAACACCACAGAGACCCATGCCTCAGACTCTGCATAACAGCTTGCTCGCCACGCATGCTGGTGTCACCACTAAAGCCTTCCACCCACAGCCCGACCCCTTCAATTCTGTAAGACCTGCAGCAAACAAAAACAGCGTTAAGAACCCATTCCAGTCTGCTCTAGCAAACCCAATGTCTGTTGCGGATCAACTAAACAAGAAACTAGAAAGTACACCCACAAAGTCACGCCAGGCTAATGATATCCTCCCGCTCGTGCATCGCACGAGCTCTGACCGCAATTGGTCTCTCTTACTCAAGCTTTTGAATCAGTTCCCAGAAAACAGAGACACTCTGCTTTCGCCGCTGCAGCTATCCTACAATCGTCCTGTGCCTTATGGCATTCATGTATTTGTTGATGCATCCAATATCCTCATTGGATTCATGGATCATCTCAAGCGCGCTCGCAATATCCCAGAGCACGCACGTGTTCCACGCGTCTACCCTTCATTCCATGCACTGGCGCTTCTCTTGGAGCGGCGCCGTCCCGTTGCTAAACGAGTCCTTGCCGGCAGCACGCCACACGTTCCCGCTTTTGACGAAGCAAAAGAGATTGGCTACGACTGCAGCATCCTCGATAAAGTTTGGAAAGCGCGCGAGCTGACCGAGCGCCAACGCCGATTCGCCGTGAAAGCGGCGAGCGGCGGTCGCCCACAGTCTGGTCACGGAAGTGACAGCGGCGGCAACGGTGGTGTGAGCGACACTGTGCCACATCACCAGCAGCCAAAGTGGGTCGAGCAAGGTGTCGACGAGGTCCTCCATCTGAAAATCTTGGAAAGCATCTTGGACGTGCCTACGGCCTCGCATGACTCTTCGAAAGCGGGGTCGTGCGAGCGGCCCACGATGGTGCTTGCTACTGGTGACGCTGCCGAGGCAGAGTACAGTAGCGGCTTTCGCAAGATGGTTGAGCGTGCGCTGACGCACGGTTGGAATGTTGAGGTCATGGCTTGGGGTGCGAGCATCAACCATGACTGGCGGAAGATGGAGAAGAAGTCTGAATGGCAGAGCCGATTCCGCATCATCGAGCTCGACAGCTATGTTGAGGAGCTCTTTTCGGATGCTGATGCTGCATAGATCTATCGAAATGCTCCGACAGAAGCACTGCTCGGCCAAGTCGCATGACTAGTGTCAAGTACTTAGTTAACAGAGTCTGAATTGGGGGATCAGGATGCATCAGTGTGCATAGATTATCTTGGATATGAGTAGCTTTAGATTACAACAAACTCAAGATCCAATGTCCTTCAGCTGTAGTAGCCTAGTAGTCAAGGCGATGACCTCTGTTTCTTGGTCCAGCACTTGGCCAAAGATCACGTGCATCTCCTCGCAGAAGTTCTCCACCTCGAATGGATCCGACTCCCGGAGCACCGCATTCTCACACCTGGTGCTGATCTGGTTCAACAGACGGCGCGAGTCGCCTGTCCGCACGTTGATTGCCTCGCACTCTTCCTGTATCGCAATGGCCGCACGGAGACGCTCTATACTGTCGGTTCCCGCATACAGCCTCGCTCCACGGAAGACGTTGAAGGCTTTCTCCCTGACCACTTCCGCATAACTCTGATAGAAGCGGCAAGACAGTGTCCACAACTGCTGCAGATCCACAAAGGTGAGCTCCTTTGCTTTCTCAAACAGATTGCCGCAGTAGGGGATCTGATCGATGGGTGTTGAGCCATAAGAGCTGGACATTTTGTACTTTGACGAGTCGAAGAAGTGCTGTATGTAGATGAATTCAAAATCTTGAAGCAGATTTCGTGTATGCTGCAGACCTGTGTTTGCTCCTTATATGTGCTGCTGCGCTTTGACAGGTGGGTGCGAAAGTGCGAGCAGATGAATGTCGCAAAGTTGCCCGTGACAAGTGCCAGTCATACCTGGTGCGATGTTGCTGCGCTGTGGGCAAAACGAACAAACAGCGGTGTCTTGTGCTGTATCACCATCTGCGAATTTGTGTGACGTGCCGAGACCGCGGATGCACAAGCTAGCAATCAATCGCCGTATTGGGAAATTCCTCAAATGATGATGCGCCGCACCGTGACGTGTCGCACGTGTCATTCAGTGAGTCGTCGCACGTGTCATCGCACGCGTGGTCCCGACCCTAGACCCTGATGATGCTCCAGATCGAGCGCCCGCATCGTGTGATTGGTCCCTCGATTCCAAAACCTTGAAATGCAGATTGTCGATCGATCTGAATTCAAGGTGGGTGCGGGTTCCACCAATTTTTATGCGTTTGATGCGCAAACTTCAATTTAGGATCGCAGGGGTATCGCGACCAGGAATTGAAGTTTTGATGCAATTTGAGTCAGGATTGCGTGAGGCGCAGGCGGTGAACTGAAATGCCAAGACCATTCCGACCACAAGGTCAAATATTGACAAAGGTGGATGGAAGTATGCTCGGAGTAACAACCCGCCGAAGTGCCGAGCACTACCAAGCTGGGACATGGTTTCGTATGCAATCATGTACCTTTCAAGAGCTTCTTATTTCCTGATAACGAAATACTTTGCCAGAGTCATATCATGGCACACAGATGTCTGACAATTGACAAATTTGAAGACGGAATGCCCAGTGCAGGCTGAAGATGTGCAGAGCTGCAAGCAAGTAGGTGGTTTTGTATTCACTGCGCCCTGAGACCATAGTGGATCTCACTCACGGACCCCAAACGCTCACGTGGGTATTGCTAGCGCTTTCAAACAAATTATATCGTGATCCGTATACTGGCTACCGATTTGCGTTGGCGACTCCTCTATCGTCGTGTTCGCCATGGCGATGCCCCCGCCGTCAGCTGGGAAACCAACGACAACAACACTCTGTTCACAGGTGCATGTGCTCAGCAACTAAGCCGATGTTTTGCCCCCAGAATCTAAGCCACTTCTGACAGCTTCCACCGACCAAATCATCTTCTCCGGGCATGACGGTTTGGGAAGGATGACGCACAAGCGCGCTTCTCAGGGGGGCGCAGTCAGGAGCTCGTCCCGTCCCGTCCGCCGCCGCGTCTTCCCAGATCTCGCCCCCAATCTTGAAGCGCGATACGCGCCTATCGTCCATTTTGTTCTCCTCAAGGCTATTCCGACAACTCCGAGTTCTAGTATTTATACGCTATAGCAACTACTCCAGTAAGATGTCTTGAATGATAGATGAGTCTTGGCTCAGCCTACGAATCCGCCTGAGTTGGCTAGACCTCTGGCAGCCTAGCCATGTCTCGGATGAAGTGGCTTTGCGGCCGCATCCCAGACCACCATCCGCAGACCGATTCGCTCTCAGCTGCTCCTTCAAGACACTGCGCTTAGGCGGCAGCCCCTTGCCACACCCGCGTCTCTTCTGAGAGCCACGGACAATACTTGTGACTGATGCTGCGCATTCGAGAGGCGCAGCTGCAGATATCGCGAGTCGTCGTATATCAAGACACTCTATGCTCTTGTGCTCTTCTTTCAAGCACAGCTCATCTGGTTGTTGTTTGTGACACCATTGCGCTAAGCTGAAATCCAATCTCTTTCATACGCTATCGACGGTCCTTTATCGGTCAAAGGATGACGCATTGCCCCAGCTGCAACCGCCATTTCGCGAACAGAGATGCTTTTGATCAGCACGTGCGAGACTCCCCTGCCCATATCGAATCCGTTTGTGAGCTCTGTGATCGATCATTCAACAGCGTCGACGCCCTAGACCAGCACATCCGTGACTCTCCTGCACACAAGACAACAATCCACTGCACCCGTTGCGATAAATCCTTTTCCAGTAGGGAGGCCTTGGATCAGCATACCAGAGACTCGCCCTCCCATGCCCCAAACCTCGATTGTCAGGAATGTGATCGATCGTTTGGTAGTAGGGGTGCACTGGAACAGCATGTCCGAGACTCGCCTGCACACACCTATTCTCTGATGGGACGACGCCGGACTTTCATATCTGACCAGGAAGGCCTGACCAGCCGCATTGATCAACATTCTCCATCTTCCTTGGAAGCAGATCTGGGCAAGCTCGCACTCGAGGATGAAGTGCACTTCAAGCCAAAGTCATACAAGAAACCGGGTGCCCGAGAGCTTATCAGACAGATAGACGAGCGTTATGGTACCCTTGACAAATTGGAAGGACTGCAGAAAGTCTGTCAAGATGTTGGATTGGATGAGATACCCACCACCATCAGTCAATGCAAAAAGGTAACGCGCCAAGAATTCATCCTTGTGAACCAAGCTAAGTCATCTTTAGGCACTTGAGGGCACTTTTGTGAACATCTACGACCTTCTCGAGACCAGAAAGTCTGCCACTAAACTCAAACTGTTCCGATCTCGGGCCGATCTGAAACGATATTCGCATGCTGAGAACAAGATCTATCCCAAGAAGCTGGCCAAAGCTGATACAGCCGTCAAGCCGCTGCTTATCGAAATGTTCTGAGGCGACCCTCATGTTATTTTTGAGAGCTTTTGAGGATCGACTGAGATGTACGTACATTACTGTAATTGATTCATGACTCTCCTGACCTGGTATTATCATGCTGACATCTTCTCTAGGGCCGATTTTGCTCGAGTGTAACCTCCACGTGAGACACACATTGAACGGATTCGTGACGACATATTCATTACGCTCCTTTAGAAATCATCATGCTGGATAGCATGCTCACGGTATATTGAAAGTCACGGTTGGCGATATGGAATAGCACTCCTTCAGAAACATCAACGAATGAATTCAAGAACAGACAGTTCCCCTTGGCATTGTGTGAGTGTGTACAGGCAGTGTAAGGCCAGCTACTGTAATGTCAAACTTTACGTCCACGTAACACTAGAGACTTCGGTGTGCATCGATACTGAGCTATCGATCGACATCGGCCATGTCTCGATCACACGCACCACATGGGGATTGGAATCGAAAGACAACGCATTTGTATTACTCAGCAGCGCACAGGTCAACAACGTAGCTTGACCTCGCAGAATTGATTGACGCGTTGAGAGACCGGCTCAATCGCATCAAAATTAGAATCGCAAGATGTGTAATCCCACCACACCCACTGTAGAAGCGCCCATTGGAGAGTGCCTTAGAAGCATTCACATTCGAAACTAATGATTCAGAGTTTGTCTTTCAGGTCTGGATAGAGAGAGCTCTGAAAGGTATTGCAGAAGCGAGCATACTTAACTAAAAAGGGTGATAGAATCGCCCATAAATAGTATGATAAATGCTGTTATGGAAGCTAGGTGTTAAGACTAGTGGTCCTTCATAGCTAGCCGCGCTGATATAGTCGAATCGTATATTGTAAAAGCAATTCATCAAAGTAAGACACTGAGAATATCTCGTTCGCATGATCATGCCAACCCCGATTAGTGGTAGATTGGAAGAAGAACTTCACAAAGTCCCAGTGTTCCGGGTACCACCCCGCAACCTCCCAGTCCAAGATGGCCACTATAGTACTCCCTTTGACGATGATATTTCGTTGATTCAAATCTCCGTGGCTGAACACGATCTGGTGATCGTTACGGAGTCGGGTACGAATTGCCTCCACCAACACATTGGGAGTAGATTCGTAAAGGTTCAGCTGAAACTGGTTGAAATCACTTTCGTTCTTGAAGGGTCCACCACTGTGAATGTCGATGTCTCGGACGTCTCGAACAGGGTAACTTTCCATGGAGCCGATCATCACGTCCGGTGGCAGTCTTGCTGACCGCATCTTGACGATGATCTGACGAAGCTGTTGGGCCACAGAGAGCTGCTCCGCTTCAGTTAAATGAGTCCAAGCGTCGCATAGAGTCTGTCCTTCCACATACTCCATCTCAAGCGCGTATTGTGTGACTCCACCGTGATCACTGTGGCGCACGCCATGAAGCTTTGGAACCGGTAAGCCGATACTAGAAGCAAACTCCTGCGCTAGTCCTTCTTGTATCTTGACAGCAGGTCCAAACTTGTGCACTGTTGTTCCTGTGCGTACAACCCTGCAACCAGGCAGCTCGTGGATGACATGTTGAGAAGGTATACCGAAAGGATTAGAGGTTTCAGTAGAAGGCGGCTTCTCCCGAGCTTTGTCTGGCACGCCGAACTCCATGTCTTCCTTCCAAAACCAACTGCTTCGAATACGTAAAACTTCCAAACTAGGCTGCGTGAGTCGGAGGATTGCTAGGAGGTGCGTGCAGGGGCTAAGAAGCGGAAAGCGGCGGTACGTCAATGCCTAGATCGGAGGATAGGGTAGCGTCACTACTCGAAGTAGAACAGTTGAAACACAACGGATGCACGCTGGTTAATGAACAAAGATGACGCGCACACAGAACTGGCTACATTTGTGAGAACTTTGAGCCATCGATACTTTTGCAATCACCAAAGATGGCAAGTACCTTGGGGAAACTCAATTTGAAAGCTATCTGCACATAGGATCGAGGCGAACGACCCGTGAGCAATACTATTTGTGAGCCCGAGTGAACAATACCCTTGTCCGAAGCCTACTTATTCTTCGCGTCATTCCCCGGGGGACGATATGGAGGCTCGATGGGTACTGCTCTGATTGACATAGGCCGATATATTGTGCTCCTGAGTGTTCGAGTGCGAGATGAACAACAGCATTTGTTGTCCTTCGAGTGCTGCTCGACCAGTTATGCTGAGGATCGGACACGTTACAGCAAGACAACAATGTCGCTTCCGCTTCCATTGAGCCAGGTGGTGCAGCATGGCCACCAGCTGTGCCGAGCCAAACACGGGGCTTCATATAGAGCCCAGTACCGATGACCGAATATTTTCCCGGCACACAGTTTCTTCAGTGACAGGTTCTCAACATCTGAATCACAGTCTCTGAGAGAACTGGATGGCTGGAAAGTCGATAAGGCCTGGCCACGGGGCTGGACGGCCAAAGAGATGTCGAGAGTTTGTGTTATTTGAGGGTTAGACGCGCGAAATGAGAGAGCGGGCTCAATCTTTTCGGAGTGATCGTAGTGGGCTGGAGGAGTCTCAATCTGATGGTGCCCCGTCTATCTCTGTATGCTGCCCGACGTCGCGCTGGCATAGTCGAAAAGGTGTCTCTCCACCTTAGACAGCAATCATAGCAGATCAAAGTCATCCAGCTTGTCGCGATACTTCAGAATATTACGCTTGATCTTGCTGCTGTCGACCCACGTCACAAAGTCCTCCATGTTGCGCGTGACAAGGAACGCTGTATCCGTGACGACTTCCGTGCCCACGCGCACATGACCCTGCTCGATGAACTTTGTCGCCGCTTGCACCGTCTCAGCCATGCGCAGCCGCGTCATCACGACGGGTAGCCGGCGCCGCGCGAACGCGCTGACCGTAACCTTGTGCTCGACGTCGCTCAGCTTGCCCTTGCCGCCGCCGCCGGTGCCGATGATGCCCATGTCGAACAGCTTCTCGAGGAGCAGATCCTCGTGTTTGCGGCGCACAGGGTCGGAGGGCTCGAGCTCGGAGAGGCGGTGCGCCATCTGGCGCAGCGAGCCGCAGATGCGATTGTACTTTGTGTAATCGGAGGGGGCTTGGATGGCATAGCGGCGAAGGACAGCGGCGTCACGGTGGTTGTTGTCGGACTTGTAGGTTGTGAAGTCAACTTTGCGGAGGAGCTTTTGCTCGTGGTGTTTGAGTTTGCGAACCATGGTGGCTGATTTCGCAGTCTCTGCGATCTCGACGAAGCATTCAAGGTCGGAATCATGGTTGGAACTTTTTTGGTTGGAGCGGAAGTGGTCCGCGCGAGGAAAAATGTAGGGAGGGTATGTAACTGTAATTGTATGAGGCTTCAATAAACACGACTTTCAGCTTCCAACGTGATAACACGAACACAACTGGACGTAGAGGAGCCAGTACAAAGTTGTGACTATTAATTTTCTGCCCTTTAAGTACCCCAACGCCTTACTGCTATGTATCCAAGTCATATATCATATATCGCAATGGACATCAGGCAAAATGAATGCCCTCCTGGTTGAAAGAATAAAGGAGTTTCAGGAAATCGCCCTCATCGCACATCCTTGCGCGCTTTTCCGCCAGACTTGTTTGATCTTCAAGCACGCGGCGCACCTTCTCGCGGACAAGTTCTGCGACCTTGCCTTTCCTTTTCCTCTTGGCGCCCATTTCTGTGGCGTTCTTCTTCCGGCGATCTCCCTCTTCTTTGAAGAAGTCTGGCAGATCGTCGCCATCGTCAACGTCCATGAGACCGTCGTCCTCTTCAAAAGCATCCTCTTCGACTTCCATCACATCGGTACCACTCTCAGCGGGCCCATCATCCAGAACAATGTCGTTTTGAGCGCAAAATGTGCGATAGTTGCTGTCCAACATCTCCATGACGCTCGCCGTACCAAAAAAACTAGCCCGAAGCGTCTTATTCTTCCGCACGAAGCAGATGCGCAGAAGTCCATCCCATTCGTCGTAGCTGATCTGCGGCCGAGGATGCTTGGGCACGAGGCGTACCACATTGGATTCGACATCGGGTGGTGGCTTGAAGTTGTTCTTCCCCACCTTCATGATATGGTCCACCTTGGCCCACATCTGTGTATTGACACTCAGTCTCGAGTACAACTTATCGCCCGGCTTTGCGACTAGACGCATGGCAAATTCGCGTTGAAACATGAGTATGCACACTCTTGGTGCTGGCGACGTGGCCAAGAGTTTGAACGTAAGGGGTGAAGAGATTTGATAAGGAGTGTTGGATATGCAGACGTCGAAGTATGGCAGGTCCGTCTTCATGACATCCCCAAGTATCACGTCAAGTCGTTTCTGTTCTGGTTTGCCCTGAACACGCTTTGTGATCTCAGCAGCCATGCGGGGATCCATCTCGACAGCAATACACTTCTTGGCTTTCTCAAGAATGCGGACTGTGAGATTGCCAGTTCCTGGTCCAACTTCCAGTACAACCTTTAAGCTTCTGCGTTAGCTCGATTGTGCAGCGAAGGTAGACATGAGGCATATAGCGCGACAAGACGACAAAGAAGACGTACATCGCTCTGTTTCAAATCTGCCTTGTTAACAATCGCATCTGCTATGCCAGGGTTCTTCAAGACGTGCTGTCCGAGGTCTGTGTTCATCTTGAAGACATTGTTGGACGACACCTGCTTGGCAGCGTACGGGCTACCTTGCGCAGCATTGTTGCGCTTCTTCTGAGCGGACTTAGGCATCCTGGACGACCAGCACAACGCGTACTCACTGTGCAACAAGTGCGATCAAGTCCAGCAAAGTCAACATGCAGCGGGAACTTTTTGTGGGCTATCGATAAGCAAAAAGTGGCGCCAAGCGATGATCGTCAAAGGGTCTCGCGAAAGATGCAGCACCTGGTTCTCCACTCACACCAACAAACCCACCAAGCACACACGCGTCCTCCGTGATACAAGCTTACCCTCTTTCCTGGTCCCGAGGAGCCTGCTGTAGCAGCTGGCTGGCAGCTTGACTCCTCGCCATGGCGCCCCGTCATGACTTCCTCAACCAGGCCGCGCCGGAGAACTATGTCGCGGGTCTTGGGCGTGGCGCAACTGGATTCACAACACGCTCTGACCTTGGTCCGGCTCGCGAAGGCCCTAGCGAGGACCAGATCAAAGAGGCCCTCGCGAAACGCGCTGCAGCGTTAGGCCAAGCCCCACCTACTGCCTATGGCGCGACAGGAAAGAAAGACGAGAAGGACGACGCTGACGACGATCGCTTTCAAGATCCAGAGAATGAAGTTGGCTTGTTTGCAAGCGGAACTTTCGACAGAGACGATGACGAAGCAGACAGAATCTATCAGGCCGTGGACGAGAAGATGGACAGACGCCGAAAGCAGCGAAGGTTAGTTCTCCATCTCATCCATCTTCCTAAGCAGACTGCTGACATGGATCCTCCAAACTATAGGGAAGCACGCGAGCAAGCAGAACAAGACGAATACGAACGCAATAATCCCAAGATTGCCGCGCAGTTCGCCGATCTCAAACGAGCCCTAGGCACGGTGTCTGACGATGAATGGGCGAATATACCTGAAGTTGGTGACCTGACAGGAAAGAACAGAAGATCGAAGGAAAACGCGCGGCAGCGCTTCTACGCGGTTCCGGACAGCGTTCTTGCTGGTGCCGCTGCAGCAGGCGGATATGAGACAAGTATTGGAGCGGATGGAGAGGGCAACCCTGCTGCAGGAGCTAACGGGGACAATGCAGATGGGACAGCGACCAACTTTGCTGACATTGGAAGAGCAAGGGACAAGGTGTTGCAGGTCAGGCTTGATCAGGCAGCACAAGGAGGGGGAGATACGGACATCACAAGCGGCACTTCGACAAGCGTAGATCCCAAGGGTTACCTCACAAGCTTACAAAAGTCAGTTTCCATGGGCGAAGAGGCTAACGTGGGCGATATCAAACGTGTGCGCGGCCTACTCGAGTCTGTCATCAAGACCAACCCAAAGCATGCGCCCGCCTGGATTGCCGCAGCACGCCTGGAAGAACTTGCTGGAAAACAGGTAGCAGCAAGGAACGTCATTGCTCGAGGATGTGACAATTGCCCCAGGAGTGAAGATGCGTGGTTGGAGAACATACGGCTTAATGAGGCGCACAATGCCAAGATCATTGCCGCGACAGCCATCAAGAACAACGATCGCTCGGTACGCCTCTGGATCGAGGCCATGAACCTTGAAAAGGAAGTAAGATCGAAGAAGCGCGTTCTACGACAAGCTCTGGATCATATACCGGAGTCTGTTGCTCTTTGGAAGGAAGCAGTCAATTTGGAGGACGACCCTGCCGACGCCCGCCTGATGCTCCACAAAGCTACCGAAATCATTCCCCAGTCCGTTGAGCTTTGGCTTGCTCTAGCTCGTCTTGAAACTCCTGACCAGGCACAGATAGTTCTCAACAAGGCTCGCAAAGCTGTTCCAACTAGTCATGACATTTGGGTTGCAGGAGCTCGCTTGCAAGAGCAATTGAATGAGTCCGCGAAAGTCGACATACTCATGCGTCGCGCAATTCAGTCTCTTGCCAAAGAATCTTCGATGCTCAAGCGTGAAGAGTGGATTACCGAGGCGGAGACGTGCGAAGCTGAAGGCGCTATCCTCACCTGTAACGCCATTATCCGCGAGACTCTCGGCTGGTCGCTTGACGAGGACGATGATCGTAAGGAGATCTGGATGACCGATGCGAAAGGTGCAATCGGCAGAGGACATTATGGCACGGCACGCGCCATCTATGCATACGCCATCCGTGTTTTTGTCAATCGCAAGTCCATCTGGCTTGCTGCTGCAGACTTGGAACGTAACCACGGCGACTCTCCAGACAGCCTCAGCGCTCTTCTCGAGCGTGCCGTCGAGGCCTGCCCACAGTCTGAAGTACTGTGGCTGCAGCTCGCAAAGGAAAAGTGGCAAAATGGCCTCATCGACGACGCCCGACGTGTACTTGGGAAAGCCTTCCACCAGAACCCTGACAACGAAGACATCTGGCTCGCCGCCGTCAAGCTCGAATCCGACACTGGCCAGACCGCACAGGCGCGCGAGCTCCTCGCAACCGCGCGCCGCGAAGCCGGCACCGACCGCGTCTGGATCAAGTCCATCACCTTTGAGCGCGCACAGGGCGCGACCACCACCTCTCTCGAGCTTGTCAACGACGCCCTCGTGCGCTACCCACGCTGCGCCAAACTGCACATGCAAAAAGGCCAGATCTACGAGCACGACTCGGCTCCTCCGCTGCTACCACAGGCTCGTGAAGCGTACACGACCGGCACGCGCGTGTGCCCGACGTCGGTTGCGCTGTGGCTGCTCGCCGCGCGCCTCGAGGAGCGCGCCGGCCTGGTCGTCAAGGCGCGCAGCGTGCTCGACCGCGCGCGCCTCGCCATCCCCAAGAGCGCGCTGCTGTGGACCGAGTCGGTGCGCCTGGAGCGCCGCGCGGGCAAGCTGTCGGCCGCGCAGGCGCTCATGGCGCGCGCCATGCAGGACGTGCCGGCCGCCGAGGCGGGGCTGCTGTGGGCCGAGCGCATCTGGCACCTCGAGGCGCGCAACCAGCGCAAGTCGCTGGCGCTCGAGGGCATCAAGAAGGTCGACAATGACCCTGTGCTGTTTGTCGCTGTCGCGCGGCTGTTCTGGGCGGAGCGCCGACTGGAGAAGGCCGCAAATTGGTTCGAGAAGGCGCTTGTGCTTGATCCTGAGCTTGGTGATAGCTGGGCATGGTACATGAAGTTCTTGGAGCAGCATGGGACGCCGGAGAAGCGCGGAGACGTCACGAGCAAGTGCGTCGTCAGCGAGCCGAAGAGAGGCGAGGTTTGGGCCAGCGTGGCCAAAGACCCGAAGAATGCAGGCAAGGGCGTGGAGGAGATTCTCAAGACGGTCATGCAGGAGCTGGATTAGTGATGGGCAGGGATGCATCATGTTCGGCATGGTCTGCGCATGATTCTGGGGTTGATACGAGTCAAACCTCGCTGACATAAAAGACGCATGTAGTGTACGATATTGACGACGACCAAACTTTGACTGATGCAATATGTCCTCTGAGATGGACTGATACACCTGGCAATTTCACGGCCGTGCGAGAACTTTGCGTTCTATTCCAAATGTCAATTTGTATGAATGCTTAGGTTTCTCTAGGCAATTACGAACGAAAGTAGGTCAAGGAAACTAGCTTTCCATACCTGCAGAACGATCTATTAGTTCAATTTCTCTAAAGCTCCAGTTCGCTGCCTGGACCAAAACAACGAACACGCCCAACCCCAAGGATAGCAGCTGGCTTCAGGAATGAAATCAAACGCTCAAGCCCTCTGTATGTTCTTCGGATGTAGCCTCAGAGTCACAAGGTTTGGTAGCATCCAAATCTTTCCAAAAATGCTGTAGTTGCGGCTCGACCCAAGTCAACTTGACTAATCTATTGTTGAGGCTTCCCTGACGCTGGCTAATTAGCAAGGCCACAAGACTGAGTTGGCTAAGTGTGTCCGGCCCTGAATTCAACATCTCGTGAAAGCGTTCGTGATTTACATCTGGAGCTGTGCCGGCCGTCGTGATAGCAAAATTGTAAATTTCGACTGCCCGTGAGTTAATTTGCATACCAGCGGATATTGCTTGTTCGATGTAGGATTGGGCGATATTAGCCATGCGGCGGCAGATCTGAACAAGCGATGTCTCGAGCTGATGCGTTGCGTTGATGCGCTCGTGTAGCTGGTCTGCCAAACTTTTTGAGGAGATAACTGACATTGGTTTGACGAATTTAATAGGCTGATGTTGAATGTCCTGGATGCGCGTCTGATGCGGCCGCTGCTCGAATGACCTCTGAGCTGGCCAGGTGCGGCCAGGTTTGAGTTTGAGAGCGACCTCTTTCTTCTTAGCGGTCTATGGCATCATATGTAAGTGAACTGACTCATGCAAAACACCTCGGGATATTTTCGAGGACCAGAACCTCGTTCTAGAACTTACCTTGGTTATGTGTGGCATGCTTGTCAACCTATGCCTTGGGCTGGAAAGCCAGCTGAGACATAATCTGGAGAGGCCCAATCGAAAGGTGAACAATATATATAATCTCGGTGAAGTAGAAGGATCCTTTAGCGCGTGTTGGAAAGTTGCATTCGCTGGGAAAGAAAGGAGAGTTAGAGGGGCTGAGGGCATGAATCAAGAGTGGAGACGAACTTGGCGAAGTGAATCTCCTGTCAGCTGCTGCTGGCGACCCCGACTTTGCTGGCGATTTCTACTTTTCTTTCTAGGACTACGCCGATGCTTTTTCTTGCGATTCTGAGTCAAGGCATCTGCACAGATGATGCCCAAAATGATCATAGAAAGAAGGCGAAGCATAAATCAAGGCCCAGCTTGTGGCTATTTCTTCCAACACAATCTGAGATGAGAGACGCTTCAGATAGAATGCACCATCAAGCCCGTGGGTAAAAGACGACTTGAAGGAAAGGGTATGATACTAGGATGATAAGATTATCAAGTTCAGGATAGGAGGGAAATGCGATGTCTTGTCTGTGCGTTCACATTTACTTCTCAATTGCGCAGCTGTATGCCAGGATTACGCACTTTCCCGTTCTATCATGTCAATATCAGTGCTCTTTCCTCATTCATATATTTCTCATGAAATTCCTCTAGCAAAGGCACCAAATTAAAGTAAAAGTCGTACCGGAGTAACCTGATCGCGAGAACAAGGCGATCTTCTAGAATCATTTTCCAAGGCAGGCTTACGTCTATCGCTTCGCCGTGCCACCATGACCGCTGAATCGCTGCGGCTCCTGACTGGGATGTCGGTGCTCAAGAGCTGATTTGGCAACAAGTAGCCGTGTTGTTGGGCTAATATCACCTCTATGGCACGGCTTATACCGCTGGATCTCTACACACGACGGCGGCAATAGACACGGTTAAGCATAAGAGACATCGTCTAAGGACATGAATAGCGTTCAAAGAACCCAATGCAGATGCACGGTCTCTGCGAAACAATTCGCTAGCATTAACACATTGTCAACTCCATGATGCCATCTCTCATCAATATGCAAACACAATCATATGCACCTCCAGCCATAACACTGGTTGCCCGTCGAGCCTGCCATTATCCAAGTCATGCATCATACGCCTGGCTGGACGGATCCAGCTCTTGGATTCCTTTTCAAAGGGCTGAATGTGAATCCGCCGTCGGCAACCATTAATGATTTGCTCTTGGACTTGCCACCTAGAGCACCCAGACGCTTGAGCCCACCCCCAAATCCACTACCAAATGCACCAAATGCTCGTTGTCCGCCCAGACCTTTCGGACCGGCGGGCGCGATAGCGTCGTCGTCATCGTCGTCGTCGAAGAGGGTTTTTGCACCGCCGCCGAGTTTCCGCGTTTTCTTCTGCTGTAGCGGTTGTGGTGGAAGAGAAGCTTCGCGGAACGAGGCAAACGAATCGAGTGTCTTCCGGGGCTTGAGGGTGAGCTTCGCCTTCTTGGAAAAAGCGGGCTGAGGTGCTATCACGGTTTCGGTGCTTTCAGGTGCATTCTCTTCCTCCTCCTCCGGCACAGACACCAAAGAGATCTTCGTGGCAGTCTTCTTTCGAGCGGGCGCTTTGATTTTGGGGTTGGATTTGCCAGGAGATGCATCAGCGAGCACGTGGGTCTGCTTTTTCGCGGCAGCAGTAACGGACGGCGAAGCTGTGTCCTCAATGCTTGCGATGGGCTCATCCTCGGCGTCGGTTGCTGGGCCTTCGGGAACCACGCTTGTTTGCTTATTAAGGAAAGGCGTAATGGAGAAATTGGACTTCTCCCCGAAGATCGATGTCGCGCGCTTGGTCCGCTTGGCATTGGGAGCGTCGCCGGGTGTGCCAATGGCTGCGTCTGGATCCAGCTGAGCTGCAGAGCGTTTGCGATCGTTCTTCGCTGCGTGTACAACGGCAGCTCCGGATCGCACCTCTACAAGCTCAGTCTCGGCTTCCTTGAGCTTCTCCTTTGTTGACCGCAATTTTGTCCGGAATTGGCTGAGTTTGTCGTCAAGAACTGCCTTTTCAGCATCCCAGGTTTGTTGCGCCTTCTTAAAGTCTCGCTCAAGCTTCTGACGATGTCGCTTCTCTGCGTCTAGTTGGGTCTGAAAAGCTTCGTGTGCCTCGGACGAGGAGTCGTTGGACAATGCCGCCTTCTCTGCCCTTTCTCGCTCGCGCGTCTCCTTTGCAAGCTGTCTCTCCAACTCCTTGACGCGCTTTGCGTCTTCGGCATCTGATCGCTTGTCTGCTCTCGCAAAGTCTCTGTGCGCCTTTGCAAGCTGTCTCTGCAGGTCGGCAATCTCAGCCTCAAGCTCAGAGTCTTGTTCATTTGCCTTGCCCTTCCTTG
The DNA here is from genome assembly GCA_006937295.1 of Carpinus fangiana. Classification (NCBI taxonomy): domain Eukaryota; kingdom Viridiplantae; phylum Streptophyta; class Magnoliopsida; order Fagales; family Betulaceae; genus Carpinus; species Carpinus fangiana. The sequence goes on along the minus strand of VIBQ01000013.1, from coordinate 816,678 downwards.
CACGCGCCTGCTGAACCGCAAGGGTTGCGCTCTCCAGTTCTATTTGAACGGTGCCGAGTTTCCGTTCTAAAGACAATTTCTCAGAGAGCAGTCCCTGGTTCGAGGTTGTCGTAGATCGTAGGTGCTCTAATTCAGGCTTAATGTTTGCTAATTCGCGCTCGAGGGCAAGCTTTTGCGTAAGGATTTTGGTGGAATCTGATGAAACACCCTGCAGTGACAGCAGCTCCGCTCTGGTGGTTTCCAGCTCGTTGGTTTTACTTCTTAGGTCTGCCGACGCGCGGTCTAGATCTGCGACGACATCGTGAGCGCGTGACTGCCAGTTCTCGGCGTCGACTTCAGCTTCCTCGCCACGCTCTTGCTCCTCCCACAGCTTCTCGTTGAGGTCGTCAATGTCGTTGCGGAGTGATTGTATCTGTATGCGCAGCTTGCGGGCTTTCTCGTCTTTGTCTAGAAGAGCGATGGCCGTCTGACTCTGCTGATATGCTAGCTCTGCTCCAGAGGTGTTGGTTGACTGCGCACGCACGGGTTAGCAGAGTCGCTGGATGTCTGAAGAGCTGCACATACTAATGACGAATCGCATGCGACGGTATGATCGTGCTTCCGAGCCATTGTCGCGTTAACGAATGCAGTGGTGGCCAGTCTAGCAATGTTTGCGCGGTGCAATTCGCATCAAAACAAGCGCGTCGTCACGGCATCGGCGGGCGACGCGGCTCATTCCGTGTGCCAGCCTTACTCAGCGTGCGCCCAGGGTCCTTTGGAAGGAGGCCAGCTTGGCTTCAGTGCGTCGTCCATTGGGATGCTAGACTTGCTTGTCTTGTAATTGTTGCCCCGATTGCAAGCTCCGGTCGCTCCAAGATGAGGTTCTTCCAGCTACTGGCGGCGTCCCTGCTGCCCCTGACCGCGCTTGCGGCCAAGGCCTCCAGCAAGGACACCTACGCTACCTTCTTCAAGAAGGCCCAAACCACACCCAGCATCAAGCTAGACGACAATTCCTTCGTCAAGCTCACCTCAGCACCTAGAAACCACACAACAGCAGTCCTGCTCACAGCGCTCGAGGCCCGCGTCGGCTGCCAACTATGCAGAGAATTCCAGCCCGAGTGGGACGTGCTCGCCCAAAGCTGGGTCAAGGGCGACAAGAACGGTGACTCACGACTCCTCTTCGGCGTCCTTGACTTTATGGACGGCCGACAAACCTTCCAAGCCGTATGCCATCCCTCCCAGAACACATCCGCAACCTCAAGGAATGCCTTGACTGACACAGCCCCTTCTAGTTCCAACTGCAAACCGCCCCCGTCCTCTTCCTCTTCCACCCCACCGTCGGCCCGCACGCAAAGGGCGACGGCACACCCGAGCGCTACGACTTCAGCACCGGCGGTGGCACCGCCGAGATGATCCGCATCTGGTTGGCGCGCAACCTGCCCGACCGCCCGCACCCACCGATCCACCGGCCCGTCAAGTGGGCGGCGCTCGGCGTGCTGGCGACCATCGTGGCGGGCCTCGCGACGCTCGCATTCGTCGCCTGGCCGTACCTGGCGCCGCTGCTGTACAGCCGCAACATGTGGGCGGCACTGTCGCTCATCGCCATCCTGCTCTTCACGTCGGGCCACATGTTCAACCAGATCCGCGGCGTGCCGTACGTCGCGGGCAACGGCAAGGGCGGCCTCGAGTACATCACCGGTGGCTTCCAGAACCAGCTGGGCCTCGAGAGTCAGATGGTTGCCGCGTTGTATGCCGTGCTCTCGTTTGCGACGATTTCGTTGGCCCTCAAGGTCCCTCGCATGACGGATCCCAAGAGGCAGCAGGTCGCGGTGTTTGTGTGGGGCGCTGTCATCTTCGGAGTGTACAGCTTGCTGTTGAGCGTATTTAGGATCAAGAATGGCGGGTACCCGTTCTGGCTGCCGCCGTTCTGAAGGGGGAAAGGTGCAGTTTGCGCATGCTAGAAATTGAGAGGAGCAGCAACAGTGTAGATTTGTAGCTGGGGAAGCTAGAGATCTTTGTAACAAAATACAACCTGTCTCGTGCGTGCCACGTGGGAAATGCCATGCGTTATAGAGTCCAATTATGTGTCATTGATCCAATCCTTGCGACGAATGTCTCGCATAGTTAAAACTATTATGTTATGCACATTTCATTATTTATCCCTTTTTGCCCACCATGCCCCTACGCCTTGAACGGATTGCGATCCAACAACATCCACACTGGCGTAAAGACAGTCGTCGTGGCCAGCAAGAACGTAAGGATACCAGCGCCCGCCTTATCCGCCGTCGTGATTGGCTTCAGCTGATCCGGGTTCTCATCCGCCGTCTGCCCTGCGTTCGGATCAACGGCGCTGGTACCGCCATCCTTGAAGTTCGCAATGGGGCCGGCCTTGTACTTGGCCAGCAGCGCGTTGAAGGCCTCGAGGGCGTCCATCTGCTCGCCGATGCCGGACTTTCCGTCGTACGGCTTGGTCCAGTCGAGACCGCAGGTGACACCGTCATTGCCGCCGGAGCACGACTTGGCCGCGCCCTGTGCCGTCGTCTGGAGAACTGGTGTGATGGTTGGCTCCGTGAAGCTTGCGACTTTCGCAGTCTCCGCTAGCCAGATTAGGGTGTAAGACTTGAAGGAAATTTCGTCGTTGTTGCAGGAGTTTGTGTCCTGGCATGCCCACTCGGTGATGATACCGTTGCGTGAGAATGTCTTCATCATGGCCGTGAGAAGGTCCGTTGTGCGCTGCTTCCAGGTGTCGCTCTGGGTCTATGCGATGTTAGTATATGCGATGGCCAACACTGCCAATTGAGACAAGACTTACCACGTTGTACATGGCAGCGGCGCCAAGAAGGTAGGCGCCCTGGTTGTATGTCCAGGGCTGGTGGTTTACAGAAGTACAGTTCTGGTCGACACCCGTTCCATCTCCGACGACAGACTGATCGTCAATCAGACCAACAGCTGTTGACCAATCCCAGACTTTCTCTGCCCAATCAAAGTATGTCTGGTTTCCAGTGTATTTTCCGAGGCGACTGGCCAGGTTGAACATTGCTCCATTGGCGGGGGAGTTCTTGTAGTTATAACTATCAACAACAAGTTAGTAAGAGAACATAGTGAAGGTGACAGGAGGTCTTGACGTACCCGGCAGATGCCAAAAAGACTTGCCATCGCAGGCCACCACCGCATGTCTGTGTGTCCCAGCGCTTCACAAAGTTGGAAAAGACTGTCTGTGCGAGAGGCACCCACTGCGGTTGATCACTAGGAGGGTCGGGAAACTTGAGCTCGGCGGCTTTCATGGCCGACATGGCCCAGTAGCCGATATCGTCATTTCCCAAGGTTTGACTGGAATTCAAAGGCTCGTAATTACGGTCGGGGCCGGCTTGCCAGAGCAAGGCTTGTGTGGTGACTTCGTTGTAGGTTTCGTCACCTGTGTAGTACCAGTAGTCTATCAACGAACCGAACACACCAGCACCCTCCCACCAGTAGTAGCCGTCCACGGCGCCCTCATTGGGAAGGTAACCTGGTGTCTGGCCGGACTCGTTGCCAGAGTAATATGACATCATGCCATGGGAGACGACGAAGGCAGCCTGCTTCAGGGAATCTTTGGGGACTCATGTTAGCTGGATGCTCCACAGGCCTGAGACGAAGAGCGAAGCATACTGGGATCGTCAATGGTCAGGTCAATGGCCTGGACGCCTGTTGCGGCGGCCAAGAATGCCACGCCCGCTAGCCGTTTAACAAGCATGGCGTCGTTGACTTGGCAAAGCTTGGGTCGAGCGAACGGAAGATTAAAAGAGTGACGAGGGAAGCAGGCTCGCGAAGAGGCTGTCCCGAGTATGCGATGAGTGGAGCAGCGACGACGAGCGAAGAGAGCGTGGGGTGGCGATGATGGGGCGACGGGCAGAGGTGAGGCGTGGGCGCGTAAAGGTTGCGAGACAACGCCAGGGGTAAAAGGCGGCAAAATCAAGGCGCCTGCACGATCGCCGCACTAAATTAAGGCTGGGGCAGCCAAACAAAGGCCACGCCACTCCCGGCACCCGCTCACGTGCCAGGGCCGCGCGTTGGTCCCGCCGTGCCTTGCATAAGTGTGTGTACACCCGAGATAATGTTGTGACATGCGCTTCATACATTCGCCAATATGTTCCCTACAATGCCCAGAGCAGCATTCGCCCCGTTCGCCACAAGATTTGCGGCGATACTGTTCTGCTCTTGCTGTTGCGTGACATAATTGTTGATGATCTGCTCAACCCGCGTCGTTGGGATCGACGCCTCGAAGGGATCCGCAGATTTTTCCTCCTCCGCCTTTGCTGCAGTCGGAGCCGGCGGCGGCGGTGGGGATGTCGGCGCCATCGTAGACGAACTACTCGGCGCCTGCGACAGAGGAGCACCTGCGGCCGCCGCTGCCCCAATGCTGCTGCCGCCGCTGGACGATTCAGCCGGGGGCTTGCCCTGCTTCTGCACCATCATCGGTCTCGGGTCCGGGCTGCGCGCAAAGTAGTTCGTGAGCGACGCGCGTGCCGCGTACTGGGGCAGCTGTGTCCCGGCCCGCACGAAACGCTTCATGATTGCGTCAAACTCCCAAGTCCTGTCTGGACCCTTCAGCTGCTTCTTGACGCGGTCGTAGTCGCCGCGGCCGTGCACTAAGGCATGCAGCGTTAAGCGCTGAAAAGAAGAGCCTGCCGCCACCAATTCAATGACGCATGCGAGATTACCCCAGTATGCAGCGTGCTCCAGCGCTCTATTGTCGTGTACGTCAAGGTGCTCTGTCGACGCCCCGCACCGCAGAAGATGCCTTAGAATACCGATGTGACCGTGTGCTGCGGCTAGAATGAGTGGAGTTTCCCCATCTGAGCTTTGCCTGTCGAGAAATACAGATGCGCCGGCGCGGGAGAGAACGAAGCGCGCAACCGCAGTGCAGCCGTACGCAGCAGCATGGTGAAGCGGCGTAAGGGCGTGCGCAGTGGAGCCATGATGGTCCACATCTGCCGCGCCATACTGCAACAGAAGCATTGTTGTGTCAATGTCTCCGGAGATCATAGATGCTTCGAGTGCAGACCAGCCGTCATCGTCCGTAACATGCACATCGCCCCCATAGCCAAGTAGGTGTTTTGCCAGAGCGTGATTTTTAGCCATTGCCGCCCGTATAAGAGCTGTGCAGCCATTCAAGTCGGTGGTGTCGACGTCTGCGCCGCAGGTGACAAGGCTGTCCATCATTGCAACATCGAAGTCGCTCGAAGCTTTAAAGAACGCCGACATGCCGTTGACGTTGCGTATGTCAGGGTTAGCAGCGTTTGCAATGAATAGGCGCACGACATCTACGTGCCCTCGTACTGCTGCGTTGTAAAGTGGCGTCTCGCCGAATGTGTCTTGCAGGTCAAGTGAGGCGTTGTATGCAATGAATAAATTCGCCATCTTGATATCGCCCGCAAGCGCACAAGCAGCGAGAGGTGTGACACCATTGAACTCGGACATGTCAACCAATGCATTGTGATCGAGGAGACAAGTTGCCGCGTCTATGCTCCGCCCCAAGACTGCATGGTGCAATGGTGTTCTGGATCGAGGATTTCTGATATTCACATCGGCTCGGCCTTCGCTGAGAAGTATCTCAATCATCTCGACGGCTCCAATCTGAGCCGCTAGGTGCAAAGGTGTACTCCACAGATCATTTTGAAGTTTCGTCTTCTCCGCCTCCTTGAATGTAACGAGAAACACGTCCTTCGCTTTCAATGCAAAGGCTGCGGCCGCGGATCCAGTCAGGTCTGCGCCGTAGTTGATCAAGATTCGAACCAGCTTCGGCCTCTCCAAGTAGACGGCAAGGTCAATCAGGCTCCGGGCGCCGTCAGGAACAATTCTACCAAATGCTCTCGCGGCGGTCTGGGTCCGGCACCACCTGCAGTAGTCGACACTCAGTCCAGCCTTGAGACACTTCTCTAAAAGATCAGCGTCGCCAGTGTGGACGCTGTCCCACAACTCGTCGACGTTGTACTTGCGCGCCTTGTTCCATGCACTGACTTTATAAGGCCACAGGGCACTGTAGTATCCTAGCTTTGGGGGCTCAAAGACCGTGGGCGGCTGAGTGGGCGGGACGCCCGTGATTGGAGACCCCATGGATGCAGGACTTGGGCAACGATGGTAAGCTTGTTTCGTCCACAATAGATTGTCACAGACCTCGAAGACAGGAGCGCTGGATCACATGTCTCTGCTTATGACCAGGCTGAAAGGCAAGGCAAGGCAAGGCAGTGCGAGGCAAATGTTGGCCAGCAGCTGGATAGACCTCACGCCAGATCCACAGACCAAGGCAGACGCCACTGCTTCCTGGAACGTTGCGCAAATATCATGATGCAGCCTGGAAGTACACAAGCCACCACATATTATCATCACGCGAGACGACATGCGTGCGGGGGGCGCAGCATCCGGGGCCAGAACTGCGCCCAATCTTAAGCGAGTCGCGTCCGCCTGCTCTGCCAACAATCGTCCATGCACCAATCACTCTGTCCGCATGATATCGTTTGACTTCATATACACTGCCCAACCCTTGTCGTAACTCCATCATCGTGATGGACACGTCGAAGGTGATCCATGCGCCTCGAGACCCATGAGAAGTGTCAACTTGCCCTGTATTATGGAGTTCTACCACCTCGGCAGGCTGCGGCACCCCGCAAGCTACAGACACTAGCACCACGCCATGGATGTCCGCTTCCCCATCCTGCAGCAAAATTCCCCATATCCTCAGATGCGGATTTGTCTGAGCGCAGGTGATGATCATGTTCAGATTTTAACGCTGGCCGTTGCTTCAAGCTCAATCACGTAACGCTGTTCTACTCCTTCAATGTGTGAAACAATCACGATACATGTCATTGCTCTCTAGGTCCTGAAGTCGCCATTAATCGTCACAAACTCGTGCGTCAAGTCGCACGTCCAGTACACAGCTTCCTCCAGGTCGCGTGCCTCTACCTTCCCATCATCTCTCAGATCCACCCTCACCTCCACATCCTCCTGCTCGATGACGTCCTTCGTCCGCGCCTCATCGACCTTGGCCGGCGACCCCCTATCCAGAAATTTCAACGGGGCACCTCCATCCGTAGGCACAAAACTCACAGACGTCAGCTCAGGCACGATGATGCCTTTCCCTGCAAATTCCGTGTCCAGCAGTGAGTAGCCCAACGCAGCAACTACCCCACCCCAATTAGGATCATTGCCGTATATGCCAGTCTTGAACAGCACAGAGCTTGCGACGACAGACGCGATGTGCTTCCCAGCTGCGTACGACGGCGCGCCTCGTACGCGGATAGTGATGAACTTGGTTGCGCCCTCGCCGTCCCTGACCACGAGCTTCGCCAGGTCGGCCATGAACTCGATCAGCACGTGTTGGAGCGCGACAAAGTCTACAGACTGCGACGTTGCGGACGGATTAAAGTCGACTTTGTTCCCTCCGGCGGCGCCATTAGCGAGCATTGCGACCATGTCGTTTGTCGAGGTGTCGCCGTCGATGGAGATGCAGTTGTAGGACTTGTTGGCCGCGGTGGAGAGGAGTTGCTGAAGAGCGGCTGGTGTGACTGGTGCGTCTGTGCAGATGATGCCGAGGGTTGTTGCCATGTTGGGGTGGATCATGCCGGCGCCTTTGGTGATGCCGGCAATAGAGTAGGTCGTGCTGCCTGAGGACGGGAGGGTGAAGGTGCGGGAAGCGCTTTTGGGGAATGTGTCGGTTGTGCATATACCTCTAGCAGCTTCAAGCCAGTGTTCGTGGGAGTTGCCCATGCCTTGATGGAGCTTCGGGATACCTTGAATAATATCGTTGATGGGTAGTCTAGTCAACCATTACCATATTAGCTGCCGAGTCATAGTGATCATGCTGCTCGAGTAAAGCTTACCGTTGACCACCGAGGCCAGTATGCATCACCATCACAGACGAATCTTGGGTGTTTTCCGCCTCGGCTGAAACATACTTATGCGCCTCTTTGCTCATCGCGAGTGCATCGTCAAGTCCCGCTTTCCCAGTAAGAGTATTGGCACACCACGAGTTGGCGATGATGCCCTTAAGACCATGTCCGCGGGACTTACGAATAAGCTCTTTCGTTACCGTAACTGACGCGGCTGGAAATTCATTTTTTGTCACAACTGCCGCTCCACATGATGGTAGTTCTGAGGCAACCAGTACCAGGTCAGGTTGACGCTTATTAGCAGGCTTGATACCCACATTGGTGCTACCAACAAGAAACCCCTTCGGATACGTGCCAGATGTTGGGACGAATTTTTTCTTGTTAGCTGGCACGGGGGAGTCGCCGAATAAGTCAAATTTTGAGAAAGCGCGCGCCTGTGTATGGAACGGACTCTCGCGTACCAGTTTCGTCCAGATCCGGAGCTGATGGAGCGGCATGATGCCTTTTTCTTCCCACCACGTTTTCTTTCTTTTGCGAATATTTAATTTAATCTATGGTCAATAGCTCAGGAAAAATGTACCGGCAGCTCAAAACTTTACAGTATCGGTTTTGACATCTTATGACTGGCTTCGAGTTAGTCATAGACCGATGTAGATCTCATCAGAGATCTGCAGGACTGCCAACGCTGTACCATCAACATTAAGATAGAGAAGACATGAACGATTTGCGTCGCATCAACTGGAAAAGGTGTCGGAAAGCAAGCACTGAGGAACAGTTTCGTGACGTTTTTGAGTGACCGTCATGAATTTCACGGGCAAGCGAAACAGACGGTTTAGACACCGAACTTTTCCATCCTTGCTTCCACGACTGCCCGCCACTTCGGCACATCATCTTCCTGGATGCCCCGAGGAGCGACCTCAACGATAGAACGCAAGTGATCAACTACATCTTGCATAGCTTCCTGCAGCGGTGAAGCTCTAGCCTCTTCTATGATGGGCACACTTCGTGCATCACACTCGTCACTGAAGACCTTCATCCAGATGTCCTGCTCGCTCTTAGACAAAGGCCAATTTCTGTCGCAGTTCCATAGAAATGCGCTAGGGCGGTTCCAGAGCTGGATAGGAACCACTGCTGAGAACTCCCAGTCCAGCACCGCGGTGATCATGCCGGTCTCGGGATCGCACATGACATTGCCAAAGTGGAGATCTTTGTGCGCAAGTATGTACCTCGTTTTATTCAGAGTGTCAGCATGCTTCTCCAAAACCGAAATCAATGCGTCTATGCGTGGGACTAGATCGCGCATAGACGCGAGGCTCGGGTGCTTTGATATTGCGTATTGGTATCTTTTGAGATGAGCAGAAGCGTATTCGGTATAACAAGTGTAGGGTCCAGATATGTTTAGTGTATCTGAGGTTTCGTCTTGTCCCCAGAACTTTTGGATGGCTGGAATTTGCCACATCGTCTCCTCCAGCACAGGACCCGGGCCCACAGTGCCATCACTTTGTATTCTTAGACCACCGACGTGCTGCCACTGTTGCGAGTGCGAATGAAGCTCAATGACAAAAGCTGTTAGTTGCAATACCAGCTTCTTTTTAATATCCGCATCCAAAGATGGATATAATTTATCGGCACTCTCACCTGAGACCTTCTCGAGTAGGGTGAACTCATGGCCTATCGGATTTTCGCCTGATGAATCATACCTGATTACAGCTGGAACTGGAATAGTAGTATTTTCGTGCAGCCAAGTCATGACGGCAACCTCGTTCGCCGTCTTGATATGTGGATAGTGCTTCCCAGAGACGCGCAGAACGAGCGTGACCGAGCCATCAGACGTAGGTTGAGCAGGCAGCAGACTCGCAGCCACGTTTGGAAAAAAAGAAATCATGTATATTGCATGATACTCTCCAGAGAAATCGAGGGGCCTGATAGACTGGGGCTCGGGTAGGCGCAGGGACCGAAGGAGCTGTCGTATAGACTCGTTAGACAGACTGTTAGGTAGATAGTCTCTCACGTTCATGATTGAAAGTGCTGTGAATCAATGATAAAGAAGCTCGTAATAGTTTCTGGTCGAACAGAGAGTAATTCGGGTTGATTCGTGTGAGTACAATAAGTGAGGTGAGTGGGTGATTGTCTGTAAGTCACCCGGTGTAGATGAGTACTTGACCTTAACACATGTACTTGGGCTTCGAAGGCCTGGCATAAACAGAAATGAGTCATGCAAAGTCGTGAGAAGAACAGTTTGCGGAGTCAAAGCGTTGGTTTACGGAGAAGAGAGAGTCGAGTATCAGACAATATATCCGGTATTGATATGCTCACTAGACTTAGCTCTGCATGGCAGCAAACTCGAGCTCGCCTTGCCGGTGCGTGGAGCCGACTGACTAAGGCCAAAGACTTATTCGAAAGTGTAGCATGACAATATAAGCATTTATTCGACCCTTGGTACGGGAGACCCTTTGATCAGCGCTAAATTGATCTGAAGCTTACGTGCTAATCTTGACTCGGCCCCAACCACACCAACTTCACCTCTTTCCCCCGAGTCCATGATTGCAGTCTTTGATTAAGATGATTTGAACTGTGTCGGGGATACGCTTAATGGCGATACAGTCATTTGCCGCTCCAGGATTAAATGAGCTTGGAAACTGGCTCGCTGCCGCTTTCGCCGGCATCATGTTACGATAACCCTTCTAACCTGGACTTGTTCAACGCAGACCCCGACATTGCTGGCATTGGAATACTGGTGTCATTCCTCGTGAGTGCGTGGATCGCCTGGTCCTTGACCCTGGCAGCATACATCAGCGGCACGATTCCTGCGCAATTGCTCAATCCTTGCGACCGCAGACTGTTCCGCGTCAAGCCAAGAGCCTCGGCGCCGTGGACCTTGACTATCGAGCCCCTAGTCCTCTTACTCAGTGATCAGCAGCTCATCACCGGCGTTGCCATTCTCGTTGCCGCCTTTGCGCGCTTCGAATCAATCAATGTCTTGCACTGGCAGTTTGTCGCGGCCACAGCCTGGATGTCGTCCATGACGCATCTGACGACGCTAACGCTCCTGCGCAAATTCTTCCAGAATAGGCCGAGGTTGCGCAACTGGAGATTCTTGGGCATGGCCATACTGCTGGCGTTGCTTCTAGTAGCGAAAGTACCCAGCATGAGCGCGGAGTACATTGCCGTCGTATACAATGCGTCCCTCCCTTGGGAGCCTGGATACGGCCTGGGGGACGGGCCGGCAGTGAATATACGCTGCATGTGGCCCTTCCGTGGCTCTGCTTCATCTTCTTTCCATGCTGATGAGATCATCGCTATACTCTTCCTGGTTTTGTCTTACATTTGGAAGACTGTTCTGCTGTTTCAAGTCAGCGAGACAGCCACCAAGGTTTGGCTTCGTTTCAAGATACAAAATCGATGCGAGAAATTGCTTGCAGATCGAGCAGTCTCGCTAGCTCGGAACGATAAGGATCCGAAGCAAGATGGATGGCTTTCATGCCTGGCAGTCACCTATATTGGACTGTTGGGCATGTTTGACTTTATGGAGTCATTTGCCTTCTCCATTTTTTGGCTGACCGTTGGTCTGGTCCACGGAACAACGCGGCTCGTCAGTCTGAAAGGGGCGGCAAATTCACAGCCAACCCTTGAAGGTGGGGAAAGTAGCTGGTCGTTCGGCCAAATTGTCCCCTTGTGTATGCTTGTCATGCCTGTCATGACAGCATTCGAGCTTTATGAGCAGTTCAGACAACACAAAGGGGGCTCAACAGATGGGCTGCCGCCTTGTACGACAGCTTCAGTTCATCAACGTTCATCAGAGGACGTGCACCTGCGCAGGCGATTTGTTGACGAAGCTATGACACGACAGCCCTTCGAGAGCAATATCAACTTGGACAACTCCCCCGCACCTTTGTCACGGGATATGCCATCAACTCATTTAGTGCGGGACCGTACTACCAAGAGTGATCAAATAACCATTGAAATGCAGGATATTTCTGACCATGAAGCTCCTCCAGACCACTCAGAGTCCTTCAGATGCAGTGCCGACATTGCTATCGCTCTAGCACAATACAGGCAGCCAATAGATGGAGTCAACTCTACACACGAAAGTGCCAGGCTCCATCGGGACATGGTTATTGGCATGCGACGCTATACGGTGACTCTTGGTCTCATCACAGCAGCTGTAGCCAGTGCTGCATTGGCCACACTGGCTTTGTCTGTATCCAACTATCTGACTGAAGATGTATGGCGCCTTGCATTGGCCGTATTGGCCGGTGCCGTTGGAGGACTTTTGGTTCTCTTCATTTTCGCACTGTGCTGGGTTTTTTTCAAACCTCACAAGATGAAAGTGTGCTCAGGATGAAATCATTGATATGTGTTCTATGTGCTTTGTTGTATCAGTCTAGAGCCACCAAAAGGGCTGGAGTGTTTGCAGATCCACGAACGAGCACGATATTGTAAACGAGGATTCCATTATATTTATCATGATCGTCCAGACAATGCTGCCGCCAATGACCCAATCATGAGAAGAAAAGAATACGCCCATCCCGTCGTATCTTCATACAAGACGTATAGAACCGCTAAAGTCTCATCCGATGATAGAAAGAACGCCACCACTAGAAGAGTGCTCTAGATACTGAGGCAACGCTAGCTTTGTACCCAACCCACACAGCAGACGCTGCGAAAAGTGAAACCAGCCGCAAACCGGGTGTCAACGTGAGGCACACGCGTCTGGCCGTATCAGGATGGAAAAAATTCAGGGAAGAATGAGAGGTGAAAAGAGTTTCTGAGACTTCGCAGCGTGAGAGAGAGCCGCTCAGACTTCTCCCCACCCGGCACTCCAGGCCGCGCCACTACTTCCAACACTACCAGCGCCAATATCCCAGAAATTCCGTGAACTCCCACCACCAAGACTACCGCTGTGCTTTGTCTTGCTCTTCTTCGTGCTCTGGCTGGCGCAGCTGCTCATGATGGCAGCACCATCCTCCATCAGACTGCTGTCTCGTCTGCCAAGAATCGGGGAGAGGGGAGCAGACAGGGCGCTACTGGCGCGACGATGCTGATGGAAGGATCGAGCGGGAGAAGATGCGACAGCCGCTGCATGGTTACGGTTGACGAGGGGATGGTGGTGTCGAATGAGGGCGGCGCGGCGGAGAGAGTCGCTTTGAGCGGGCGGAGGGGCATAGTTGGATGCAGCACTGCTCACGAGAGCGGCGGCTGGGTCGGGGGCTGGAGCGGCTTGGGAGTCTTGCGGGGTGGACGACGACGGAGATGATGAGGACAGACGATTGCGGAGGTAACCAAAGACCATTTTGATGTCGAGATCTTGCTCCCAGTATTCCCGCTCACGTTGTTGCTGTTTGTTATTCCGACTCTGGTGAGCCATGCGTGGCTCAATGGCGTCGTCTTCCTCTTCAATGCCCCACAATGATGCAGTCTCTGCAGAGTTTGTTCGGCGTTGCGCGTTCGGTCTTCCAGGTCGTTGCTGTTGCCCAAGGGTCGGAGCGAAGTGAGGAGTGCTAGGAGGTTGTGGTGAAGTCTGGATGTGTGTGTCGGTGCGAAGGTTCCTGATAGAAGCCTTGGGGGTCACGAGACCGGCGTAGGGGAGCGGCTCTTGGGTGCGAAGGTAGGCAGAAAAGGCGCCCGGGTGCTCAGAGAGCTGATGCATGAGAACACCAAGCTCTTTTGCGATGCGTGCGAGCAGTCTGTCCTCCCAATGATCGCTCTTCTTTGCAAGGGCGTACTCGTCATCTGTAATGTGATTTGCCTCGTCAAGAACATCAACGCGGGGTGAGCGAGACTCCTCGACTGAGCCATCAGCCGGTAGAGCCTCGCCGAAGATGAAGGATAAGGTTGCGTCATCGAGACCCATGAATTCTTTGATGACACGCCTCTTGAACTTTTCCCAGAGAGACTCTGACTGCGGCTCCTCGTGCTCGGGGCTTCTGGCAGGGGCAGAGTCTACCCGCATCGACGTAGTGGCAGCGGTGTCTAGAGCGGCTTCGGAAGCACGGACATCGCTGAGTCTACCACGCTTTCGAATCCTCTTGGTCTCGCGCTCAATCTCATCGAGGACGGCGCGGCTCTGCTCAAGTCTCCACTTCTCTATCCTCTGTGTCCGCTCCTCATCCGCACTGCGAGGCTGATCTTCAGTCTGATCCAGAGCGTCAACCCTGCGCTGAATGCTTGATCGTCTTGCAGAAAGCCTTCGCCTGCGAGGATTGTGCTTTTCGTGTTGCCAATGCTGATCTTGGACGGCGGCACTGCTGCCGGGGAACATGCCCATGCCATCATGTTGTGGCAGGACAGTCTGCGACTCTTCCACGGCTTGTCTTGATGCGTGCTCCTCGCTGAACTCATGGAGGCCATCATCCAGGCTATCGAGGTCCTCGGTGTCTTTGTCATTGAAGTCGGTGTCGTCATCGTCGTGGCGGCGGCGGTCGGAGACGGCGGCAGTGTCAAGCGAGTCGATCTCACTGAACTGGGTGCGACCGGCGGTGCGGGGAGTCTGTGTGGAGGCGGTCTCGTCCGCTTGAGACTGTTCTTGGGAGAAGAGAACCCACTCCTGGGACTGTTCAACAAAGGGCTCACGTGTGGCGGACTGCGGGGTGAGGACAGGCTGTAGAGCAGCTACAGGAGCATTGAGGGTGGAATGTCTGGGGACTGGGTGCCGTTGCGGCTGCTGGAACGCCATCTGTGCAGTGCGCACTCTGCTGGAGGCGGAGTGAGAAGGTGGAGGAGAACGGGTCTATGAGGAGAGGCGGCGGTGGAATGGCGGGATCGGCCGGTGATGCAGCAATGGACCCTGCGCAGCTCACACGAAGCCCAAGCCGACAGCGGCGGAGGGATTGGCGCTACTGTCTGTGGGGTTGGATAGGACGTTAGGAAGCTGAGTCGAGGTGATTGCAGGGAGCAGAGGGTGAGGGTGAGGGTGGTCAGTTGACAGGGACGCGGGCCAAGGGTGGGTGTGACACTCTCGGCGGGTGAATTGCTGGATGAGGTGAGCAGCCACGGAAATGGTGTCGTGTCTGCGGCACGCGCCAGCTCACTTGCAGTCGGTGACGGCGCTAGAAGGCAATCAGTCGCGAGGCCACTTCTAGTTGAAATAGAAGTCAGGTGTAAAAGATTAAGAGGCGGCTGTACGGTTGTCTTGTCTGACCAAGGGGGGCCGAGACACGCAGGGCAAACGCATGGAGTCCCATGTACCTCCACACGCACGCGGCGGGGGCATCGTGTGTTGATCCGGCTACCTATCTACCTAGTGCGCCGGCGCTACTCTTGCGGCAGTGGGCATCAAGATATCCGGTCCCCGCCAAACCGTCCAACTGACGCTGCGGTGCGCAGATAATGCGGTCTGCGGTCTGCGGTCTGCGGTCTGCGGCGTGTGGCCTGTGGCGTGTGGTCTGCGGCTTATGGTCTGAGGCCATGATGCCTGCCAAACGTGCGGGTCGTAGCGTTCGATATGCTCTTCATGCAGCAGGGGAAACATGGCCAGTGCGTGCATCGCCATCGACAATTGTCCACAAGAGCCCAAGCTCAGTAAATTATCCTACTGGCCAGCCCCGAGACAAGCGAGGCTGGCTTGCATCTCCAACAGGTCCGTCGTGGTCACACCATCATGAAGCAGGCGGACGACGCTCAAAGTGATAGCGATTGCACGCCACCGGGTGAGGCTGCCCCAACACATTGATGCGGCGCCCCCGCCTCCACCGGCACGCACCTTGACCACGCATGATCGACGCCAGACAGCACGCCAGGGTCTAAGGGAGGGTCCTTGGTCATTCTGGACACACGCAACAGCTGCCGTTGCCACCTTGGATTCTGATCACCGTCCAACCTCGTACATTTGCACCATGCGAGCCCACCTCTGCCCTGTGGCTGCTTTGCCGGCCTTGCTCTCCACCAGCCGCTGCCGTCCCTTGCGCCCCACCTTCTTCGCGCTCATATACCTTCGACGCCAGCCTAGACGACTACCGAGGACCCAGCTCGCCCCTATCATCAGCGGCCACAGATAGACCTTAGCCTATGAAATTGCAAATCACAAATCAGTCCTGCTCGCGCGTTGAGGGCCCGTTTCCGGTTGCGGAACGTCCTCCTCGAATTCAAGCTCGGCGCCAATCTGCTGGTCGCCTGGCCACTGCCTTACCTGATTGTTGACCAGCCAATTCTTGACTTGGCACTTGCCGTTGCCCTGGCACATTCCACTCCGACCCAGATCTTTGAAACGGGGCCCATTGGGTCCGTCTACATAGTGGTACTGCCCGGCAAATTGATACTGCCGCTTGTCGTTCAGCGGGTACGCTCTGTCGCCCCAGTGGCCCACAAAGTAGAACCACTCGAGCGGCGCATCCGGCGTTTTGTTGGATGCATACAGCCGGTGCTCGGCAAGGTCGAATGTGTACGCGTGCGCGTTCAGTGCTGGATCCCACATAGGTCCTCGGTCTGTCTCATCGTGCAGTAGTCCCAGGGGTAGGATGTACCTGTGGATGCCCGCCGTAGCATACATGGCGTGTGTTCCGGTCGCTGAATACGTGATCGGCCTCTTGCCGTACTTCTCTACCGCTTGGTAGGTATATGCTTGGCCAAAGAAATGCTCGCTGTAGAAGAGTGCCTGTGGTTTGCCGTCCTTGAAGCGCACCATCGTGTGCTCCCAGTCGCCGACATGGTTACCAAAGCGAACATTCAGTACTTTGTTGCCTAGGTTATAGCTGTAGAAGAAGAACCAGAAGGCGTCGACGATTCCATCGTCCTTCTTCACGACAACAAGCACGGCAGGTGCATTGCTTCGCCCCGCTTCCCCCGGGCCTTCGGGGATGCCATACTCGCTAGTCAACCATCCTGGGCGATCTTCAACATTGTCCTTGCTTGTGAGGAACAATTCGCGACCGTACCTGTTGAAAGACGCAAGGTTGGTTACATTTGGTGGCGGCTCGTGCCTGGATACGTCGGTGTAGTTGACGTAGGGCGTCATGTGACGAAGATGTTCTTGGATGTCAGACGGCCAGAACTTTTCTCCTGAGAACAAGTGCACCACTGGTGCATATTCGTAAACATACTCTGGGATGTCGCGGATGATTCGGTCCTCGTCAGATCGTGCTGACGAATCAGACTTGCCGGAAGTCCTGTCGTGAAATGCGTTGTCGTGGGTATCATTGTGGGGTACATCATGGTGAAAGGAAACAGTAGGGGTATCTTGTTGCTCGGAAACAACACGCTGTGCCTGCTCCGTTGCGGACGCGTAGGCATCCTGCGACGAAGTCGAGGTGGCAACTGCCGGAAACTCAGGCAGGTCAGAACGATCAAGTCCGGTCGGGCTTGCAACTGCGACGGTAGAAGTCGAGAATGTGCTCGGCAAAAAGGCCACCTGGGCTCCAAAAGCCATCGCTTTATCCAACACTGAAGAGAGAAGTGGTTAGTATGACGTACAGCGTACCTTGATGACGGAACAATGCGTGGAGGAACCGCTGGAGATGCATAGGCTCAGAACCCTCTAGAAATAAATGGCGAGGCCCTTGACTCGCTTGGTCTTGTACACAATCACAGGGAAATATAATATGTAGAGCAAGAATGACGTGAGACGAATGGAGCTGTTGGCCAGTTGGTAAAACGTACTGATGTTGGCAGCTGTTGGCCCGAACGATACAGAACAGAGGACTATCGCTGTACCATGCCAGGCGAGGACTGAGCTGCCAATGCTATCACAAACAGCAGGGAAGCCCTCGACGGTCACGTTGTTGGGTAAGCGTGAATATATACGATTGTTGCGGGTGCCAGCGGCGGAGGCTGGCCCAGGTGATGCACCAGGCCGGTGCCGATCGGGGCTGGCCCAAGCTTGTACCTGTGACCCGCTCAGCAACAGCCATTTGCCCACGCCTCCGTCATTCACGTTTCGCAATTGGTGTGCTCGCCAACCCGCCACAGATGCGCCGCAGGCCGCCACGACCTGAACAGTGTGTGGTTGCAAGGCTATTCAAAATACGGTGAAGGGCCAAAGCCTCGTTACGCTTGCGTGACCTTCCCGCCAATTGCTCCCCCGCTTTGAGCATGGAGGCACCCGAAGAGGAAGACGGCTGGGAATATGAATATGATCTCAATGAGACCGAGGATTTCTACATCACCCTCGACTTGACCTCTCAAGTTCCCCCTCTGCAGCGTAGAAAACCTACTCTGCAACCAGACGACGAAGATCGCATCCAGATCCTTGAGCTACATAGCGGCAACCCACTCCTCTTCCACCAAGACAAGCTCTACTCGTGCGAATGGGCAAGTGCCGTTGGTACCGACCTGCTCTTCACCCTTCCCGCCGACAACCTAGCGCTTGGGGCTGCCGACATTTCACAGGATACCACGACCGACCAGCTTCCACAATTTGACTCGTCTCCCAGTCATGAACACTCCTACATCCGCACCACGCCCGACTACACAATCCTCGCGGCAACGCCTCACCGCATCATCGCCACCCCATCCGTTCGCAAACCCAAAACAGACGGGAATGTGCTCGATCCCACTGGGCTGTCCGGCGCAGCCCTCGCCACCCGCCCTCAGCGCCTCCACAAGCACGCCCAGCGCGCCGCACAGGCGGAGTTCCTCGAAAAGTTAGCCGAGCTGAAGCTTCGAAAGGGCCAGACCGATGAAGTTCCCATGCACAATATTGCGACACCAGGAAGACCGCGCACAATCCTTAGACCGCGCTTGACCGGCACGGCTGCGGGCGCATCGTGGGGCTCTGGCAGTCCCTCACAGGCTGGAGAGCAAGATGATGATGACGATGAAGGCGATGAAGATGCCGACGACGATGCCGACGACGACGACGACGATCCTGACGCAGATGATGACCACGACGACGAAGAAAATGATGAAAATAATGGCGAGGACGACTATCTGGACGACTTTGACGAATCAGAGGGCACTAATGAAGCGTCCCGAGACTCCTCGATCACTGCATCCCCTCGACGCGACTCTAGTCGTGCAAGGCGAGGACGACGCGGCAGCGGCAAGCCGAGAGGAAGGGCTAGAATACCGCTTGCACGGGACAATCTGATTGGGGGTTTAGTGGGCGACGGGGTCAAAGATAGAACAGCCAGCAAACTGCTCGCATTCCAGGAGACTACGGGCTTCCAGGAGCCCTATGCGGGCGCCATGACCCGCAGTGACAGAAGCAGGAAGAATGACAGCGCTGGCGAAGATGCTGAGCTAGAGAGTCCGGTGTCTAGAGGTCACGCGGATTCAGTAATGGGCATGGAAGATGATGGAGCGGATCTGGAATCTGCTCCTACGGAATCGGGGCAGACGGAAGTGGCAGCATCAATAGACGACGATGTTGATATGGCAGATAGCTAGCACATATCAATTGTACACATAGAAATGTAAGAATAGAGGCGAGCATTTAAATTAGCTATAATAGTAGCAAACATACTTCACACGATAGATCAGACGTCATTGAGATTCATAATAACTTGTGCAACACGTGCTTGCATTTTGATAAAAGCCTATATGACCCATGCATGCAATCCTCATCGTCGTAACACTCTCAGCACACCCCAGTACTCTATGCAGTAGCCTCGAACGCCTCGGGGAACCTCTGCATGTTGTACTTGAGCTCACCAGTGTTCTTCAGGAACTGCACGTACGCGCCGTCGGGGCGGAGCTCGCCCTTCTGGCGGCGCTCGACGTACTCGTCGCGGGTCAAGGGGGTGAAGCCCCACTTCTTGGAGACGATGATCTTCTGGCGGCCGGGGAACTTGTACTGGGAGCGGCGCAGGGCCTCGATGGCGGTCGCGCGGTGCGAGTCGCGCGTGCGTACCGACAGGATGATCTGGCCGATGTTGACGCGGGCCACGGTGCCGTTGGGCTTGCCGAAGGCGCCGCGCATGCCCGTTTGCAGCCTATCGGCGCCGGCGCACGATAACATCTTGTTGATGCGCACGACGTGGTAGGGGTGGGCGCGCACGCGCATGTGGAAACCTTCCTTGCCGGCAATCTTCACGAGGTACCTGGCAGTAAAGTGTTAGTTAACTCTGCTGGTATTCGCCTAAACGCGTGTCTGTTGTTGGGAGTCGTACTTGTTGGCGCAAATGCGGGCGGCCTCGAGGGCCTCGGAGCTCAGCTGCTCATACTCGTTGGAGACCAAGTGAACGCAAAGAGGGAAGTCGTCAACACCGGCACGCTTGCGGCCCAAATCGAAGATGCGGATCTTGGGGTCGGGTACACCGCGGTTGAACCGGGACTTGGGGTAAGGCTATTCGAGATCATGTTAGTCCTATTCACAATGGGCGCGAAGACTCTGCTCCCTTCCGTAACTACCATTTCACGCTCTTCGAGAGGATCGTGGATGTGGTGATCAGAAAGCGAGCGATTCCTCAGGTTCTGTGTTCCGTGAACAAGTGACGTACCTTGTTCTTGCAGTAGCGGTAGCAACGAGCGGGACGGCGAGCCATTTCGACGGTATTGAGAGGTTGTCG
The DNA here is from genome assembly GCA_006937295.1 of Carpinus fangiana. NCBI lineage: Eukaryota > Viridiplantae > Streptophyta > Magnoliopsida > Fagales > Betulaceae > Carpinus > Carpinus fangiana. The sequence continues at coordinate 796,388 of VIBQ01000013.1, read as the reverse complement.
AAAGGGTGATGTCAGAGGGAAGAGGTGGGTTGCTTCACGGAGTCTTAACAGGCCAGGGCTGTGGATTTCTAAGCCTGCTCGCCACGGAGGCTTGCCGGAAGCGGGCTGTGAGTTGGGCCCAAAATTCAAGGCACATTACAAAGCGCATGAGTCACAGGTCTGGACTGCCGTGGAAACTCTTGGCGATACCGTTTTGATGAAATTGATAAGATTAGGGCGCATCTCTACTACCTAGCCCTAATTTCATATCTTCGCGACTTATTGATTACTGCTGCGAAATGCGGCTTGCTAAGGTTTTCTGTCTGCTTCGTATGCTACAATGGAATCAAAGCAAACACTTGACGACAATTTGAGCTTTTTGCGTGGAAGCAGTAACAAGTACTAGCGGCGACTGCTGGTCTGTCGGCAACCATGTGAGTCACTTCATGAGCTTTTCGTCATGGTGCTCTGGGTTCAATGAATGATTGTGGAATCAAGGATGGTAGTCCGATAATTTTGTGGTATTTCGTGATCTACATCCGTAACCGTTGCTCCCAAAACAGTCCGCAAAACGCTAATCCATGCAATATGCTTATTGGGCAGCAGTGGAGCTGAGAATGTCGGAGTCACCGGCGTCAAGGATGGCCATAGTAGAGCAACGGAAAAGCTTACCGCAAGCGGTACCAAGCTCAATCTGAAGGAAGGATATGTCAGTTCCTGATGCGCCCTCCGAAGCCTATGACAGAGGCTTCTTCGCAGGGCAAACCCTCGAAGCCGAGAGAAGCTTGTCTTTAGGTACAACAAATATATGGGGAAACGTACGTTGTTGCCGGAGAAATGGTGGACCTGGGTCTTGGAGAGCATAGAGTAGTCTGGTATGGTGTCAGCGCATTCGCCTGGATGCATTGCAGATGGCGCAATTCTTACACTCGAGCTCTGACTTGCGGAGAGGGGGGGTGTTGCCAGCAATGATGACAAGCTTGGCCTTGCCTGAGCGCAGCTGCTTGAGCGTGGACTTGTAGCCGAGGACGACTTTAGAATAAAGCATTAGAATTTCGTTGCGCGCGGGTCAACCAGAGACAGGTTGAAACTTACCCTTGCCGGACTTCATCACAAGCGCCAGGCGCGAGTTGATGGTATCGGCTGAGCTCTTCTTCTTGGGGGCCATTGTGTCGGTGTTGTGGTCTGGTGAATGTGATAAACCTGTTAGCTCTGCTTTTCGAAAAGACAAAGAATGTGGATGCGGCAGCTGCACCGGCGAAACGTTTCGCCGCGGAAGCGCGGGAGATGAAGCGGGCAGCCATTAGCCAGTCTTGGCGTTGCCGCCCGATTAGATCAGGGATAGGCTGCGTATGCTCAATTTCGCGTAGTTTGGATGGCCATCTCGTGTTTTCTGACATTGTCCCGCATATCTGTGCTGATGTGGACTATCGTGCCGTTTTCTGCAAAATATTATACCGAGTCCAGCACTTGTACGACGCCACCTTCTCAGCATACGAGCGCTGATCTCTATTGGTTCCCTACCATCCAGGTGTTCAGCCGCAGCCGCTCCTCAAGATACTGTCCCCTCCGATGATTCTCTAGAAGGCGCTGCTTCCGCCAACAAGCTGCGGTTTCCTCTCTCCTCCGCTCTGAACAATCCCGGCGCATTCTATACGCGTCCTCGCCGTAGGAGCATTGGCGAGCTGTACTGAGACTCGGAGAGCGCGGGTAACGAGTCAACGAAGCGCGCAGGACAACCCAGCCGCATATACATACGCGAGCGTCACCCTTGAGACATAAACCTCTCACCATGCCTACAGCCTCGACTGCTCCCAAAGACAGCCCTGCCAAGGACAAGAGTCCGTCACGAGCCGCGACACCGTCTGGGACCATGGCTAGCACTACATCCTCAGTCCAGCGTACACGCTCCATACGGGGCAGCCCTCTCCAGTCTCGAGCAAGTGTGAGAGGCAGAGGTGCGGGCGCGCTGGGCAGGGCTGGTCGAGGCGCGAGCGATGACGATACCAAAGCTGAAACCGCGTCCCTTATAGAAGATTTGCGAGCACAACTGCGCACTGCCGAGACTGTGTCCGACGAACACCAGAAACAGCTCTTCATTCTCCAATCAAAGTTGGATGAAGCACAGACCGGACATGCAAAGGCTGAGGATACGGCCAATGAACATGTTGAGCGCATTGAAGCACTGACCAAGGAGAATCAAGATGCTACACGCAAACACAAAGAGTTGGAAAACATATACGAGGGTGAGAAAGCAGCGTCGATGCGCGAGCGAGAAGAAGCTCTTGGCCGAGAAGAAGAGTTGCAAGCCATTGTTCAACGTTTAAAGGATTCTCTGAAAGATCCCAAGAAGAATAGCGGTGATGGCGAAGGCTTACTCTCACGCGCTGCTAGCCTTAGGGGTCGCTCCTCGCCCGGGAAAGAGCCTGGCTCGCCTTCTTTGCAAGCAAGAGACAGCTCACAGAACAGCTCTAAACTAGTGCTGCAAAAAGACAAAGTCATTGAATCATTACGACTTGAACTAGCCGAGTCACAAATCAGGCTGGTCGAGATGGAGAACAAGGGCGGTGGGCGCCTTCAAGAACTCGAAAGGCACTTGATGGACGCTCGCATCAGTAATGCCAAGCTCATGGAAGACAATGAAAGCTACCAAGTCTTGCTTTCAGAGAAGACCCTCAACGGCGACTTTTCCAAGAGCGGTTTCCTAGAGCCTCCCAGGTCACCTTCTGCAAGGCCGTCTTCAGGCCCACACGGCGGTTCAAGCCTTGCTGACGAGCTGGAGAGTGTGTCAGAAGAAAACCTGCCAGAACAAGACGACCGAGCTCGAAAGCTAGAAGCAGAGCTTGGTGCACAAAAGGACCAGAACAAGGCACTAACACTCTACATCAACAAAATCATATCTCGCTTGCTGGCAAGTGAGCAGTTCGAGACTCTGTTCCAGGACGGGGTGGTATCGCACGGCAACCCTCTCACGGATGTAACGCCAGCAACACCGATAGATTTCAAGAACAAGGATTTGCCGCTACCACCGCCAGACGTACCAGGGAAGGAGAATGCTGCTCCGAGCCTGCTGCAAAGAGCTGGGTCGCTCTTTGGTGGTTCAAGAAAGCAGCGGCCGCTGAGTTTGACCAACAGAGCACAAGCCCAAGCCGAATCTGGAATCACGCCACCCGCAACTGGTGTTCCAGACAATATGCTGAGCCCACCTGCCCAAGACACAATCCACGTCCAGAAACGATTGTCAGCCACATTAAACGAGAACCCAGACACTGCCCCAAGCCTGCCCATCCGCCGGTCACATTCCAACCGCGGAGGCGGTCCAGCAGCCCGAGGCCACAGACGATCGAACTCCGACTGGTCGGCATCGATCGTGAACAACATGTACCGCGGCCCCCCCGGCGGCGGCCCCGTCAGCCCAGGCTTCGCCTCCCCCCGCCAGTCCATGTTCGCCAGCCCTCCGCCCCCTCCGCTCATCCTCGAAGACGCGGAGAAGAAGGAGCTGGACGACGACATCGGCGACACACGCCCCTCGCGCAGCAGCGAGACGGCCAGCGACTCGGGGTACGCAGACAGCGTGGCCGGCAGCGAGCGGCCCTCATCCCCACGAAGCGCCGCCGCCGCCGCCCTCGAAGGCCGCTCCGTGTCCGGCTCTGCTGCGCCCAGCGTCGCCAGCGAAACAAGCAAGGAGCGCAGTTGGTTCTCGTCGGGCCAGGCGCCGCCGGCGCCAGCCAAGGGCGGCGGAATGCGTCCTTTGCGCCTGGTCCAGGAGCGCGTGCAGGCGGAGGAGGCGGCGCTCGCAGAGCAGAAGAAGGCCAATCGGGGCAGCAGCTTCATGGGCTGGTTCAACAAGGGTGCCGCGCAAGGAGAGGGCACCACGCCGCCGGCTGTGGCGGATAGTCGGGCGAGCAGCGCGCAGGCTAGTCGGCAGGAGAGTGTCGTCAGTAGGACGAACAGCCAGGGGGAGAGTCCTTAGGGCTGTGCGCTGAATGACTAACGTGATTGTTGATGAGCGGGTGGTGTTGGAGTTTGGTCGGGTTATGTGCCCGTGGGATACCCTCTGGGTGGGTATGGATGCTGTATGAATGACTGGGACTCGATGACATGACTCTGTTGGACTAGATTTCGTACAAGGAATGAACCCACACCACTGTTGAACTCGGATGCCTTGAAATGGACTCTTACAAGCGTTCTTCTCATGATTCAACAATGGATGTAATACTATCTAAGTCTTGAAACACCCTTCTTGAAACAACCTTCTTGAAACATTCTGCCTGGGAGCAAAGAGATGCTAAAACTTCGATGCCGGCGCACCGACTACTTTCGGCTTTCCCTTACTCCCATCCGCCCCCTCCAAGTCACCCTTCTTATAATAATGCGGCGCCAGCTCGCTCAACCAACTCGAATTCGCCACAGGGAACACGTTCCGCATGAACTCTGCGCTCGTAAGCACAACCTCGTGATAGATACCTATGCGGGGCGGATCGTCCCTCAGCACCGAGCTGGGATGGATCTTCGCGGTCAGTCCTCCGCCCGCACCCTTGATCGTCCTGTAATCCTGCCCGCTGCGCGAGAGCCTCGCCGCGTTGGGGAAGAAGCCGGAGGTCAGAGCGCGCAGGATGCGCGGGATGTCGCTCATGCCGCACGACTCGAGCGGCACTTCGGTGCGCTCGGCCAGCGAGGCGAGCTGGTCGCGCACGTTGCGCGCGCGCGACAGCGAGCGGTGCTGCAGGAAGTTCTCGCGGCACCACACGAGTGAGTAGTCGGACTCTTCGAACTGCTGCCAGATGTTGAGCAGGGTGACGTGGTCGCCGCCTTCCTTCATCGTGAAGCGAGCGCGCGCAGAGTCTGCGTGGACCTTTTGGTCGCGAGGCCGGTAAAATAAGGACGCGGATTCGCCGAGCATAGCCACGATAGAGACGACTTCCGCTGCACATCCAGTCGATCCGGCGGCAATCACTGCTTTCGCGAGCATGGGATCTGTTGGGAACTCTGCCATTTGGCGGCCAAGTTTCGTGATTGCGCCAGTCGAGTTGACCGAGCCTAGCGAGTAGAGTAACTCCAGTGACTTGATGAGTGCATCAGGGGAAGGAGAGTCGATGAAGTCGAAATTTAGCAGATCGTGAATACCGAGGGATTTGAGGAGGAGTACAACGCTGTTCAGATTCGTACGCAGGATCTCGGGAGGTGTCGACTCGGGCATGTCATGCAAGAAGCTGTGCCGAGTCATGAGCCGGAAACACTTACCAGGACCCACGCGGCCTGCTCGGCCAGCACGTTGATTGGCAGAGGCGCGAGAGCAAGGTGTGACGACAAGTGCTGACATTCCGGTGCGAGGGTTGTACTCGTTCTGTTTGACGAATCCGGGGTCAATGACATAGACGATACCATCAATGGTAAGCGAGGTCTCGGCAATGTTGGTAGCGAGGACCACTTTTCGCGCCTTTGCAGGTGTGGGTTCAAAGATTTTAGCTTGCTCCTCGGAAGGAAGCGAAGCATAAACCGGACGGATCATCAATTCTGGAGCCTTGGATCCAAGCTTTCGTGCTGTTTCTGCAAGAGATTGTTCGGCATTCTGAATCTCTTCTTCACCGGTCAGGAAGACTAGAATGTCACCACGAGGCTGCGAAAGATGAATCTGAAAGACTGTAGTGATTGCCGCCGCGAGATAATTTGCTTCTGGTTGCGGTGTATAGAATATTTCCACAGGATGTGTACGTCCAGGAACGTTAAAGATGGGACAGTCGTTGAAGTATTTGGAGAACTTCTCAGCGTCAAGCGTGGCGGAGGAGATGAGAATTTTGAGTTCTGGTCGGAATTTTGCAACATCCTTAACTAGACCAAAAAGGATATCTGTAGACAGTGTGCGTTCGTGAGCTTCGTCAATCATGAGACAAGAGTAATCGTTAAGCGTTGGGTCTGTGAGAAAGTCTCGCAGCAGTTTTCCATCGGTGAGGTATTTTATGACTGTTTTGTCGTTTGTGTTCTCCTCGAAACGAATGCTGTACCCGACTTCATTGCCGACTTTGCAACCCAGTTCTTCAGCAACGCGTGTCGCCAAACTCATTGCCGCGATGCGACGGGGCTGTGTACAGGCTACCATGCCACCCTTTGAGTATCCAGCATCGTGCAAGAACCGTGGTATTTGAGTGCTCTTACCACTGCCAGTCTCGCCGACGATGACAAGTACTTGATACTCGGCCACGGCCGCTAAGAGTTGTTCCCGATATTGGTAGACTGGTAGTTTCTTTCTGCCTTCCTCAATACTAGTTGCTTTAGCTTCTGCAACATTAAGTCGTGCCTGCAAAGCACGCTGCTCTGCCGTCATCTGCTTCATGTCGCCCTGTTGAATGTGATCTGACATGAACTTGATGTTTGTTGCATCGTCCCACACATACTCGTAGTCTCCCTCGTCCACTCTCTCCGAGCGGTTGATCTGTGACTTTGTCTTCGCGACTTGTTCTCTCTCCCACTCTTCCAGCTCCGTCACAAACCGCTCGCGACCAAACTCGTCTCGGTCCACATATCGATCATTCAATGCTTTGCCCTTTTTGTTCTTTCCGCCTTCAGTCATATAGGCTTCTGGTAAGGCATAGCCATCGACATGGTCATCGATCCTTTCTCTCTCTTCCGCAAGGCGCAGTACCTCTTTGTTGCGCGCAAACTCTGCTCGCTCAGCCGCCGTCAGGTCGGGGTTGTTTCTTAGCTCCTCGTCCTCCTCCATGACTTGCTTCTTCAACATCCATAATCTCTCGCTTTGTCTCTTGGCCAAGTAGTCTTGCCTTGATTTTAATCTCGTGTCCGTCATGTCCACTCCAGTCATGTCTCTCCTGCCGTCCTTTTCGCGCCCAGCCGCTCCCTTCTTCGACTTTGCGTCGTCCTTCTCTCGCAAACGCTTCTCAAACTCTTCCTTCTCTTTTCTGTCTCTCTCCTCTGGGTCCAGATCTGCTAATCTGTCCTTGTTTTGTCCATTGTTGTCATCGCCATCATCCACCTTTGCGCGCTTCGGTGATGGTGGTTGTTCGAACTCCTCCTCTTCCTCTTCCTCTGAAACTTCTTGATCCGCCCACCTATCCTCAAAGCTTTTGTCGTTCCTCCTGCGCACTTTCTTCGACCTCCGGTCCTGTCCATCTGCACTTCGCTCGCGCTTCCGCTCGTGTCTGCTTTCCCGGTGTCTGTGAGAGTCTCGGTCGCGGCGTCGCGGCGACCGCTCTCTCGTGTTTGAGGGCACCAGCGCTGGACGCTCTTCCTCCTCTGGCATCTCCAGCAGTGCGTACCGCTTCTTCTTGTCTGCCTTCTTCTGGGCGCTCCCATTGCTTACCTTGTCACCTCCGCCAACTTTGGGTTTCCCTCCTCCCTCGAGCCGTGCGAATAGGCTATTGCTGAATTGCTGTACATCATCGGCGGACCCGTCAAGCAGCGCCGACAGCTTGTCGTTCAGGGCAGAGGCGGAGCGACTCGATTGCGCAGAGGCTAAGACAAAGTCGACGATGGTAGGGTCGGACGCACCACTGAGGGCTACGAGGGAGTCATCCACCCAGGTGCGAAGTTCCATTATGATGGAGAAGCGCCAGAGCGCGAGGAGACAGGAAGCTGTTAATTATTCATAGAGGCGCCAGGCGTCATGAGCACGTGAAACTGTGTTCACGTCGTTAGTCTGGCTCGTGCCTTTTTTGCGGAGATATGCGTGGAGGGTAGCGCTACGTGATGGGCCTCAATACTTGAAAGGAAAACTTTTGAGCGAGAAGAAGTGATGCTTGATTTCTTCATTCTCTGTGCTTGCTTTCAACATATCTACTTGAGACCTTGAACAGTCCAAATTTTGACGGCAGCATCACTTCCTGAGCTTATAATCTTGCCATCTCTCAGCCACACAACTCCTGAAACACCCTCCTTGTGTGCATTCTGAGCCTTCACCCTTGCACCTGGACTTGCTAAGCTCCATACATGAACGTTCGTGTCAAGACTGCCGCTGACAGCGTGCTTTCCATCTGGTGACCACGAGATTGAGCTGACACGTGCGGTGTGAGCTGACCATCGCGTGGTGACTACGGACCAGTCAGACGTCTGCAAAACCTGAATCTTTCCATCGGCAAGTCCAATCCCAAGATGAGTGCCATCCTGTGAAAAAGCTAGTGCGGAGGGATTGCTGGGGAATTGTGAGTTTAGAGACTTGACGGGTGATAGGCTCGTGCCCGACAGAGTGTATATGTCCAAACCGCGGGATTCATTACCAGCCACGACAAAAGACTTCGCAGCAGCAATGCAAGTGAGAGGGCTGGCAGCTGGTGTAGAAGATGCTTGGACTCCATCGGCATCGAGCACTTCAATGGCTGATGATGTTGCGACAACTTTTGTACCAGAAGCCGCTACCGCCACCGCCTTCGGTTGACCAGAAGTCTTTGCGGGCGGTGTTCCAGCAAAAGATATTGTGCTGGTATCCAGTGTTCGCACAGTGTCATCCCAGCCAACACTAAAGACACGATCACTGCCGCCTGAAGCTGCAGATAGACCAGAGACATAACTTGCGTGAGTTTCGCCATCTGGTTTCGTAGCCGCGCCCGTTGAAGCGTCCCAGGCAATGATTCTGCCGTCGCTGCCACCAGTCCAGAGCAAGGATTCCGAGCTGGCGGTTAATGCGGTGATATTCTTCTGGTGGCCACGGATAACATGAGAAGGGTTGTCTTGGCCAAGGTGGAGATAGTTCAGGTTACCATCGAGGTCCACACTGATAATGAGATCGTCTTTTCTGTTGTGAGGCCAGACGACGCCGACTTGATGGTGGGAAGGGCTCACTACTCCCTCATCGCCCAGGCGCCACGTCTGGACGACTTTGCCTGACTCAACGTCCCATACCTTAACAGTCTGATCGGCGCTGCAGGTGACGAACCGTTTCGAGTCGGAGGCCCACGACACACCGAAGATTGATCCGGTATGTTCATTCTCGCCAATCTGTCTCTGAGCTTCGCCAGTCTTACCGTCGTAGAGCCATATTCTCTTGTCCGCACCGACACTGAGCAGGTAAGTCCCGTCAGGACTGAATGCAGTCCCAAATATGTACCGAATATGCTTGTCTGCGATGCTCGTGTTGAACTTGAAGGGTGCACCATGCAGGAAAACCAGATTGGTGTCGTCGCCGCCTGTGGCTGCTCGGAGCGGCCTTTGCTGACGCACAGAGACACAATTGATCTGTTTGCTATGACCAGAAATCTCTCCGACTGTATTGCCACTGTCGGCTGTTATGCAGTGACCAAAGCGTTCCTTACCATCACCTACAGCAATGATACGCTGGGAGTCACCATCCCACGCGAGGTCGTTGATGCGGCCGGCAATGATGTGATAGTCACCTGATCGGGGTCAGCATCTATGCTGTAAGTGGTTGGTAACAGAGGTAAGCCAAAATTACCTTTCGTGGCCCCTTCTCCCTGACAGTCCCAGACTCTCACGTTTCCGCTGGCGTCTCCACTGGCGACATAGAAGCCGCTGGGAGAAAACCTCGCGACGGTAGTCTGAGCGGTATGCTCGGTGTACTGCTTGCTGACTTCAGGATTGTCGATTGACCGCACAAAGATGCTTTTATTAGAGGCGTAGACTATGCGCTCACCCTTTGAATCGGCGGAGAGTGGGGTGGGTTGTCCTCGGGTTGTGCTAGGGGCAGCTGCCCAAATGGCCTCTGAGATAATATTAGCTTGATGTACCGTTAACAAGGACTTTTTTAAAGTACCAACCAGAAGTAACTGACATGTTCAGAGGACCTAGTGGAGCCGAAGATGTCAAATATGCTCAGAAGACGAAGCTGTGTTTTGGTGCCTGGAGACGCCCCGCCATTGTTTTCGGACCCTGAGTCGTCATCGGCCTCCTTTTTATACACCCCCACGTGACTTTGACAACTGCCGAAAGAAGCGGTGAAGGAAATTACAGCGAAAAGATCGATTGATATGCTTGACCGTCTATTCAAACCCTTTTTTTGCTCTTCACGACGAAATTCGCGATCGTACCTTGGCATAAGGCCTGGTGGTCTGTCATTGACCTGTCCCACAAGGTACTCATCTCTGTAAAGCTTATTCCAACTGCACAACAGCTTTGTTTCAACCTCAGTCCAGCTTCTCAAATTGGCGCACAAGTAGGCCCTCGGTCTGGAGAAAGTCTTTGACCTGTTTGACGGTGTACTCTCCTCGGTGGAACATGCCAGCACCCAAAGCAGCATCAGTTCTCGTGCGTTCAAAGACTTCGGCAAAGTGCGTGGGCAAGCCAGCTCCACTGGACGCAATCACAGGAATAGTAACTGCTTCTTTGACGTGATTGATCAATTCTAGATCATATCCACTGTTTGAGCCGTCCTTGTCGATGCAGTTGAGCAAGATTTCACCACATCCCATCGCCTCCACGGCAGTGACCAACTGGTAAACATCGAAATCACGACCTTCGCGGCCGCCCTTGATGGTACATTGATACCAGCAGTACTGCTCGCCATTGGGACCAGGGAAGCGGGTGCGGATGGTGTTGCGAGGGGTGTCGCTGGGGTCTGCAACGTAGACACGTCTTGGGTCGACGCTGACAACTACGGCTTGATTACCATACGCTTTGGAGATAGTCTCAATTGCCGTCTTGCCACTTAACTGCTTTCCAGAAGCAAAGTACTCTTCCGCGGCGGTGACAGCGTCCGAGCCTATGCTGACCTTGTCGGCCCCGGACTTGAAATACATCGTAGCCACCTCGAGTGCGGGAACTTTGGTCCCATCAGTGTCAACAGTGTCTCGAATTCCTCCACCGACTGTGAGAGGAACAAACACTGTTTCTGAAGCTCGCTTCAGTATCTCAAGCATGGGCAAGTCCTTTATAGGGCAGTCGCGGAAGGATGTGATGTTGAGGAAGGTGACTTCATCAGCGCCTTGTTCGTAGTAAGTACGGGCCATGTCAACTGGCTTCCCCAAGTTCCTCACTTGGCCTCCCGCATCGGTGCCGTCCTTCTCGCGGACATCGTAGCCATCGCCTTTCGTGACAACAAGATCACCTTGGTCGTTTGTGCGGACGTCTAGACATGCTATTATTCTGCGCGTCAGGCCGTCTTTGGTCGATGCTGTTGATGATGGCAGAGGTTTGGATTTTTCATCATTCAGAAACGCACGAATGACGCGCAGGCCTGCAGCACCACTCTTCTCGGGATGGAATTGAGTGGCCAAGACGTTCCCACGAGCGATGGCACCCACGAACTCTTCGTTGCCGTAGCGCACAGTTGCAACTGTCCAACCAGCTTCGTCGAGTTCCCTTGGAGCATACTTTGCACAATATGAATGAACGTAGTAATATTTGCTGGCGGGATTCAAGCCATAGACACTCTCGGTAGCTTCACCCTCCTTGGAGACAGTGCTCGCGGAATTCCAGCCAATGTGGGGTACACTCTTGTCTGAGTCATCAAACTTGGTCAAAGTTCGATGAATGACGCCGAGTCCAGGTACAGTCGGGTCTTCGGTCGACCCGTCAAAGAGCACCTGTAGGCCGACACATATGCCCATGAAAGGCTTGCCTGCGTTGATATGCTGCAGCAAGGGCTCGACGAAGCCACCATTTCGTAGCTGCGACATGCAGTGACCAAAGTGACCCACGCCAGGGAGGATGATCTTATCAGCAGCAGCAATATCCTCCGGTTTTCTTATCCACTCGACTGTGTAGCCAACCTTCTCAATGGCATTGACCAGCGAACGGATGTTGCCCGCGACATAGTCGAGGAGGTGAACCTTGGACATGTTGCGATTTCCAGGATAGTTTTCCTTTCTTTCGTGTGCAACCTCGCCGGGTTGATTCAAAAAGCACTGGGCATGAGCCGAAAAGCTTTCACAAATTTACGAGGGTATGCTATCTGAATGGGGCTCACAGCGGGTGTGGAGGTGACGCATTGTGAAACATCTGGAAAAAAAAGTTGCCAAGGCTTGAACGTTGCCGGGCGAATAGGCGCTTGGCCGCCGCAAAACATCCCTATTTCTTCATCTTCGATACCCCCCAATCGCCCTGGGGATCTCGGCCGTTATCGCCGCCCCCGTCTAGACCTCTGGTACAAAACACTAAGATGAGGAGACAGCCTGTTTCAGGGTCAGCCCCGACGATGCATGCCGTCGCACAGACAATCTGCATCAGCAGATCCAGCCAACGGGCCATGGGCTCAATGCATCGTGGCTTGGCTGGCGGGATGGCGTCCAATATGGAGCCCTGCTTGACATGCGCTTCCTGACAAGCGTCATTTCGGCCGCCTTGGCAACGAGGAACGTGTTGTTCCTGATATCACTCATTCGCTGCTGCGGCACCTCCATCTCCGCACGATCCAGACGGGCGTTGAAAACATGCATGGCAACCATCGTACCCCTTGCACCCACGTGCATAGTAGGCGCAAGAATGTATATAAACACCACGGACGTCTTTTGCTGCGTGGGCCCATCTGAGCAAGATCGCACACTTGTTTGCAATGTCGCCTTCCAAGTTCGCCCTTGTGGCTAGCCTGCTCTTGGCCTCGAGCCCCATTGCCTATGGTCAGACCTTTCAGAGGCTGGGGACATGCCCTACCTTTGGTTGCGTCTTTCCCCCTGACCAGTATGTGCGAACTTGCAATCTATGTCCTGTGAATTGATCGATTGACTTGCCAAAAGGGCCGACTTCCTTGCCGGTGCCTACTTCGACGTTCGTCTGGAGGTTCACGCCCCTGTGAATGGCAGTGAGGCGACGGGCAATCCTAACCCGAACCCCAACTTCACTTTTACTATCGCCAAGGATGGGCAGCGAGGTCGGCCGACCAACGCCGCAACCCTGTTCGGCGTTCGCGAACCGGCCGTGGAGACCTGGCAGTTTGGCTGGTACGAGGGTGAGTTTTCTGGATCTGTTACTTGCCGTGAACCCTATTGAATAAGCAACCTTTTCCAGATTTGTTCGCACAAGATGCAAAGACCAAATCGCTGGTCAACGTTGCCGGAAAAGCTTATCGCCGTGTCTCCTTGAACGAGCCTGGTACCTATACTGCCACCCTGACTTACAACAATGGCCAGAAGACGGAAGCTCGCTGGTTTGTGCGTGACATCCCTTCCAGGCGCCGCGCTAAGAATGTCTTACTGTTCATCGGCGACGGCATGACCACCAACATGATCACTGCTGCCCGTCTCATTGCCCACAAGTCTGTCAATGGCAAGTACCAGACCAAGATGGCGCTGGACTCGTTCCCCATACTCGGCCACCAGATGACCCACTCTGTCGACTCGTACATCACCGACTCGGCCAACAGTGCTACTGCCTTGTATACTGGCCACAAGTCGACCGTCAATGCGCTCGGTGTTTACGCCGACAGCTCCCCCGACCCTTTCGATGACCCCAAGGTCGAGACCATCGCCGAGCTTTTCCAGCGCTACACTGGCGGTGGCGTCGGCATTGTCTCAACTGCTTTCATTGCGGATGCCACCCCGGCCGCCATGACCGCCCACACCCGTCTTCGCGCCCTGTACGGCCAGGTTGTCAACTCTTTCCTCTACGGTCAGACCAACTGGACCTGGACTGATTGGAAGGGTCCCGATGTTCTCTTCGGCGGCGGGGCTGAGCAATTCTACCCCAACAAGAACTCGTTCCAAGGCCAGGACTACTACAAGCTCTTTGCTCAAGAGGGCTATCAGGTTGTGAACAACGCCACATCCTTGGCTTCCATCGACACGGCCAAGCGCGCTCTGGGCATCTTCTCCGTCTCCAACATGGCCAAGTGGCTTGACCGTAACGTCTACCCCGCCAACCTCCGGGGTAAGAAGAGTGCCCCCAATGGAGACGGTGGAGACGCCCTCGATCAACCCGGTCTGAAGGAGATGACGTTGAAGGGTCTTGAGGTGCTCACTAAGCGCCACCGGAAGAACGGATGGCTGATGATGTCTGAGGCCGCATCCATCGACAAGATGATGCACGTCCTCGATTACGAGCGGGCTCTTGGTGAGTTGCTCGAGCTAGATGATACCGTCAAGGCGGCCATGCAGTACCTCGAGAAGACTGGCCAGGCGGATGATACTCTCGTCATTGTCACTGCTGATCACGGCCATGGCTTCGACGTTGCTGGTAGCGTCGATACCAAGTACTTTGATGCGCAGTCTGGCGACCGCAAGAAGCGCGGAGCAGTCGGCATCTACCAAGAGTCTGGTCTGTCGCAGTACACTGTGGCTGACCCCTCAAGGGGCGCTGATGCTAACCTCGTCTACTCGTCTGGCGCCAACTTCCCTGCCAACTGGTAAGCATTCATCCACCCGTCGTCTGACCTCGTAGTCTCTGCCATGACTGACCAAATCATAGGGATCCCCGCTACACCTTGTCCCAGGGTGTGATGCAGTTCCCTGACCACAAGGAGGACTACCGTGTCAAGAAGGGAGGACCTCGTGTTCCTGCCGTGAACATCACTGGCTTCCCCTCCGGCGAGTACTTTGCGTCTTACGTTGACGCGCCCACCGGCATTCTCATCAACGGCACTCTCCCTGTCAGCGCTGACCAGGGTGTGCATTCACTTACCGATGTTCCCGTGTTCAGCAAGGGTCCTTGCCAAGAGCTGTTTGGAGGTGTGTATGGCAACATTGACGTCTTCTACGGCATGGCCCAATGTCTTGGATTGTCAAGGCCTGGCAAGAACGGCGCCCGTCCTCCTAACCACGGAGGCCCGCCATCGTACTAGCGTAGTACAGGATACTTTCCTCTCAAATTTTTTGAAACTATGACCTTGTGAAAATGCATAGCATGAATTTGGAATCTCGTTGCAAGTACAAGTGACTGGGATATATTGAAAGCCTTTGTTAAATGTCTGATGTCCCCATCCCTCACTTTTGCCAAGTTTGCGCGGGGTAATCACCTTCAGCTAGGACTCTGCCACATTACTTCAAACCTTCGCCAATCCAGTCTACCATGATACAACCTTTAATGATCAGACAGAGATCAACTCGGTAGTCCTTACTTAACCAAGTTATCATCGAAGCAAGGTAATTGAAGAAATTCTCGAGCCTGCGTTGGAGAGCGCTTGCCTGTGCTTCTTTCGCGGAACCCATCGACCTACTTACCTGAAGACTTCGCCATCCTGAGAGAGAATGAGAAAACAGACTAATACATGATCATCTATAAACTGGAGTGTCCAAAATAAAGAGTCTCACAAGTATGGCCACCCACAACGAAGACGAGATCGACCTCGGCCTAAGCGACGACGACACGCCAACATCAGCACCAGCGCCAACCTCAGCCCCAGCGCCAACACCACACCACCCGCAAACAGAAGCACTTCCGCCCCAGCAACCCACAACCGCCAATGAACGCCCCAACTCAACAACCGACGACGCATTCGACGCATCGCTAGCAGCAGCAACCCACCCTGCAACATCCGCCGCCGCGGCGCCGCCCAACGACCCAGGCACCGAAGTAGTCGAAACCAACAACGTAGATCCCGAGGACGACGATGAGGACGCCGACAACGACGACGCAATGCTCGCCGCCATGGGCTTCTCCGCCAGCACATTCGCCGAAGGCCGCAAGCGCAAGCGTGGCGGCGGACGCGACCTCGTCTTTACGGACGCGATGGGTGCCAAGAAGCAGCGGCACGCGCAGGGCGGGAAGGGAGCGAATGCGATGCCGTTGGGGCGTAGACGGGAGGCTGCTGGGGATGGTGCGTTTGGGGTGGGGGCGGGGAGTGCAGACGTGCGAGGCCAGGATGGTGGAGGCGGGGATGGGGAGGGAGGTGGTGGGTTTGGTGGGGCTGAGGTGCAAGGAGGAGATGGTCGGGCCGGTGAGATGCTAGGGGCAGACGACGGCAGGAATAGAGGGAGAGCGGGCGAGGCGTACTTTAGGGGAAGCTTCCTTGAGGATCCGTGGTTTGGACTGCAGCCGAAGCGGTTTGCTGAGGTTCAAAGGTAGGCGCGGATTTCACAACTTCGTTCACAGTTGATGGACTGAGGAATACTTTCGTATGCATAATGTAAGACTATATACAGGCATGATATGGAATATGGACAGTGAACTTGCTATGACACCCATCACGGAGATACTAGAAGAAGCGCCAAATACTATTGGGCCCCTTACCAGCCTTGAAGCGCCCATACCACCAACAGAGCGGCAGCAAGATTGCCAGACCAACCACCCAGGTCAACCAATAGCGCCATGTGTTTCCCAAACCATATGCAGGTTTGTGCCTTATAGGATCTTCATAACCCAGAGGATGGCCAAAAGCCGGATTGATCACGACAGCACTCCCCATGAAGAGGAACAGGTGCGCCACGTAGAAGAACAGCGCACTGGTGCCAAAAGTCATGAGCGTAGGGATCTTTGCTGCAAAGGAGGGCGGCAGGGCGCCGAACAAGGCAAGAAGCAGGTGATTGAGCGCCATGGTGAGGCACAGATATGCGACTGACGGCGGGTACTTGGTGATATAGAAGAAGGCGCGGAAGCTGGCGAGGTACTGGTTGCCGCCGTGCTGCTCGGGCATGCGCAGGCAACCCTCGCTCAGGTTGCCAAAGTGGAGTAGGCGCGTGGCGGCGAAGATTGCAAAATAGCCGACGCCGACGGCAGCATTGCTGGCGTTCAAGGCTGAGCGTGACCAAGGGCGCGCGGTTACGATGCGGCCGTAGAGCAGGCCCAGGATGGCGAAGGAGGTCCAGGCGAGGGGCGGGAAGCCGGATATGACGAAGGCGCTGCGGACGGGGAAGAACCAGAAGTCAAACCAGATGCCGAGGCTGGTGACGTTGCCATCTGGTCGTAGAGGGGACGAGGTGTGCGCTGAGCCGATCAAGCAGTGGCCGGAATCTGGCGAGAGAAGGATGTTCCACCAGATGGTCACGGCCGCAAGGGCGAGAAGGATAGTGTTATGAACATGCCATGAAAGCGAAGTCGCGCGAGGGGTGATCTTCTGTTGCTGTTGCGCGGTTTGTGCATTTGCGACACCATTAAGAAGGGGTCGCTCTGCATCGTCATCGACTTGAAGGGCGGTTAGGCGTGAAAGAGCGCGGGCGAGCCGTGGTTCCGTGTAGTTGATCAGAAGCCAGAGGAGACCGGCAAGGAAATAGTTGACGGCAAGGGCAACAAGAACAATATTCAACACCAAGACTTGTCCAGCTCCCAGGCCGAGGCCGATGAATTCATTGACGAGAAAGAGCACCAGCGCTCTCACGGCAAAGTGGCTTACCATGCTGCGCACAGTCCAGCCGAGCTTCGCTCTTGACCTCCCAAAATACACGACACCCATACCGAGTAAAAACATGAAACCAGGAGCACAGAGGTGGGTCAGCATGCGGGCAGTCCAGGCGGAAGGCGAGTTCCAGGTATCGACGACCTGGCCGTCGTCCTCGCTCAGCAGGCCTGTGCCATGCTGCCAGGCACCGAAGGCCATGGCAGAATGGTCGATGGACTGGAAAACCATGAGCAAGCCGCGAAGGAGATCCGGAGCGAGTGCGCGCGGCGAAGGGATTGCGGGTTTGATCGAAGAACCTGCAATGGAGCCATAGCTATTTGCTTGAGGATTAGAGGTTGTTGGGGCGTTATTTGCGGCGATGCGATTTGCTTCAGCATCGCTTTGCTCTGGTGGAACAACATCGGTCTCCTGCAGACGATCATCGCTTTCTTCTTGAGCCTCAGCAGCCATAATATGATGGTTGCCGATTGCTTTATATATATTTTTTTGGGACGGGTTCTGCGGCTAATGAGGCGAAATTTCGCACCAGCTTCAAACAAATAAAAGTACAACTGTAGACCGACTAGCAGATACGCATCTGAGATACACGGGGAAGCGATACAAAAAGAACAGACAAGCGAAAGATGCAAGAGAGGTCAAGCAGAACACATGATGACAGTCGCATAAGCATAGTGAACGACTGCATCGGGCGCGCTGACGTCGTGGCCGGCAATCAAACCATCACATAAGCAAGTCCTCTACAGATGTCATGGCCGTTATGTAAGATCTGGATTAATCTGGTATTATTATGCGTGCGGAAGTGGAAGATCTCCGCCTGCCGATCCGGGGTCAGCAAGGAGTGTCCTGCGCCCGGGACACTGACCTGCTCACGTTACACAACACACTGTTTGCTGTCAAGCTGCGCGAAAGATGGACGTGTTCGCGTATCTTGATGTTCGCCGTGACTTGCAGCTGGCGTTACAGGTCACCGCGCAAGCAAAAAAGCGGTGGGCATCATGCTGTCGCTCCTGAGCGTCAGACTGAACCAGTGGTTCTATCCCACGGGGAACACTCCCGCTGTCAACCTGCTCCGTGATACTAGCCTGCCCCAGAGTCGTCCCGTCAAGATCTTGTCTCTCGGCTGTGGCGATCCTCGAAGCCTCTTGTACACAATCTGGTGCAATGACAACATCCTTCATTTCACCTGCTGCGATCTCGAACCTGCCATCCTCGCGCGAAATGTCGTCCTTTTCGCCGCCCTGTTGAGCGAGAAAGGTAGTTCGCACAAGACGACGCTGTGGAATATCTTCTACCACATATTCATTCCTCTGAGAGACGCTGAACATCTAGTTCTTGTTCTCGCCGGCCTACTTGATGCTTCTGCGTCATTGACTACATGGCGTTCCTCGACGTACGCAAGTGTTGTCGACTTCTCCAGCGCCGATACGCTGGCCAGCGTCCGCAGTATCTGACAACGGTACTGCGGCGTCTTGCACATGCAACGCGACCAACGAGCTCGCTACGATGAGAACAAACGCGTCCAGTTCAGCGATATCCGCAGAACACGTATTTCTGGAGGTACTTCTTTGTCGGGTTTGCGTTCCACTGGCGCCAGGGCTGCCGACCCAGCAGCAGCAACCACAATGAGTGCTGCCTTCGGAAAATTCTGGACGACTGGAGTGGCTGCTGGAAACGACGAGGATGTTGCAGACCTTCATCAGAGTAGCACCGTTAATCCTCTCTTCTCCGTATCCTCAGCACCCCTGGAAAACCTCATCGTTCACTACGGTACAGATCCTCTTCTAGGCTTTCCCCTCGCGCACGCCTTCGACGTGTCGAATGCAGAGACATCGTTGCAGAATGTCGTCTCCACCGCGAAAAGTCAATTTGCCGCGTGGTCTCGAGCATTTCAAAACGCAGCATCATCTGGTAGCATTACGTGTATGTATCATCTTGGTGACGCTATCTCTTTCTGTCACGGTCTACAGATGACGCTGGCCCCGCGAGTCTCTCTCTTCACTGACCACTGGAAGGCGCAACAGCTGACCCTAGATTCGGTTGTCGAGAGTACGTTCGACGTCATTGACACATCGAATCTTCTCGATCATGTTGGTCTTCTCACAATACTCCCGGCGGTGGTACCATTGCTCAGGAAAGAAGCAACGTCTGTGCTTCTTACCGAGAGTCTCCTTCAATCTGCCACCGAGACATCTGATGCATTGCAAACAATGCTTGCATCTGACCCGCCCACGTCCTTCCTCATTTACGGTCTTGCCCCTGTCGGCTATCTGACAGGCGCCTCAACCGACATGATGGGAAACTTTGAGACTCTTTTTGGAATGTCTCAAGTAGCAGACCAGCCCAGACAACGGCAATGCCTTGTGCGTCTCCCGTGGAAATTTCCCGCTTTCGGAGACCTCGCTTCTGGTCGGGAAAACGAAACGGTGCAGAACCCAGAAATTGAACCAACAGCTCTGGCACAGTTTTTCTACGATATTTATTTGAGGATATTCGCTAAAGAAGACATGAGCCAACTTCGTCAACTTCTCACACGGCAGATGGCAACTCCACTCGCTGCGGATGTGATCGAATACACGCGCTCAAGTCTTGTAATGGTCATCGCTCTAACCCGGCGAAACATTCGCACGGACTGGACGCAATGTATGAACGCTCTGATCAAGAAAATTGTGGACAACAAGACGCTCGCTGTGGGCCTCAATTATATACAAGAGTTTCTCACTTGGCTGCATCTCGCGGGCATACATGATAGCGACTTCTTTCGCGACACACTTGCGAGCAATCAATTCTTTCAGAAAGCATCTGCAAAGTCTCGTATCAGACTCCCATCCTGTTCGACAATCCTAGTCCTCCAAAAGATGTCCACGTCGTTCTCGTTGTTCCACGCGCAAGTCTCGATTTCTTCACTCAATGTAGCTTTGAAGAGCTTGGAACTCCTGGAATCCACATTGAGATTACCAATTTTGAACTGAGATTGTCAACTTCTTTCCTTTCCATAAACGGATTCTTTGGGAAATTGACACGAAACCGCGGCAAGTTTGCTGTTGACGAAGACGGTCTTGGATGGCGCGGTGTTTCAGATCTTATCGTCACATGTCCAGTACCTTCTTCTTCCCTCCTCATTGGCGACCCTGGCGAAATTCTCATAAGCCTCGGTCTTAACACATCACGCGTGACGGTCCCGTTCATGAAAAACCTGGGTGTGCGATTGAAATTATTTGAGACAGTGTTGGATGACGAAAGTCGCGTACATGTGCTTCCCACGCCTCCTGGGTTCGCAACACAGCAAGCAGCTCACAGCTTGCCCCAAATGTCGCAACTCAGTATCGCAGCATGTTCTGCACTACTGAGAACAGGTAACAACCCGACCAGGGTGCAACGGCGTTTGTCTTTTGTACAAATGTCAAGACCTGCAGAGGCACTTGGTGCTGGTGCCGCAGTAACAGTGACTTATAATTCTCCATGCAGTCTGCTTCTGCGCGTTGGTGCGCACGAGGAACGTGTCTGCTTCCCATACCCAGTGGACGGGACCACTATCAGGACTCGAATAGCTCGTAAGAGTTTGTGGATTGAGGTTTCGGCTTCTCTGTCATCCGCCCTACAGCCGGGACGGCTACGATCTAACCGCTTTCCTGTTATTCCGGTGGTGCACGATATTCTCTTGTGGGGTCTCGCTCATGTCAATTTGGACAAACTTCCTGCAGTATCTGTCGCTTCAAAACTTGACTGGATGTCATCTTTCATTGGGATGTCTTTGAGTACCAAGGAAAGGCTCATGAATCGATCTTCAGCGACGAGCAAAAGCAGCTTATTGCAACTTAAGGAATCCGTAAATATATTGGGAAACAAATGTTCGGATTTAGGCTGACAAGTGAGTCTGGTGACTGCGACAGTATCATTATTGCAAACGCAATACATTATGATGGCAGCTCCACATCGATTGTTATGGATGCTCATGTGATCTGTCTAACCCATTCCCGATTCAAAACCATGATACCAGCCATTCAGAAGCTCCCTCATTTGCGGATGATAGCTGTGAAGCTGTCGAATGAGGAAGAGAGAGTATGGAAGTGCATGCTACCCGCACTTGTGGAGCGCTGTCGTAATCGGCAGTGGAACCACCGCGATGACTGTGATTATCGGAAGCATGGACGCATTCCTCTCTCGACAGAGCACAGGCCAAGCGCTATCTGCACCTGCGGTGAGGGAAAGGCGCTCGGCACGTACAATCACTTCCCTGGATTGTCAGCTTGCTCCAAGTTTGCGACTCGCATCGCACTTGCCCCACTCGCCGCACTTTCGTACGTCGAATCGATTCTTGACTTGGCAGATTTCAAGCGAATGGAAGAGCATACCGGGCCTACTTGCGATAATTGCGGCTCCACCGGAGATGACCTGAAAGCATGTGCTAGATGTCATGCCGCAAAATACTGCAACCAGACCTGCCAGAAGGCTTCATGGAAGAATCATAAGAGGGTGTGCATAGCACAGAATTGAGCGAGCATAAAAAGGCTGCTTCAAGCAGTCGAAATAAGGGTCCTTTGATGCCCTCACAATCTTGTAGTAGGTTCATAGTCTCCCGTTCCCTATCATTCACACCATCGAGATTCGTAGCAACTTTGGAGGTGCTAGAAGTGTTCGTGATGTTCTCCTTTACCCCACGAACCCATTAGTACTTTCAAGATACTCAGCTATCATGGAGCCTTCCAACATCGCGAAATGATTTGGTGTTATCGGTTGGAAATTCATGTTGCGGTACCGTATGGACCTCGATAGCTCATGAAACAACGTTATGTGGGTTAGCTGATATGCATCATACTCACCAAATCATACTCATTCTGCCTCTACCGCACGCTACAATGGAGGTGTGAAGAAGTAAACTGGAGCAAATAGCGGAAACGCACAGTGTTTACAGTCTGCTTGTGTGAAAGATTTATTTCTGTGGGTTTGCACGATATTGTGCTCGTACAAACTCCAGCATGCATAGTCCCAAAGTATTATAGATTTGAGCATTTGCACCAATCAAATGAGACTCCGACCCACCCGGCTGAGGTGGGGAGCCGTTGACATCTTGAGAGGGGCTACAATCAGTCCTCAGGCAGACCTTCCTGTGCTCCTGCGACACGCAAGCGATCATTGCAATGGCTTCCACCATGATTGACGAGCCATTGGCTCTAGTGAGCTTCCTGGACAAGGTCGTCAAGCTTCCGAGAAGTCCACCAGCTCTCTACATGGACCTAGAAGGTATCTCACTTTCTCGCGACGGCAGCATCTGTATCATCCAAGTGTATCTGCCAACAGAGAGCCATGCTTACCTGATTGACATTTGTGGCCTTGACTCTGCTGCTTTCTCCACACCTTGCTCCACGCACGAGACGCTGAAATCGGTTCTCGAGGACGCGACCATCCCCAAAGTCTTTTTTGACGTCCGAAACGACTCTGATGCTCTCCATGCACACTTCCGCGTCAAGCTTGCAGGCGTGCAAGACCTCCAGGTTATGGAAGTTGCTACCCGCCCACTCAACAGAAGGAGAAACGTCAACGGGCTTGCACGATGCATCAAGCACGACGCAGAGCTTAGCGCACCAGAAAAATTTCGCTGGAATGCCGTCAAAGACAAAGGCGTTAAGCTTTTCGCACCAGAAGAAGGAGGTTCATATGAAGTGTTTCGAGTCCGTCCACTTCACGAGGACATTCAGTTGTACTGCGTCCAGGACGTGACACTCCTTCCGACACTGTACAATAGGTATCGCGCCACCTTGTCATCCGATCAATGGGCTGAAGTTCTGGCATTCTCGGAGAACCGCGCCGTCTTCGCGCGCTTCCCGGACTACGAGCCAAATAGCCGTCAGAAAGTGTTCAGCCCGTGGTGGCCGGAGTCCAATGATTATCAGCTTCGCGCAGCGGCCGCGAAACTAAAGAGCGATGCCGCGGCAACGCCTTCGAAGGATGCCACTGCTTTGCCCAAGGAGGCTGGTTCCGTTACGGAGTCTTCGCTCGATGCATTGGCCGCCAGGACGAGCCGTATCTCGGTCACTGATAAGAATCTTGCTGAACCAGACTCCTAGAAGGAGAACTCAGGCCCTTCTGCGTCGGCCACATCGCCTCTATAGTCGAGCAAGGTCGGTGCTGCTCATTAGCCCAAGGGTCAAACCCAACCTTGTCGAACTTGATGTCCGAATGACCTTGAAATTTACTCTGATGTCACCTTTCTGATGAGTTCCAACGCTTTGGGTGGTGACGATTTGGATGTTTTACTGGGAGAGGGATATTTCTGATGATGGCGACCTGGGTTGTTTTTCGCTAGTTGATCTCGACAAGAGATGATGTACCTGGAGAGCCCAAACTGAGCACAGATGAGAGTACTGCAGGAGATGCTTTGGTAACGATACAGGCGTTATCTTCAGCATGGGGTGTCTTTAGTGAGACGGCATTGGAAACAATCATTACATCTGCCGCGGTCACTCTTGGAGGTGTTTTGAGCTAATTGATTTATGTGCCTGTTTCCGGATCAGATCCTAATGAAGTTTGGATCCAGATGTGTTTAGCTCTCAGTCTTTAAATTCAATCTCTGCTTTACCCGCTTGTTGCATCTCTTATGCACCGCAAAGCTGAAGCTATGCACATGTTCACGTCAGAAATTTTGGGTTTCAAAAGCTCGCAAGTTCAATAGCTCGTAAAGTCTTCATTGGGTACTACATTAGCAGATATGGCCTCATCACATGTCGGTCGTACGCGTTGAGATGGTCAGATCACGCGTTTATCACGGGCAAATTCCTTTCCAGGTAGCCGCGCCATTCGGGCAGCGTTCGACCTATTGCCTTGGCTCTGCCTTCCGCAAAGACCAAGTCTTCAATGGCACTACCCCACTTGATCAGTTCTGCCTCTGCCCACTCCGTCTGCATCAGAGCCAGGCCAAAAGGCATGCCACTTTCCGAGTGAACAGCGGCGGGTAGAGTCAGCATAGGATACCCGGCCTGCGCGGCTATCTGCGCAGCCTGCGCGACGTCTGGTGGTACGAGCAAACCATCTATTCGCTTGTCAGGCCTCTGGGGCCCGGGTCCGTTTAAACCAAGTGCATCATTGATACCTGTACGCGTCTTGCTCTGGCAAAACCCAAGCGCTTCCCAGTAAGTAGAGCTTTCAGTACCGTTTGTAGCCAGTGATGCCAAGAAGCCATCCTGACCGGAGTAGAAGGCCGGGATGCCAAGAGGATAGGGATTACCACCCTCGGTGCCATCATTGGCGTAATTGAAGTCGACCAGATCTTGAAGGGAGCGCATGCTGGTGTTCTCCAGCTCGGACAAGTACGTGGCGATGTTGTTGTAGAAGTCGACTGTGACAACTGTGTACTCGGACTCGTTTGGGTAGCCACGGTGGGTCCCATAGTCCCAGTCCCAGCCGGTTGCGCTGACAAGAGTCTGGTAGTCGGTGATCTCGGTGTGGTTAAGAATCGTGGCGCCAGCAGACTCGATCAAAGCCAAAAAATCGAGCAGTTTCGCCTGTTGTTCAGCATCGGCAAGAACCCAGAACGAGTCCCACGGAATACCAAAGGTGGCACCCTGAAGAGCAGAGCGGTTGGAGAAAGCAGGCATGAAACCGCCTGGCTGATCTGGCTGCGGAAAGGTGTAGTTGTCACGCTGGTCGGCACCCCAGATGGCGTCGAAAGCATAAGCAGCATCACGAACAGTGCGGCCAAAGGTGCCGACGGTATCTTGGTGTGTACACTCGGGGACAACACCATCCCGTGATGTGCGGCCGACGGTGGGCTTGATGCCAACCACGGCATTGCGTTCGGCGGGATTGATGACACTGCCGTCAGTTTCGGTGCCGAGGGCAAAGGCAAAGACATTTGCAGCGACACCAACTCCGCTACCAGAGCTGCTTCCGCCGGGGTTGACGGTGAAGTTGTAGGCGCTCCGACACTGGCCACCACGGGGTG
Organism: Carpinus fangiana; assembly: GCA_006937295.1. Classification (NCBI taxonomy): domain Eukaryota; kingdom Viridiplantae; phylum Streptophyta; class Magnoliopsida; order Fagales; family Betulaceae; genus Carpinus; species Carpinus fangiana. The sequence goes on along the minus strand of VIBQ01000013.1, from coordinate 771,300 downwards.
AGTAGCCCTCGGAGTAGTTGTTGGAGCGCATGTCTGCCCATTCGCTCAAGGTGGCCTTGCCCATGAGAACAGCACCGGCATCTCGAAGTTTGGTAACGACAAAGGCATCTCTTGGGACGATGGAGCCGAGAAGGGCCCAGCTCCCGGCAGTCGTCTGCATCTTGTCTTTGGAGGCAATGTTGTCCTTGACGACGAAAGGAATGCCGTGCAGAGGGCCCCGCACAGTGCCGGCGGCACGTTCGGCATCGAGAGCGGCAGCGATATTGTGAGCATCTGGATTAAATTCGATGATGGTACTGTTGGTCACAGTCAGCAGTTGGCGGGCAATAAGCAAGAGTCACGTGACGGGAGGTGCCGCAGGTGTGACAGCGACGGGTGGCCCACAAGCCACGCGGTTGGGGCTGAGACGACTTACTTCAGGTAGTCGCGGGTCTGATAGGCCCTCTGCACATAGCAGGTCAGCAGTTGAACGGCTGAAAGGGAACCATCTCGCATGGCATCCTGCATCTGGTCGATTGTGGCTTCTTCCAGGGTGAAAGACCCGCATGGCGGGAAGGCGAAGAGGGTGGCATTGTTGCCGTAGGCATTGACGTCGGGGAAATAGGCGGGGTCGTCGAAATACTGTTCCTGGGCGCCGGCAAGATGTGCGGCACTGGTGATAAGCAGCACCGCAGCAGGGGTTAGAAGCTGCATGTTAGGTTGGTCAAGGCAGCACCAGCAAAGGCTGCGTGGATCAGCTCGAGCTCTGGGTTCAGCTTTGGGTTCAGCTTCGGGCAGAGCCTCGTGGCTGCGTGCTCTCACGTGGCAGGGCAGCAGGAGAAGCGATGGTCATTGGTAAGAGCACAGAGCTGCAGGGAGCACTCGTATCCGCAATTTCGCGTCTTGGCTGGAGGGGCTGATCGCACCACTGGCAGCGCGTGTCTTCCACTGCGTGTGGCCCGTATTGGAGGATGCGCGGCAGCAGGAGCAGCTAGAAATGTCGCACACACACAAAAGCCGCCACTGCCCAGCGCTGATTGCATCAGCCCGTGGAGGGCGAGGGAGGGGAGAGGGGGGGGCCACCTGCGCTTGGCCTGGACCGCCGCCCACCACCATGCCCCGGGGCCGTTGACCCGCACTGCACCATCTTGCGCATCTTCCTCATCCTTTTCCTTTCCTCTCGCGACTTCAGGTCACCCCAGCCAGACAGCCCAATCGCGCGTGCGAGCGCCATCGCGTGAGGATCAAAAGCGGGTGGTGCGCCGAGCCGTCCCTTTTGCCCACCCGCCGTTGGGCCGCCGCGGCCGCCGGAGTTCTCTCCGCCTCGCCTCGCCGTTGCCCGAGCCGACGGTGCCATCCAGCAGCAGCAGCAGCACCGACAGCAGCAGCAGCAGCTGCACCGACATCACTGTCAGCCCCCAGCCCCGCCGCCCAATCCTCGGGCGAGGCTCTCGGGTCTCCAGCGACGATCTTCACAACAGTCCATAAGCATCAGAGCGGCGAGCGGTTGTTTGACTGGCAGAGCGGAGGCTCTGTGCGGCGCTGCTGTGCCCTCCCCCCAGCAATGTCGTCCGACATTCCCGCCGACATCAAGACCGCCTTTGAGCAAGGACGAATCCCCTCCGACATATCGCTCGCCTTCCTGGCTGAGTCCAAGGACTACAGCGCCATTGTGGGCATCTGGTTTGTTGTTGCGCTTGCAACTGTCATCTTCGCTCTGCGTCTGCTCGTGCGCCTAGTCCTGCGCCCCGCTCCCGGACTCGACGATCTTCTGGCCCTGGGCACCCTGCTCTGCTACATAGCCTTTGCCGTCCTCTGCCACATTCTCATCAACCTTGGCTCTGCCCGCCATTTCGCCTACATTCAATATGTCGTCCCCTTGTATCTGGTCGAGAGGACAGAGGTTCTCGACTTCGCCGCCCATCTCATCTACACCACCGCCCTCTACCTCTGCCGCCTGTCCGGCCTGTCCTTCTACAGCTCCCGCATCATTGGCCGCAGCACCGCATTTACCTGGACTATTCGTATCGTCACAGTCTTTCTGACCCTCGCCTACATTCCCCAGATGCTCCTGATCCTGCTTCACTGCATCCCAGTGACTGGACTGTGGCCCTACTCTTGGCAACCTGGTGTCGAAAACTACACCTGCCTCCAGTGGGGAACAGTTTACGCCACCAACTCTGCCGTCTCACTCGTCTCGGACTTGGCTCTCTTCTCCATTCCCGTGGCCATCATTGCCTCCCTTAAACGTCTGTCTGATTCGAAAAAGGTCAAGCTTGGCGCAGTCCTCATGCCAGGTGTCGCCGTCATTGCAATTTCCATTGCCCGCCTGGTGCTTGTCATCCAAGGCCAATGGCAGCCCGACGAGTCGTGGTACTATGGGCCACTGCTCGCCATTGAGAGCGCAGAGATTGGCTCCACCTTGATCGCACTCTCTGCGCCTGCTCTGCATCCGCTCTTCCGCTCCTGGAAGCGGAGGGCTGGCCGGAGATTGTCTCTGGCTCGCAGCAGCAGATACGGCAGCAAGGACTCCGCCGGAGCCGTCGGCAATGCTGACGGCTACTATGGCAATGCAGGACGTAGCACTGCTGCTCGAAGGTGGTGGAGCAGCATCATGACTGGCGCGAGGGCGGACGACTCAGACGACGAAGACTCATCCGCGCCGAGGTCGCAGCCAAGCCCCCGCATGGTCCGCGTGAATGAGGGCTGGAGTCACACCTATGGTGATCGCCAGCTGGACGAGAAAGCCATTGGTCAAGCGGCCTCGACTGAGGATGACGAGGTGGCAAGTGCAGATGCTGTCGCTCCAGCCTCTGCCTCGTACTCTCCCAAGCAGACCGCGCATACCAAAATGGACCATGTCAGCGACCAAACGACTCTCCAGGACGAGAACACGCCCAGGAGTGGGTCCTTTGAAAAGCAAAGGACGCGAGAAGACCTATCATGGCTGAGTGATTGAGCCATCAGACGCTTCTTACGACGACGACATAATGATTCTGATGAATGTTACGATGGAATGGTACCTTGTTTGACGGACTCTTGCTAGATGGGCTCGGTGCGCCAATGACGCAACGCACCTGACTGACGCACATAGAACAGCAATGAAACCAGTCTCTTGATGCACGTAAACTCACTGCCCTCATCTTTCTTTGCTGCTCTGCCTCCGCCGAGTCTGTTCATTTTGTGCCGTTCATCTCGTGCCGTTCATTTCGTGGAATCTCCATCAACTTACTTGTATCACTGCTATCCCTGTTCGTCTCACGCAAGAATCATATGCCCTTAAGAAGGGAGAGGTGAAGAGGTATATTCCAGACTACAGAGAACAACAACACTGCCCTACTGCAACCTCAAGATATGCTCGTCCAGCACCCCATACAACTTCTCCATCTCCGCGCCCGTGACAGCCACCTCCTTGGCAATCTGCCCCGTGACCAGCGCATACGTGTACAGCACCTCGTAATCGTCGTCGCGCACGCCGCTGCTGCGCGCCGCGTCCTGCCGGAATGCAAACACGCGCGCCAGCAGCCGATCGCGCGTGTGCGCAATGTCCGGCAACGTGTCCGTCAGCGGGTACTCGAGCTTGATGGACGCGGCCAGCACGGCGAGCAGATGCGCGATGCGGGCGGCGAGCTGCTCGCGCTCGCGCTGCGTATAGCGCAGGATCGCGAGCTCGCCGGGCGACGCCTTGCTGTCCTTGGCGATGGCGACATTGAGCGCGTGCAGCGCGTCGAGCATGCGGCCGGTGCTGCGCAGGATGCGCGCGTACGGCGCCGTCTGGAAAGCGCGTCGCAGCGTCACCTCGGCCGCCGCGTGCGCGCGCATCGTCTCGAGCAGCGCCGCGAAGTCGCGCAGCCGGAACTCCTCGCGGATGTCCATGTAGCTGGGCGGGGCGTCGCGGTCGGTGAGCAGCGAGAGTGGCGCGCGCTTCCAGATGAGCGCCATGCGCAGCCAGAGGAGCGCGAGGCCGCTCTTGAGCTTCTTGCGGGCCGAGATGGGCCAGATGAGGCGCGTCACGAGCAGCCCATAGATACAGCCGATGCAGATAGCAATGAGGCGGTGAAGCACAATCTCGAAGATGGCAGGGTTGATGCCGCCTTCGTCTTCGTCGTCGTCTTCATCGTTGACGCTGAGCGAGTATGAGTAGAGGACGCTCAAGTTATAGGTGAGGAGGATGAAACGGGCCATGGGACCCTCATTCTTTACGATCATAATGTAGAAACATCCTAGTGAAACAAGCCAGCCGAGAAACGCCAGGACGTAGGGGCTGTCATCAGAAAGAACCCATACGAGGATAGCCAAGACAGCACCGATGCTGGTGCCGATGAGACGTTTGATCGTGGTAGTATTGGCCGCACCAATGGTCATGGAACAAACAAACATGTAGGTTGCAAGAGACCACTCAAGGCGCCAGTGGAAGAACAATGGCTCGGTCAGGGGCAAGTAGGCGAAAAGAGCAAAGAGGGCACCCCCTGCTCCGACTTTGACAGCGAAACGAATATCATCCCGGCGCATAAAGGAAAGCCAGAGCCAAATTTGATACCGTAGTGAGGACTGCCCTGCGGCCACTTCGGTCGGAGGGTGCTTGATACTTCGGGATGGGATCTCGGAAAGGGTCGTAGGTAGAGGGTGGTGTGTCCGCTGAGAGTCATCTGTGGCATTGCCCAGCTCTCGTTCCGATGCATCCTGTGGACTTGTCTTGCGCCAGAAAAAAAGCCATCTCCACGATCGACCTCGCGAGCGCTCTGTCGTTTCCTCTTCAAGCTCATCTAGGACGTCCAAATACTCAATGACGTTCTCAGCAAGATCTTGCAACGAGGAGCTGAAATGTCCACAGCTTGCCGCAACTTCCTCAAAGTCGGCTGCCACCCAGTAAGATTTCTCCAGAGTGATATGCTTGCTCTTGTAAACAGCTGCAAGAGCCTCCCTGCGCGAAGAGGAAAAGAGTTGTAGTGCTTCCTTTAAGCTAGACCTAAAGGTGGGATTGTTAACAACAGCATATGCAGGAGCGGGACCAAATGGCAGGTCAACAAGTATTTGCTGCAGGGTGTAGGCCAGCGACTTCATGGGGGGTCCAAGCTGGTCCACGAAAGTCTCAAAAATGTCAGCTGCACTTTCTGCGGAAAAGTTCTCAGTCTCTCTTCCTTGTGATTCTGTGATGCTTCCAGCGCCGCTACCCCTTCCAGAATCTGAAATATTCGTTTGTCTTCTGATCATAGTGATGATGCTACTCATAGAATTTCCCAGAGGAGGACTTGACAATCTTGGCGTAGCGATAGGCTTCGGAGAGGATGAAAGGCGCGGAGTATCTGAGGTCGCTATATTAGCTGTTTCGTGGGAAGGCTGAACATAATCTGTAGCTTTGGGAATGCTATCAGAGGAGTCGTCACTTTGCACGCCTCCAGCTACTTCCGCACTTTCATCAAGAAGTGAAAATTGTGTTGACGCAGCGCTTTGGAGACCACCAATGTCTTGTGAAAGCCGCTGAATGCATTGCACCAGACGCTGCTCAATAGCATACTGTCTCTCGAGACCCGCAATATAGTACTCGTTGCGGGCCTCTGCCAGATTCTTCGCTAGTGTGGTTATAGCGGTATTCATCTCGTCCGAGTCTTTCATATCGTTTCTACAGCCAGAAAGAAAGCTTGTTGTCGTACTGGCTAGAACATAACCGAGTCCATCGGTAGCTTTGGTCAGATTCTCTCGTAAGTCTTTTCTTGCTGTGATTGGCCACACGAGTATGTTAACAAGAGTGCTAATCGCAATCGCTAGCACAGCCATCCGTAGAGTCTGAGAGGTTACTGCATGTGAGACAAACCCGTAGTGAACAGCCGGCTCCTTTGTCGACATGGTCACAATGGGTATCGAAGCCAGTGAAACAGACACATTAACCAGGATATCACCCAATCGCTGCTTGACCCAGCTCATAAGACCGAGACTGCCTCCACAGAATACAATGAGAATGATGGCATGTCCCAGTGGGAGTAGGTTCAGGTGATCGAAGAGAGTGGCAACTCCCATGCTCGTGTAGCAGACGGTAGCAGAGAAGATGAAGGCTATGGTCGCGAACATGGTTCCCTGGGTCATGCTTCCAAAGGACCGTGCAGGATTGTACCATACAATAATGTTGGCGACCAGATGCTTTCCATCGCCAGAACCGAGTAGCCTGGCAAACCATGGCACGAAGACCGCCAAACTTGCAAGAAGATATGCTAGGCTGGATTTAACCACGTTCTTACCATCTCTTGAGCATAGAAAATTCCACACTTGACCTGTGGTAGTCTGTGCCCATTGTGCAATTCGTGCAGATATCCGGTACCGGCCTTCTCGCGCGGTCTGATCTCTGTTGTCATTCGAAGTTGGAAGTAGTGGAGTTCGTTCGTCGGCTTCAGCACCACCGGTGTTGGGAGGATTGTAGACGGTTGTTGCACCTCTCAATGTGACTTTCCTGCGGCTCCGTTCACCGGTTTGAGGCAGAATCACAGTCGCATGGCGCAACTGTAACGACATATTAGACAGCGTTTTGAGCTTTGGGGCAATCTGCTTACTGAGTGTCTTCGCGTCCTGGGCGTTTCTGTGCCAGAGTGCTCGTCCTCGGTCGCCATGGCAAGCAAGACACGCTCATTTTTCCACCAACGGGATGGCTTGCTGTTCACTGAACTCTGCTAAATCGACCGCCATGTGCATTATCAATCACGCTCAGAGGTTTGAGGGTGAGTAAAGTATGTCTTGTCAACATCCGCGGCGCGTCATCTGCCAAGCTCCAAAATCCGGGGAAGCTCTAGCACAAATTGGAATCCTCATCGAGTTAATCTTCCACCTCATTATCTTGATCCAACTGAAGAGAGGCAGATTCTGGAACCCGCATGATTCCGCGGCGTTTTTTTCGGGCGCTCACGGATGGCATTCTGCTCGAGCGCCCCCTCGTCCTCAAACCGGCATGCCGATGCGTCTCAAAATTCCAACAACCCCTGTCGTCCACTTCCCTGACCTCTCAACAATCACGATCAGGCTCTTCTGCCTCATCGACGCGTTGGAAAGCGCGTCAGGCAAAAGACCCGTACGCGCGTGAAGCAAGAGTAGCCGGTCTACAAAGTCGCGCAGCTTTCAAGCTCCTTCAGATCAACGACAAGAATCGTATTTTCAAAGAAGGTCAGACCGTGGTAGATCTGGGTTATGCTCCCGGATCATGGTCGCAGGTTGCGGCAAACCGAACGGCACCCGGTGGACGGGTCATAGGCGTCGACGTGCTGCCAGCACAACCTCCAAAGGGTGTGTCTACGATACAAGGCAACTTCTTATCCCCGGATATTCAGAACGAGGTTAGAGCATATGTGCAAGATTATGATAGGGGAAGAGCAAAGAAGAAACCCATTCTCTCCGAGGATGATACAGAGTCAGAAATTTTGGATCAGCAAGGGTATATTGACATGGGGCGAAGTCAAGAAGTAGACCAGGAGCAGGAAGATGACCCCTGGGCATCAGACGAGCCCGATCAGATCTATGCAGGCCCTCAGATGGATACACGGTCTCAGAAACAGAGAGACCGGGAGCGGGGATGGGTCGTTGATGTTGTGCTGAGTGATATGTCAGAACCCTGGGACCAAACCTCCGGGCTATGGGTTAGAAGCGTATCTAACGCATATCACAGGATGATGAACACGAGTGGGATGGCATTTCGAGACCATGCTGGCAGTATGGTACATGCTCCTTGGCTCCATTTCCCCCTGCATCTTTGGACTAATCAGAGATCAGGACTTGTGTGAGGCAGCACTTCTTTTTTGCTTCGATACGCTTAGGACGGGCGGCAGCTTCGTTTGCAAATTTTATCAAGGTAACGAAGATAGGCTACTGGAGAAGAAGCTGAAGCGACTTTTTGTACGAGTGCATCGGGAGAAACCACAAGCATCTAGACAAGTATGTCCTACATCTCCAAGCTCCAATACGTCCTTCCCTGCTGATAACGATAAGGAATCTCGAGAGGGTTACTTTATCTGTCTGAAACGTAAAGAATCCGCAACGAAAGAAGATGTCTTTTCCGAGTAGATATAGTGTAGCTTCGTGGTGAAGCTGAGCATAATCGCCATCATAGTCGGCAATGTCCACATCAAATTGTCCTCAATAATCTCTCATGCTCCTACAATTCTCGCTAGGAGGCAAATAAACGTTGCTGTTTGTACTGAAGCCCCCCTATCATTGCCATATCAGAAACAAAACACGGGTGTCCACTTCCCCGAATTGTTCCACCACTATGAGCGATTGGAGCAAGACCTCGAATCTTCCAAGGTCTTCATTAGGATTCACCTGTCCCAGTAGTCTGGGTCGTACTCTGATCACACCACCTGTTTGCTCCCGCAAAACATCTTGCGTCGTGCAGGTCATGTATTCACCCCCGTCAACACACTATTTCATTCAGAGTGCCAACCGCAAATCTTCTCCAGCTTCATGTTGACGCCGAACGAGCTAGCATTCTTTACCCCTTTCACGCACTTCATCGTGAATCCAGCTGCATCTGCCCAAGCAGAGTTCCAACGTCTTGCGATACAGTCCAAGTGGAAAGGCCGCATAATGGAGAGCGTTTGTCTTGCGTCACTCATTCTTCAGCACCCACATTGACCTATTGTTTGTCGTAGGCCAAAGGATATTCGAAGCAGCAGCAGCAACAACAAACAGGTTGAAAGAGAACGAACTGAAATTTTTGCAACATTCACTACTTTCAAGCCCAATCCAACTGCTCTTGCCGAAACGGAGTTCGCACGTCTCCTACAGCACTTACATTGCCAGTGGGGAACCGAGATGTGGCAAAATCGTAAAGTATATGAAATATCGGGTATGGGAACGACTGCTTATTTTTCAATCTGGACAGATCGTGCTGCTTTCAACAAAGCTCGCAAAAACGGAGCAAATACTCTTCCCCGTACCATCGTCGATATCAGCATCCATGGTATGAACTTCGATACAAAGCTCAGCTATATTCCATATGAGCATGCCATGATACTGATTAGCAAGACGGAGTCCCAGCTGGAACCAGCAACATCCAGCTCACGCCCCTTCAGGGTCTGATCGGAGACCTTCATGTCACTCCCGCGAAAGCGTTCGACATCTTGTCTGAGATTGGGCACAGGTCGACCAATGATTCAGCACCTGAAAAAATTGCTTTGCACAATCTGAGCAATTCCCAATGCAAGCTAGTTAGTAGGATAACCTACTGAAAACGCTGGACCTTTCTAACGTCTGCAGATTCTCACCAAAGTTCACGTACATATTGGTGACTACCTTCACTGCAAAGCTGCAGGCAGACCTGTCGCGCCCATCTTCTATTCCAAGCGTCGATTCCGTGCATATATCCAGCGGAGAGGACACTTCCCAAAAGTGGAAGCAAAGAAAGACGTGGCGCTCAAGGCCCTGCTTGCTCTCTTGGTATAGGTAAAAACTGTCTAGAAGCACCATCTGCCATCAAGCACAACGCCTGTTTCAAACGATTTGGAGAAGCATGATTTAAAGAGAGTCTTTCACTGGGATAGAAATTGACAATACTAGTCGATGACAAGGATAATGCCAATGGCGGGAGGGAGAGTTCATAGACTTTGCAGGTGAATATTCACATGGAGGTCACCACTGCAGTAGCCTCAAACGCTGATGTTTAGCTGTTCTGTAGCTATGTTGAAAGATAGCATTGAGGCAATCTTTCAGGGTGGTGTAATTCATCCGTTGGCGGAAATGGTGTAGGCTGCCACAGACGCGTCGGCCGCCAAGACCGTCACAGCTGGAGCTTCCGCCGCGACTGCATCACCAGCCGCCGTCAGACATCAACCGACTCTTGCCTCGCGACAAGTGCTTGACTGGTTCCACTGCATCAGCGAGCCTCTTCATAGCATCACATCCCCGTTCTTGTATCCGGCAGCGTTCTTCATCATGGACGCTCTCGTCGCCCAGCACAGCAGCTCGGCGCACGAGGATGACAGCTACGCCCAGGACCTCGAAGATGACCTCTCATTAGCAAATGGAACGCCCACCCTATCATTGAAATTTGCAATGCCTCCTATTTCAAACGTATGTTTCCTGTTCAGGTATTTGCCCGCTCTTGCTGATACGTTCTTGCAGCCATCATCATGGCTTCGCGCTATGACCGATGACCGATCGAACCCCAACTGTCCCATCAAGATTGCACACGGAACAACAACACTAGCCTTCAGGTTTCAAGGTGGCATCATAGTAGCTACAGACTCAAGAGCAACGGCGGGTGATTGGATTGCGAGTCAAACGGTGAAGAAGGTCATCGAGATCAACAGCGCCCTACTGGGCACCATGGCCGGCGGTGCCGCAGACTGCCAATACTGGCTGGCATATCTGGGCATGCAATGCAGATTATACGAGCTGCGGAACAAGCGTCGCATATCTGTGGCTGCTGCATCGAAGATTTTGGCCAACCTGGTCTACTCGTACAAGGGCATGGGCCTGAGCATGGTATAACAATCCAACCCAGCCGCGGCAAGTAGAGCTGTGCTAACCATAGACAGGGAACCATGTGTGCTGGTGTCACTCCCCTGGAAGGCCCTGCACTATACTACATCGACAGTGACGGCACTCGTCTTGCAGGCAACCTCTTCTGCGTTGGTTCCGGCCAGACTTTTGCTTACGGTGTGTTGGACGCCGAGTACCGCTACGACCTTACCGAGGAAGAGGCCCTGGCTCTAGGTAGCCGCAGTATTCTTGCTGCAACACACAGAGACGCTTTTTCGGGTGGTTACATCAATCTGTACCACGTCAAGGAGGAGGGTTGGGTCAAGCACGGCTTCAGCGACACCAACCCCATCTTCTGGAAGACAAAGCTGGAGAAGGGCGAGTTCTCGAACGTCACGGCGGCGATTTAAAGTGGCGCTCAAGGTTGGGCAAGGGGTACGATAATAGAGCTAGTGAATGCATGTGTCTAGCCATGATCATCGTCGCGCCTCAATCACCTTCATGATATCTGCCGCACTGTTCTTGTCTCCCTTCCGCTTCTTCTTCCCACGCTTCCGTTGCTTGCCTCCCTTCCCGCCTTCATCGTCGTCGTCATCGTCATGCCCAGCCCCGGCACCCTTCCACTCGCTGAGCTTGATCTTACCATCGTCGCCACCGTCGTCATCGTCATCGCCACGAGAGCCGCCAAATCCCATGTCTAAGTCGTCGTAGTCACGATCTCGCTGGAGAAGCCGCTCAGCTGCCGTGGAGGGCTTGTCCTTCTTTCCGTTGCGTCCATCCTCGGCAAGGTCAGTGTCTTTTGTCTTCAGTGCTGCTGCTCGCTTGAGAGCCGCAAGTATAGTGGGGTCCTGGAAGGGTGCAGTCTTGTCGCTTGTTTCGGCGGTAGACGGAGCGTCATTGAAGTAGTTGTGTTTCACTGGAGGCTGAGGAGCAGTGGGGGCCTTGTCTTCGTCTTGTTTGGACGTTTCTTGCTTCTTCTCGGGTCGTGGATTCGCCTCTGTGTCATCGTCGGCATCCGAGTCCGAGCCATCGCTGTCCTCAACTGCGCCTAGCGGGTCATACGAGTCTCCCACTCCTTCGAAAATGTCATCGTCTTCATCCTCGATTGGTGTTGACGCAGGCGCAGGCAAAGGTAACTGTGGGGCTTCCATCCCAAGAGGCTTAACCTTGGGATCGGGCATTGGCATGGCTCTCTTTGGCTGTTCTGCTGTAGCTGCCACTTTTCGAACTTTCCTTTTGACTCTCCCGTTTTCGTCGACGGTGATCAACACTTCCCTGCCTTTTTCATCCCGCTCGATTCTGGAGCTGGCCTGCTTCTGCTCCCCGAATCTCTTAAAGTTTGACCTTGGTTGTGCCGCAGAGGCGGCCTTTGCCTCTGATGCAGCTTGCCGGTGAGCCTTGAGCTCCGCGAGGATGTCGTTTCGGGACCGCTTGACGCCAGCCACAGATGGCGCGAGTGGGGGCGGCGCCATCTCGCCCTTCTTGTGGATCTTCTCTCTCTCAACGGCTGTGACCTCCTTTTGCTCAAGCTGATCCAACTCAGCATCGTCGCCCATTTTCTCCTCTTCTGAAGGGACGGAGTCTCCATGGGCAGGCCTGTTGGGTGCAAAGACGTCTTCTCCCTTCCTCACGCGCTCAAGCAGCTTCATGTCCAACCCCTTCACCAAATGTGTCGCGCCCACGTCGCCTCCTGTGATCTCGTCGCGCATCTGCACGAATGCGCTTTTCTCAATTTGACCCAGCTTCATCTGTTCCTCGAGCGCCCTTATGCGTTCCTCGCGCTCATCTTCGTTTGTTGCCGCGCGAGCGGACGCTCGGTCTTGGTAGCCTTTCGCAAGCTTGACGCCGCGTGGTGCTGCCATGGCCTTGAATTTCCTTGCCGATTGGGTCTCATTTCGTTGTTCAGCAAGCTGTCGCGCGAAGCTAGAGCTGTTGTTGGTGCCTCCTACGGTTCTTGGTGTCATGGGTATGCTCGACTTCTGACGTGAACCAAGAGAAACATTCGGCGTCTTCGAAGTTGCCGGTGAGCTATTTCCATGCTGTTGTCGAGGGGTGTCGCCCACAAGACGACGGAAATCTTGGTTGTTCATCTTGTCCTCGACCGTGCAGCTGTCATGGTTGTAACTCAAAGTGAATCTGGATGAATGCGGAGAAAAGTTGGGCGGGGCTTTTCCGCTGTGGTTGGTATTGACGCCGCATTGCACCTATGTATTTCCTCGCTACTGAAGTCCACTCTCCTTAGTCATTTGAGAGGATGAGTATGCTCTCGGATCGTTTCTGATGTCTTACCCTTAAGTTCTTTGTCCATCTAGCAATTCGTTTCCATTGCAGCGGAAACATAGCTTCGCATGCGACCCCACTGAAGTTCCAAGAGCGTCATCAGCTAAACAACGCCAACACGACAACGCCGCCGGCTTCAGCATGGCTCTTCATGCATTCCCTTTACAAGACGTTCTCCTAGAACATCAGCGCTATAATGAGACAAGAGATCTGGATCAGTGGCAAGATAATGACGCGCACCTACAAAGAGTAGCTCGGTCTTTTAATCAGCTGTCGACGGAGAAGCTCGGAGCGGAGTATAGCCCAGACCCCTTGGAGGTTAGTAGAGGATTAGGCTTGATACATGGATTTGACTGACATGGCTGCAGGTGCTCAACGTCGAACGTGAAACCTTGCCGTACCTCCTAATACTCTCAGCCCGCGTGACACTGGCGTTCAAGAAGTCCAAATCCTCCTTCCCGGAAAATCTGAGGCCTGGAAATACACTATGGCTACAAGCGGTGGCGGTTCTTACTCACGGTGATCCAATAGAAGCTCGATATGGCGAAGATTGCTGGAGAACACTGGCCAAGGCGGTAGCACAGGGCGCAGTTACAGCTTCGACAGAGACACATGTACGTTGATAATCCTGGCAAAGATAGAAGACACTACTAACGTCCGGTAGCCCCCTTCAGCATCAATCTCGGTGGTCGCCGCAGCCATTCTTCGCATGGACCCATCTGGCGGGACGCTAACAACAAGTCACCTTGACCTTGTACGCGCTTGTCTCTTGACGCATTCCTACGCACAAGCAAGGCCGGTCCTAGATTGTGAAGTCCACAGCTTCCCTTCTCCCTCGTCTGTCAACAACGAATTACCACTCTCCGCGAAACACCACACCAGCAACACCTACATCGCGGTCCGAAATAAGCTGACGGAGCCACTGACTCTGACGGACATTCTCGAATATTACCTGTGCGGCGCAATGATTTACATTGGTCTGGACCAATGGGCACGTGCGCTGGACTCTCTCGATTTTGTATTATGCACACCTTCCGGCTCGCAGAATACTGCACATGAACTCATGCTGGAGGCGTACAAGAAGTGGGTGTTGACGAGCTTGCTTGCACACGGACGACCGATACCGCTACCCCAGACGGCGGGAGGCGCACCGATGAGGACGGTGCGAGCATTGGCGAAAGAATATGAAGCTGTCGCAGAAGCATTCAGGGGCACCGACGGGAAGAAGCTTGAAGCGGAGGCCTACGAGGCCCAGGAAGAATTCAGAAACGTACGTTGAATCCTGAATTATTCGCAGTTGGATAGGCTAACACATGACCCTTAGGCTGGAAACGAAGGTTTGGTGCGCAACGTCGTGGCGCGACACCGGCAATTAGCAATCAGCAAGCTTGCAAACACGTACGCGGTGGTGCCATTCAGCATGGTTGCGAAGCTCTTGAGCATCTCGGACAGCGATGCAGCGCAATACGTGCAGCGACTCGTCCAAGAAGGTCTATTGCAGGCAAGTATTGAGCAAGCGGAAGGACAGTCGGTTTTGCGCTTTGGGGAGAAGCAGGGTCAAGAAAGCGAGCAGCAGCTGAAAGCGGAGCTACTGCGTCAAACGAAGCGGATCAAGGAGCTTTCCCGGTACATTGCGGAAGCTGATCGGCGACTTGGACTGAGCAGGGATTATGTGGAGCACGTGAGCCGACAACGAAAACAGAAGACGGCGACGCAAGATGTGCCTGATCAGGAGGAAGCGATGGACATGTCTTTCGGCGGTGCGGCCAGCGAAGAAGACGAGGAGAGCGTCATGGCCGATGTGAGCTGAGGCGGGGCCAGCGCTGGTGGACCAGAGGATGAAGACCAAGGGCGCATCTCACGAGGTACACGACTACGGGTAGACGGCAGCCTCAAGTGCGCACCAAGCGACGTTTAGTTTGCGGGCCCGGTTTGCAGCGGGACAGCATGCAGAGGCTTAGACGCAGGAGAGGTCTGACAATTAAACTTTCCTGTCTTAGTAAGTAAGCTTTGGCCCCTGAGAGGGCGGGGGCTTTTGGTTCCATGTGGCACGGATCAGTCGTGAAGAACGTAGGGTGTTGCAGGCGTGGTCTGCGATTGCCCCATAGAGGCAATGGTTCTCAATGTCTCCTTGAGAGGGTGCTGCATGCAGACCATTGACAGTAGAGATGGACATACCTACATTCGTCAGAGGGACAAGACCGTGGACGCAGAGCACCGCGGGAGGAATCGCGCGCTGCTATTGGTGGGACTGGACGCGGGCGGCGGCCCGCTGCAACCCCCTATTATCCTGAGAGAACGAGCGAGTCTGAGATGTCTCTGCCACTCCGAGCACCAGTACGCCGCGCGCCTCTGCAGCAGCCCCCCAAAACCTCGATCGTGCACGAGCCCGCCGTCTAGTGTGCGCCGCATCCCTCCGCAGCGCAAACCGAAGGGCCGTCCCTACCGCGACACTGCTTGCCAACTGCTCCTCCAGCTGCCCCCTTCCATACCTCTCGGCTCCTCTGTGGACGCGCGGGGCTGAAAGATTGCACGTCGAGCCGATCACATCCCACACAGACACCGGTGGTGCGCTGCTGGCGGATCCAAGCGTGCTCCAGCCCTCTCCTCGTCTCCCCGTCACCTCACTGCGACCATTGAGAACATCTCAGGGCCGGCTTCAGCTCCACCCTCCCGCCCGTCGCTTCGGCCTCCGCGAGTCTGTGACGGAATATTGTGGCACACAGCGTCGGCTACTCGCTAGAAGAGAAGCGCAAGACTACATGGGAGAGCGAGTCCGCTTGCACGCTTGAAGGAAAGGTCAAGGGCAGCCTTTGGTGCCAGTCCTGAGACACCCTTAGCTCTCAGGAAACGGATTATGCCCCACCCTACCACTGGGGAAAGGCATTCACGTCGACACTCGTCAGGCACGAATTTCCTCCCTTCGTCGCCTGCCACCCACATCCTCAAACCCGCTGATCCAGCTTCACCGTCGCCGCCACTCCTCACAAAGACGATTAGCGTCCAGTCGACTCCTTTCACCGCCCGTCGCGAGACAACATCCAGAGACGAGACCTATGGCCACGCTCCTGTGACGCAGCGGTCCCCCGCCTCTAACGCCTCCGATCGCCATCATAGAAGGCACAGCAGCTTCTCCAGGCCACTATCCTACGAAGCCCAGTCAACGCCCTCACGGACTTATCGCGACATCGAAGCCAGCGAGCCTGCCGCTCGTGACCCACAAGCACGGTCCGCTACCACCATGTCCGCCGCGACGCCACGTCAAGAAGCAATCGATCTTCCAAATTTTAACAGTAGATACGCTTACGGTCACCGCGCCGCTGGCGACCACCCGCAAGCTCTATCATCCGACACAACCTTTTCGCGCACCACCTCCGATGTGGATTCCCCTGCAGTCTATGATGGACAGTCCCATCAGCGCGCCATGTCTTCCACCGCACGCCGCCACATCGAACCCCCGAGTCAGCAAGGCAACCTTGGCAAAGATCCAAGCTCTCCTCAGAGAAGACGGAGCCGTCGTGAAAAGGACAAGAAATCTAAGCTAGCCAACGCTCTGCGCATGGCCAACAATGCCGTTCTATTAGACAATGACCACGACTACAGCGGTGCTGTCAATGCGTATGGAGAAGCGTGCCGCTTGCTTGGAGAAGTCATGGACAATAGTTCGAGTGAGGAGGACCGTCGCAAACTTACCGCAATTCAAGATACTTACACGCATCGAGTACAAGAGCTCGAGCAGCTTCAGTACGAGGATGGCCAAGATGCTCCAGACTCTGGCACCGATCACATAAGAGCATCCCTGGATGAGGCTTTCGACATGGATGAGCCTGTCGTCTTCGAAACTGCTACTGCAACCAAGATTGTAGACTCCGAGCCTGCTCATCCTCCATCAAGGTTCCATGTTACGGGGAACGCGTTTGCAAAGCAGCCTTCACTCGCCGCTCCAGTACGGATGCCTATGCCCTTGTCTCCAAATCGTTCAACACAGGAGGAAATGGCAGCTCAAAGTGCTTCGCCCGACAGGCCGGCTCCAAAGCCTGGCCATGAAGCGAAACCCTCGTACCCTTGGTTTGACGGTGCGAATGAGCGCGAGAATTCCCTTCAGTCCTCTCCAAATCACTCAATATCTTCACTAGATGGCGTCAAGCGTAAACACTTGCGTCAAGTCACCGACGACACCGAGGCCGAATTTGACGCAGCGCTAGATGCGGCCGTCGAAGCAGCCTACGATGATGGTTTGGAGCCGTACCAAATTCAAGAATTGGAAGTCAAGCATGCCAGGCTATCCTCCAGACTGTCAATGATCAAGAATCCCTATACCTCGGAGGAGACGGAAAAGCTTATTGCAGAACGACAGGCCAAGATGCAAGCCGTTCGTGCAAGGGTTCAAGCCCACCACCAGGACTTTGCAAGTCGCGACACAGTGCAGGATCCAGACTCTGATGAAGAGGAGAGATTATTGGATGACATGACGGCTATTTCAGCAAGTGACGCTCTTGGATCCACCAACGACAAACCCCCAGGGAATATGAACGCTCCTCGAGAGTCAGATTCTAGTGGTTTCTCAGGTAGGACGGGAACCTGGGGTAGTTCGATTGCATCGAGTATGACCACCGCAGGAACTGCGCTGTCTACTGTTGATGAAGCATCACCTGGGGTCATGCATCGGAAGCAAAAGTCACTCCCAATGCCACCACCCGCGCCTCCGCCAACTGCTGCACTACCAAATATTCCTCCTCCACCCGGCGCTCACAGAGGCGCTGGCCTGCGGCTGCACCAAGTTCCCTTACCGCAACCTCCAGCGCCACATCTAGCTCTACCGCCTCCGAGCCCCACAATCCGTGAAAGGCGTGTTTCAGATCGGAAGATCCCTCTCAAGATAGACACGCCGCCGACCGAGAAGCGATCACCTTTCGACAATGCACCACCACAACGCCCTGCTCAAAGCGATTCGACCGAGTCTCTGGTGCCGCCCAAGACGGCCCCAGGTGCAGTCAATACCACCCATCTAGGTATCGACAGTGGCAAGTCACCGTTTGCAGGAATCACCTCTCCGTTTCCATCACCCCTGCCCGGAGCATCGTTCCAGCATGCAGCGGTTGAGCAGCGGCCTGTCACGAGCGGATCTCCCACAACCCCTGCTCTGACTTCCGCACTCTCGTTCGAAAGCTCCATACAATCAAGCTCGCCGCAACAATATTTCCCTCGCGGTGCCCCAATGCTGCAGCGAAATGGGTCGACGTTGAGCTTGAACAAGGGTCTATCGCCTGGTGGCGATGCCCAGAGTGATGTCTCGCCAGCTACGCCGATGAGTTTTGCATTCAATAACCCAATATCTGCGTTTGGCGGACGCATGGCTCCTATGAATACCCCAGCTCATCCCCAACCTTTCCGCCAAGAGCTACCTCTCCCGGAAAATAAGACTAGACTTTTTGACAACAACATCCATTCTCCAACCGTTCCCGGGTCTCCAAACCCCGAGGTCCGTGACGCCCCCAAACCGTTGGAGCCTTGTCCAGAGTCTTCTCTGCTGCGGCCCTTCTGGATGATGCGTTGCTTCTATCAAACCCTGGCTCATCCACGAGGCGGCTATGTCACAACGAAGCTTTTCATTCCCCGCGATGTTTGGAAAGTCAAGAACGTGAAGCTGAAGAGCTTGGAAGAGAAGATTTCCAATTGCGACCTGCTGACAGCCGCGCTTCTCAAGCTTGCTGATGTCGATACATACGACGCGGATGCAGTCCTTGAAGAGATGCAGGCTTTTGAAAATGTACTCGACCAGGCACAGACAAATCTGTCGAAGAAACTTGGGAACGAGGTTGGCGTGCAAAATGTATCTTCTCTGTTCAAGGACGCACCGGACATGACGTCTCCTGGTGCTGAGCGGGCGGATTCTAACAAACATGTAAGCGGCGACAACACAAAGTCGGGATCAAGCAAGGACAAGAATGTCACAAGTAAGAGCTACATGTCTTCATGGCGCAAACTACGGAACAAGAGCTCTACGGCTGGACTTGGAACACAATATGCCTCCAGCAGAGAGTCGGGAGGAAAAGGAGGCGATGCTTCGGGGCTTGCCATGGAGACGGTACCCATGACAACTACGAGCACAGTTGTGCGCGGGTTGTGGAAACACCAGTCTTATCCCGACGTCAAGGCAGAAGGGCCAAATGCTGGCTACATGGGCGCATTGGCGAGGCTGTGCGATGCGGTACAAATCCTTGGTAAGACCTCTCCTCAAAATCCCCTTCATCTTGAAAATTGGCTGACGATACCCTGATTGATAGACCAAATCGCCCGCCAAGTTGAAGACCCTGGCCTCCGACATTCCTCACCAACACATGTAGGCCTCGAGCTGTGTGCACGACACGCCGCCGAGTTCTTCGGCTTCTACATTTGCCGTTTTATTCTGCAAGACGTGATCCTCCTAAGCGAAAAGTTTGTGAAACGGGCCAGTGAGTGGGTTCTGACCTAGGAGGATGGACTTCCATCTCTGGATGCCCCTTTCAAGTTTGATGGGTATATCAGCAAAGACATGTTAATAGTTGATGAAAGTGCTAATGACGAGGGGGAATAGCGGAGGATTGAAGCGACACAAGATAGCGAGAAAAGTGACAGTCTCGCCAGGCAGGCAGAAGCGTTCATGGATGAGTGTAATGTTTATGAGAACGAGCCGGAAGAAAGACTAGCAAATAATGGTCATATTGTGACGGCAAAGGTGGTTTTGTGGCGATCTCTAGCATTGGCGCTTGGCCGGACGGGATGATGAAAAGCGATCTGACAAACACGCAAGAGTGAGGTGAAATAGGTCATTTACAGACGCATGAAACCAGCAGACTTTCATGAGGAGCCGACATTGTACGATTGTGAACGAATTCTGAATGAGGTGGGGTTTTGGGTGGTCCAGATTAACAAGAGATATACCCGGCGATGTCAATGGACTTGCATGTGAGCATGCTGAAGCGTAAATGCATCTCATCATCTTCGCCCTTGTTCAGTCTATCTCTTGCACAATGGAATATCGCTCCAAAATTGGTGCTACTGGATTTCGGTAATGACTGACTTTGAGAGCATCTCCTTATTCCTCATCATTTCGGCGTGGAGGCCTCTGACTTGCCTCATGTCTGCTAATGGATGAGAGAAGTGAGTCTAGCATCAAGTGAAGCCCTCCCGTGCGACGGGCAGGAAATGATATAAGTAGCTGGCCTCACCTCTGATTTTTCCTCTTTCTTCTTTTCCTTCTCCCATCAACCCCAGAAAAAAGTAGCACGTTCACTATTGATAGTGTTGAGTGCAACAGTCATGAGTTCTGCACCAGTCAAAGACTCTGTGGCAACTCCAGTCCCTGAGTATGCACTCACCCCAAGTGCTCAGGAAGTTCCTTCGCCGCACAAGGCTGGGTTCTTCCTAGAGCTCCATGAGGACTTCTTGCCCGACTCGATGCTCACGAAAGACAGGACTCATCCAAGCATGAGCAAGCAAGCTCTCTACAGCTTCACAGGATGTCCCCACAAGACTCATGTCGACCCACACGCTACTTCTCCTGATCTCTCCGCAACCTCGCCGCCGCCCAAGCCAAAGGCCAAAGCAAAGAAAGGAGCCCGCAAGCGTGTTGTGGTCAACAATGGTCCCCCACTCCCGCCTCCTCCGCCCGGCTACCCCGACCCTCGCCCATTCCAATATCTGCCAGTCAGTCCAGCGTCTTCGACTCACTCACTTGCCTCGAAGTCGGACGTTGGCGACGGAACAGTCACCCCTCCAACGCTGTCTTCGAAGAACACCTCTCCGGCCAAGCCTAACGTGCCCGACAATTTGGACGCAGAGACTTTCCAAAACCTTGTTGCCTTTGCCAACTCCGAGCTCGACAAATACTCTGCTCACCAAAGCAAGGCGCTCAGCGCGAAGCAGTCGCCAACCGCCAAGAGCTGGTGGAAGCCTTCGCCGAAGAAACACTGCAAGACGGGGACTGACTTTGTCGTCTTGGTGGGGAAATGCAAACAGTGCATGGAGCGCGATGAGGATTTGGCAAAGCTGAACGTGATTGAAAAGCTCGAGGACTCTTGCACCACCGGTCAGATCGACGCTTTCCTCGCGCTCACAGACAGAGAGAAGGAGTGGCTTGGTCGCCAGGCTACAGATGAGATGCAGGAGAAGCTTGGGTTGGAGAACCTATCTGATGGAGCTCAGTG
Organism: Carpinus fangiana; assembly: GCA_006937295.1. Classification (NCBI taxonomy): domain Eukaryota; kingdom Viridiplantae; phylum Streptophyta; class Magnoliopsida; order Fagales; family Betulaceae; genus Carpinus; species Carpinus fangiana. The sequence goes on along the minus strand of VIBQ01000013.1, from coordinate 750,391 downwards.
GATTTGAGGGAGTCTTCAGACGTAGATGTTCAAGCCACGAAGCTGAAGTCAGAGGGTGCGGCGAACATGATCTGAGAGATATGCTGAGTGCATAGCAATCGAAAGATTTCAGTAAAGCATATTTAGAGAGACGGAGGATACAGAATTCGAATTCCACTCAATTCTCAATGGCATTCTCCGGCATCACTTACATCAACCGTGCGGTTACGATGATAGAACAAAACTATACGAATCGCATCCCCAGTGTTAAATCTCCTAATAGTATTTGTGTAGATAGGCAGGGAAAGGAACCACAACTAGAACATCACGTGATTGCTTAGCTTGAGAGTAAGCGCTGTCACCTCAACTTCGACTGGGATATCCACAGCGGTAGTCTTACCACGCTAAACAGATGAATACTCATGATGACCGCGACCGAACCCAACACCAAATCTCCCTTCCCAGTTATAGACTTTGATGGCTGGCTATCGTCCAGCTCCACGGCTACATCACGATCCAAATGCGCCGCAGACCTCGTTCGCGGGTGCCACGAGTCCGGCTTCGTGTACATCATAAACCATGGCATCCCCGATAATCTATTGAAAGAAGTCTTCGAATTATCTAAAAACCTCTTTGATCTGTCGCACGAGGAGAAGATGCTTGCACCGCACCCGCCAGATCCCCCCTGGCATCGCGGCTATTCGAGCGTAGGGCTCGAGAAGGTGTCATCGACGCTGAAGGAATACAAGGTAACTATTACTGCGCACACATGAGGATCCATTGCGGAGTGCATTGTCCGCGAAGCTGACACGTGACACACCCTGACCATCAGGAGAGCTACGAAGTCGGCTCCGAGCACAACCTTGACGCGCCGCCCATCTGGCTGCCGGAGGCGGTGCTCCCAGGCTTTCGCACCTTCAGCACATCTTTCTACTGGACGATGAATGCCTTCTCGCAGCAAGTCCTCGGTGTCTTAGCGATGGGCCTCGGCCTGTCGCAGCAGCAGACAGACGAGTGGAAGAAGGCGCACACGGGCAACAACAACCAGCTGAGGTTGCTGCACTACCCGCCGCTCGCAGCCTGGGAGATGGAGGGCGGCGAGATGACGCGCATGCCTGCGCACACCGACTTTGGCAGTTTCACACTGCTGCTGCAGGACGACTGCGGTGGGCTGCAGGCGGAGGAGCGCGCAAGCGGCACGCTCGAGGAGAGGAGGCTGAGCCGGCAGTACATCGATGTGAAGCCGATGGATGGGGCGATTGTGATGAATGTGGGGAGCTTGCTGACGCGGTGGAGCAATGAGTATCTTGAGGCGCCGCGACATCGCGTGACGCTGCCGCCGCTGTCTGATCGGTACGAGGGCGAGCAGAGGATGACGCGGGAGAGATACTCGATCCCGTACTTTGTCAGTCCGGACCTGGATACCATGGTGGAGACGTTCCCGTCTTGCCTGGAGGGGGAAAACGCGCAGCCCAAGTTCGAGAAGATCAGGTGGAGGGACTACATGAGGATGCGGGCTCAGGGATCATACTGATTGTTGCAAATGAAAGTGAAGCTTTTGCGTGATGCACAATTGTTCATATCGGTCTGGTATGGTTGTGATGAATGGAAGCTGGTACAAGAGCATTCAGAGTCCCCGTGACTTATGCCTTCAAAACCTAAAGGCGGATGTGTTCACCCACCAAGAATGGCTCCCGTGTAGGTTGCCCATTACTGAGATGCACTTAGTTGTCGGCCAATAAATGGATGCTTTTGAGCATTGACACCAACAAGGTCAGTAACTGCAGGGTCTACGGACGAAAGAGTCAGGTGCTGCATCTGTTCTAGTTCCGATCTGGCCGATCGCTTCACCGCCCACTGCCGAGGACCTTGGGTGTTTTGGCCGCGGCTTGGACTATGACGAAATACTCTGGCGCTGCTGGGCAGATTTGGCGTACGTTGGCAAGAACCAGTCATCAGTAATTCAAGCAGCAAGTGAACATGGAGAAGAGGTTTCGTCCTCGCCTGTAAAGACTGCATTATCCATATGCACCGGCGAAACGGATCACAGGAGATCAGGAGGTTCTAGAGGGGGCGCGGGCGAGTAATTTCCTCGAAATGGCTAGAGGACCCTGACGAGGCGTCGTATGACAGGCGCGGCCCAGCGTCACCAAATTGTGCCGGGTCTGGGGAAAACCCTAGGGACTGTTGACTAGGCTGCCAATTTGTGATCAATGCAGAGTACCGTGTCATTTTGTCGCGTCTGCCCTCATTCATTCTGAACAAACATCCATTGCAGACGGCGTCATCGAAAAGTACGCCCGCAAGCTGTCGGATCGGAAGCTACATGCCCCAGCTGCGTGACGCCACGCTTGCCTCAACACTTCCAGCAACAAGGCCCACCCACCAACCCACACTGCCAAACCGCCAATCGTTGCCGCAATCTATGCCCCTCCTCGCGCAAGCTCTATCAGATTGCAGTTCCTGATTGCCGCGTCGCACGTGCGGAAGCCCCGGCTCACCTGGTCCCTCTGAGACACGCGTTGACCAAGCGCCCACAGCCAACGACATTTGCATCAATACCCCTGTCACACCCCAACAGCTCCACACAGCTTCCATCTGAGGGGCACACACATATCGCTGGTTGTCAACCCCACCATTGCCCTCCCTCTAGCAACCAACTCCAACTTCTTTCCTCATCTTGACACGTCTCTTGCTTGGCCCATTGCTTCTGCCAGGAGGGTCGCCCACGATGACAGTCAACACCATATCACCTTCCTCCGAAACCGACAACCACCTACACACCCCACTACCCACACGCTCAGCAAAGCCTCGCCGGCCGGCGCTGAAAATCCCTCTTCCTTTAAATCCATGGCATCCCTCACCCGCACCTCCTGACCTCATCGCCCTCATCGAAGATTCGCTCAAGTCAAAACCAGCACCGAGGCGGAATCAACCAGACTTTCTCTTCACAATGACAACAAGTAATCCCAAAGCACCGCCGCCGACGCCAACCGTAGGAGGGCCGGAGGAGGGCTGGGGAACTCCGTTGAGCGAGTGGTCCATTGATAGCAGTATAAGAGGCCCCGAAAGCGACATGTTGACCCCAGGGACGATGACGCCGCGTATGAGCGGGGAGAGCGAACGGAGGCGGAGCGTGAGGTTCGAGATAGGTGGCGTAGAAGTCGAACCATCTGAGGAGAGAGAAGACGGTCGGGAGAGCCGGACGTGGAAGGAGTAATGATAACGGCGTCTTGGTGGGAGGTGGATGGTTGCCTTCGTGTTTAGGCGCGAGGTGGAAACCGTGTCTGTTATGATCCTAGAGCAGTGAGCGAGCCTTGGACTGAATTAATGGCTCCTTCATCAACCATGCAAGAGGAGCTCCAAAGCTAGGAAGGGAGGACTGGCGTGGCAGTGTCATCGCTGAGGGACAGCATGTTCATCAGCGCCTCTAGAGACATTTAATATGAATCATGGCAGACTCTGCCAGAGAAATCGACTCGAGAAGATATGCAAAGGTCAAGAGCACACGGCGTGAGAAGATTTACTAAACTGCCAGATGCTCGTACTCGAGAGTCGATACCTCGATATCATAACGCGTGCTTCACACCATCTTGATGATGTCGCTGCGCGTTCTCTAGGCGCTGGCGGTGTACCCATGTGACTTTGCCGTTACAGCTCGTGCAGCATGGGTCCGGTCGAGGCGGACAAGACGCGAATGGAACGTGGCTTGTGTTACAAGTCATCACTCATCGACCGACAGAAGTGAAGATGGAGCGGGTCAGAGGGGTGTAAGAAGCCTTTAATTAGCGGAATACAGTGTTACATACAGCAATCCTCGGCACGTTTCGTGCATGTGTCTTCGCCTGGCTAACATGTGAAGGGGGGCCGGAGCACGGCGACGGCAAAACTTTCCTCCGTCAGCCTTATGCGGCGCGCCCTGATTGCCCCCGGAAACGGGCCACGATGACAATTCGAAGGAGAGCAACAGTAGCAATTGAACGGCGGTCCAGTTTCAATTTCCTCCACCGAGTAACCTTCCAAAATGGTTGGCCCTGTGTCTCTCTTCTCCGTCAACGCTATCATCATCCTCTCCACCGATGACTCTTCCCGCGTCCTCGCAAAGTACTACAATGCACCCCACCCACCTCAAGGCATAGCACCCGGCTCCACGAACTATTCTGGTGCCAACCCGTATCCACAGCTGAAGGACCAAAAGGCATTTGAGAAGGGTCTGCTTGAGAAGACAGCAAAGCAAAATAGCGATGTCATCTTGTATGACAACCGCGTGGTTGTATTCAAGATGGAGAGCGATGTGATGCTGTATGTCGTGGGCAGCGCAGATGAGAATGAGATTCTACTCTACAACGCGTTGCTGGCGCTAAGAGATTCTCTGAACATATTATTGAAGTATGTGCCCCCATGACTTTTCTGGAGGACGGCTTGCAGATAAGCTTTCACTGCTTTTCAAGTGGGCTCGGCCAAAACAAACGGCAAGCACCCCACTGACGCTTTACTTTCCCCTATAGAAGCTCCACAGATAAACGCACAATCATCGAAAACTATGACCTCGTCTCCTTGGCTATCGACGAGATCGTTGACGACGGCATCATCCTCGAAACAGACCCCGTTGTGGTTGCATCGCGTGTCAGCAGACCTCCAGCGCAAGATATGCAGTCTATGCGGGGAGGCATCGATCTGTCGGAACAAGGCCTGTTGAATGCTTGGGAGTTTGGCAAGATGAAGCTGGGCGAGCGGTTAAGGCAAGGTCTGTGAGGCTGACAGTGCTGGACGGAACAAAATTGAGCCAGTAGGTTAGAGTCACCTGGGCGACTCGGGTATGCTCATAACGACTGGGACATACTGATCGGATGAATATCACAAAATCAGCTATTTGGTTGTTCGCTCTCCGTACGACACCTATTCATAACGGTCGAATGATGGTTCGGCAGTTGAGGACACGAGACAATACGTGTGTTGGACTGCTGTCTTTTCCGCAGCATAGACTGGAGGCTGGCAGCACAATCATGCATCGTGAGGCTATTGGCTAATCGGCGTTGCGACGCGATTCTGCCTCTACGAAATAGAAGATATTGAAGTTGCATTACCAGACCGTCCTTGACATGAGCCAGTCTGTGACATGATCGACGTTATAACATAGCGCATTGCTTATATTATTCCATCTTCTAATTACCATCATAATGCTTATTAAGTCAGGAAGACAAAAACAAGGTTCTACGGCTGAGTCTTGATCGGATGATGCGAGGAGAGGTGTTTGATTGGACCTGATTGGTGCATTTCACCGATCAACACGCCAACTCTGGCCGCACAGATGATTTGCAGACCGAGCTCAACAAAATTGGCAGGTCGCCTTCAAATCCTCGCTCTCCGATAGCCCCAGATCTTTAGCGCTCGCCACTGACGTATTATCGAAAACGGAGTCAACCGCCAAGCCGAAGTTGAGACCCGGCCAATGATATGTGGGGCTTGCACTTCCAAGCTCCAAGCACGGACATCCATGAGACACACTCCACATTGAACGAGGCCGGCCATGCCAGAAAGGTTGATTCAATCCTTGTTGGCTGAAATTGGCGTGGCCGATTCATCGCTGGCTGCGTTTGCACAGCTGGCATCATGGCGTTTAGATGCCGACCGCAGCTTCATTTCCCTATTCGACACCCATGACGAGCACATAGTGTGCTGCGCATCCAAAAGCTCGCCCTTGATCAGCACTTCGAAATCGGAGTCCAGCTCGGACATCGAAACTAGGCCGGCTGTATCTTCACCGGTCGCCCGTTCAAGAGGTCCCTCGGCTGCGGCTTTCACTCATTGGCAGATATTGTTGTCAAAGCAGCCACCATCTTCACTACCTGTGATTCTCAAATCTAGCAATCCGGACAATGTTTCGGATGATTTTCTTGCGGCTGCACCCGTTCTCTGTGCCGGAAACCAGCTCGTTGGCTGCCTTCTCCTTACAGGTGACCGCCAACGACCGGATCCCAGTGCGTCAGAATGCAAATTTCTGGAAGACCTCGTCATCACAATTGGCGGACACTTGAATCTCGTCAGATCGCGCATCCACTTAAATCGTGGCAAAATTCAGGCCCGTGGGCTGGACGTATTCTATGCGGGTGGAGAGAATATTCATGACACCCTCGCAGTCGGGAATGATCCGGATTCTGTGAGCAAAAGGCCCGCTGATATACTTGTTGGCGAACGTCGCTTTCGTACTACATTAAGGAGTAGTACTGTAGGGTTCGCTCCGCCCTTATCCTTGCATCCATCACTTACTTCCAACAGGTTAAGGATGAGATTCTTGATCCCATCGATCTTGTCACTTCTGCTGCCGACAGCAACCCTTTGCTGGATTTCGTCACAACAAAAGTCTCGGGCGATGACTCTTCAGTCGCCCCTGAGGGTGATGCTAAGTCTGTCACTGTTGTTGTAAGCGATAATGAGTCCGCCAGCGCCACCTCCATAAAGGAAGCATTTGGCAGGGCGTGCAGATTGATACTTCAAGTATCTAACGTGGACGGTGTCATGTTTTTTGCCGCTGAATCGGCTAACTCAAAAGCGCTGGCGAAGGAAACAGATGAAAATACTTCACTGCAGACCGCAGATATCCTAGGGTATTCTGTCCCCGATGGTGGGGAAGTTTTCAGCATGCAACATATAACCGTTCACCAATTGGAGCGACTAATGGAATCTTTCCCTCAAGGTCAGATATTTACTTCTGGCCCTTCACAATCATCCCATCACTCTACCAGCGACTCGGACTTGGAATTGGCAGACTTTATTCCCGCCGATGCGAAGAGTTTTGCTTTTGTTCCATTTTGGGAGTCTCGGAGCAAGACCTGGCGAGCAGGATGCTTTGTTTGGTCCAACGACACATCAAGAACTTTTGATGCAGACACGGACCTCCCCTTCTTATCTTCGTATGGGCACTCTGTTCTTTCTGAATCAGCTCGAATTCGAGCAGATGCTGCTGATTCAATCAAGTCGCGATTCATAGGTTCTATCACTCATGAGCTACGTTCTCCGTTGCACGGCATTATTGGAGGCGTGGAGTTCATCAGAGCAGCGCCACTTCAAGGATTTGAGAAACATATGCTCGACACCATCGAAAGCTGTGGCAACACTTTGCTGGACATGATTGAAAATGTGCTCGACTTGTCGGGACTAGCTGTACAAGCGAAGCAAAATTCCATTGATTCAACACACTCAAGCGAGATCAGAAATTCTGGTACTACCACTCCAGAATCTGAACGGCATGATATGGTGGCCATGATCGAAGAAGTAATGATGAGCGCACTATTAGCTCATATTACTCTTAGTCGTGCGTCAAATCCCGAAGACGAAGGAAATGCCGCAGCTAGAAACACATTGATCCGATCAGAATCATCAAGACTGTTGAAACCTCGATTGCCCCAGGTCGTAATTCAGACAGAATGGAGCAAAGACTGGGTATGTTCCCTTCCATCTGGATCTCTACGCAGAATCGTCTTGAGCCTGTTCACAAATGCCCTAAAATTCACAAAATCGGGGCATATTCTCATTTCCGGCAGAGAGATTGACAATGCCGACTTGCGTACAAAAGGAGCACCTGGCAAAAGTGAAGTATGGTTATCCATAAGTGATACTGGACAGGGACTGAGTGAAGATTTCCTGCAGCATCATGCTGGTAAACCCTTCCAGCAGGAGGATATACTTACACCTGGAACTGGTTTAGGTTTACACCTTGTTCAGAAAACAGTACGCGAGCTGGGTGGAACAGTTGAGCTACAAAGCAGACAAGGCCAAGGTACCGTAGCAGAAGTGCATCTTCCGACTTCATGCTATGTGGATCCCGCAGAACGAAGCACCACTCTCAACGCTCGCTCAATCAGAAAGACCGTTGAGGGCATGCACATTGTCTTGTTAGGCTGGGATATGCTGGAAGACAGTCGTGATGTCCAAGGATTACAGCTTGCCAAACAATCATTCGCGGACTTATTTCAGATCTGTTTCGGAATGAAGGTCAGTGCTGAGCCGGAAGCCGCAGTAGAAGCATCTCCAGACATCATATTATGTGATGACATGAAATTTGAGGCACTTCGCGCAGAAGGGTCTCTCGAAAGTATTTGGCGCAAGCCCAAGGCATTCCTTGTATTCTGTTCAAGCATCCGCTATGCGGCGCACATGTCGAGCGTATACCCCGAGTTGAGCTTCTTGACTCCACCTCCCGGGCCGAATCAATTGTCGCGCGTCCTTGCTCGCTATTTTGAGAACAAGACCAATCCCGAAGACGAAGGAAATGCCGATAATGAAAACCACCGTAGTGCGGCTGCTGAAAGTGCATTTATCAAGGCGTCAACTAATGAAGAGCGGTTTCAAGCAGTTGCACAGAAAGCAGAGAGTACTGTACAGCCTTCTGCTAGCGACCTACCATTACTGGAAGACCGACACACACCCAAGGCACCATCATTGCAGGAATCAAGAAGCACAGTACAACGACTTCTGATTGTGGAAGACAACCAAATCAACATGCAGCTTCTTGTGCGCTTCGCTAAGACACACAACATCGATCGCGCAACGGCATGCAACGGATTGGAAGCGCTGAAGACATATCAACAGGCAGTAGAAGAGTCGAAATACTTCACCATCGTCATCATGGGTATGCTTTCCGCAGATAGTAGAAGCATCAATGACCTAATCAAGATCACAGACATAAGCATGCCAGTTATGGATGGTCTGGAATCGACACGGCAAATTCGAGCATGGGAATCGCAGCACGAGCTGACGCCGTCGAAGATCATCGCACTGACTGGTGCAGTGTCCAATACAGCTCGTGACGATGCTCTGGAAGCAGGGTGCGATATTTTCATGGCAAAACCGGCTTCGTTTGAGATGATCAAGGATGTGCTGGACAGTATGAAATGATGACCCCAATGGTATACGACATTCAAGCCTTATTGCTCGCGCAATTTCACGCATAGCTTGAAAAGTAATATTGTTATTCTGGTGTAGTGTCCAGGGTACAAGGATACACTGCACCTCGAGACCATACTAGTGCTAAGGACAGCCTGCGTGGCATTAATGGGTCTAAGTAGCCTTTGGCCTCTCAATCCGAATGATGTTAAGGTAAAACTATAAATTAAACTCAAATAGCAGGATAAAAAGTTGAAGACTTTGATGATCTTAAAAGAACAATTTGTACAGGTTGTCACACAGACAATTTCTACGAAGGTATCCACTGTAGTACGCAAAACTACTCTCCCCACACAACGACATAGCCCATCTACAGCCCATTACTCTTCAAAAACTTCAGGATCTGCGCGTACGCAGATACTGCCGAGTAGTGAAGATTGATGCCGTGACCCGTGGCGGGCACGATGTAGCTGAGCGCCTTGTTCTGCGGCACGCTCGGGAACAACGCCTTGAGCGTAGCATCAATCATGTTCGCGGCGGGACCGGCGATGCGCGCGCTGCAGTTGCCGTTGCAGAAGGGCAGGTCCTCGTTGCCAGTGACCACGGCAGCGGGCTTGGTGTAGTTTACAGCGCGCAGCGACAGGGTGCGAAGGCTGAGGAACTGGCCAAAGGTCACGGTGTCCTTGGTCGCGTCGCCGAGGCTCAGCAGCGCAGGGTCGAAGCTGGGCGCGTGCATGAAGGCGATCTGATTGCTGATGACGGTCGAGGCGACCATGTAGCCGGCGTTGAGGGCGCTGAAGCGGTACGGCTGGTCTTGGCTGGCGACGGCGAGGTTGAGCGCGGTCATGAAGGGCGCCTGGCCGGTCTGGTTGGTCGAGAAGCCGGTAAGGATGACGGCGTCGACGGAGTCGGGGTACTTTGTCGCGGTGGCTGCGGCCAGAGCAGAACCGTAGCTATGGCCGATCGTGACGACCTTCTTGAAGCCAGTGCTGCCGTAAGCGCCCTTGCGGAGGGCTTGGATTAGAGTCTGGGCGATTTCGACCTCGAGAGGCGCCTGGACTTCTTGGATTGGGTCAAGGCGAGAAGACTTGCCGGTGCCCAGGCGGTCGTAGAGGAAGGTGGCGTAGCCAGCGTCGGCAGCAGCATCAACATAGGAGTAGCCTGGAGCAAAGTCCCAGTATGCTTTGGCGAAGCCGATGCCGTGCGTGAGAAAGTGGACGGTAGTGGGCTTAGAGGTAGATCCCCCATTGGTTGCCGGGTTAGGGAAACAGAGCTGGGAGTCGATGTTCTATTGTAATTGTCAGCAGCGCATTTGATTTGGGTGAGATCCAATGGCACCCACATAGGTGCCGGACACGGTGCTTGGTGGACCAGTGATGGACTGTCCAAACGGCGAATCTGCCGAGACATTGTCCAATACAATTTGCGACACCTGCGTTTGGTTTTGAGGAGTAGGAAGGTTGAATTTGATATTGCTATTGGTAGTTGCCTGCACGGGCAAGGTGGCTCCAACACAAACAGCTCTACCGCCTGCAGAATAGGAAATCACAGGAGCTGGGAATCCAGCTGTATAGCTTGACGGAAGCGCCGGCGCAGCGGCGGCAGCGACGGCCGCAAATGCAATAGAGGTGCGCATGGTGGAGCGATTCGAAGATACTGAATGGAAGAGAAGGGAGAGTTATAGGTGCAGACTTTTTGCAGGGCAGAGGCTCAATGTATTATTTATCTTACATGTGTACCTGTCAACAGTGACGTAGATTGTCATGCACAGCAACGGTGATTTGGAAAAGTCGAGGTCAGCATGCCGATAGCCTATAGCATCATGGCGGGAGTGAGATTATAGCCTAGTCCCGCCGCGTTCGAAGGGTTCATCGGCCGAGTATTTGTGGGCGTAGCATCAAGCCAATCGTACGGCGCTGCAACTGACAAATGAGAGACAAATAGTCATCTCCAAGCCAGCCCGCCCTCCCGCCATCCCGTCTAAGCCTCTAAACTCGCATTGTTCGCCATTGTGAGGCTGCCGACGTCCGAGCAGTTAAAGAGTGTGATAAGACCGGAGTTGATGCGTAGGATTGCGGAGATGTGATGTAAGTTCGGACATCACTAATTTGTCAGTCCACAGTGCTCGGGCAGCTCCCTAGCGCACGATCTCCCTAAGGACACCTCGGAAGCATCTTGAGCCGTTCGAGGTGCCAATGCGTCCACTGTGATGTCTCCACTCTACCGGCAGGACCAGAGCAGGTCACCTAAACGCAAGAAGAGTCATGCGAATTTCAGTTATTATTTTTTGGGCGTGGACTCGCGCGGGTGTCGCGAATCATAAGGAAAAGTCATGTGTCTCAAAGGACTTCTTGAAGGCTTCCGCGTCTCCCGTCTCCTCTTGCTCACTTTGATCGCAGTCGCGCCAATGGCTGCGGTGCTCCAGGCCCAGAAGCTTCGCGAGTACCCTGCGCCCAAACTGTAAATCAAACCTGAACGTCGAGTCCAAAGGCATCGACAGCCTCTTCTCGGACATAGCCCCGTCAGGTCCCGGCGCCCAGATCCACAATTTGAAGCAGTCGCTCTGTCTGTCTTGCTCCGCTGGGGCATCGATAACCTCAAAGGACGGGTAGTGCTCGTTCTCAGCCTGCACTTTGAAGGCTGCCTCGACCAGGCCCTTTGAGATCATCTCCACAGGCATGGGCAGAAGTTGCCAGTGCGTGTGCACGCCTCTAGATCGACTGACCTCCCAAGTCACGGTACCCAGTCGATTGTCTGCTCGCCGGCTGATCATTCCGTGCAATGCGCTACGGTAACGCTGCATTTCTACCATGGTGCTCTTCCGTAATTCTGTGTCGGGGATAGCAGACAGTGTAGGTGCATGGGCCATCGGAATAATAAGTATGTGACATGGAAAGTCCAGGTCAGGGTAAGTATCTCGAGCACTCAGTGGTCCTTTGGCGGTTGTGAGGTATGCGTCTTCCCCGATTGAGGTGATGAGGTGTTGTGCGACGTTGGGGTTCGAGATGCAGAAGAAACATTGGCTGGGGTCTAGCGGCTGCCTCTGGCGTTTATTGCGTCGAGGCTCGTGTCGGGTGTCACTAGAAAAGCGCTGAAAGTCCCCATTTGACGGGGCAGGCCTTTTGCGTGTCCCCAATACGAAAGGTGAAGCCGTTGTTCCTGCAGGCAATGCGTTGGGCCGGGGTGTTGACAAGTCCAAGGTGAAGGCATAGATCCATTTTTGCTTTGTCTGGTTCCCGAATGATGCCAAGCTGATGAAACGTGTGATATACAGGCCAGAGCTCTCGTCGTCGGTTACTGGGTAGGAGAATGGCTCTCGCTCGTAAAAGGCAGCTGACGATGTAGAAATGTGATACCGTGGCTTCAAGGCTGAACATAGTTCCGAGAGGCATGTTTGAGCACTGGGTGTCTCGTCCGGCGTGCACTCAAGCTTGTTCTTGGATCCCGCTTGAATACCGTCCGGCCACTCGCTGGTAATGAGAATGTCTGCACTGCGTGCACCACGTAGTACCTTTGCATCCCCAACACTGTAGAATGGGGTGTAGTTGTCTTTTGAAGTACCGGCTGACCCCTCGCCATCCAATTTTCCACCTAACACCACGATGCGTGTTCCATCAATAGTCTTCGTTGTGGCTCGCTTGCCAAGAAAATGCAAGTTCTCACAGACGTCGCCCCCGGACTTCTCTAGCGCATCCACAACGTTCTGAGGTAGTGCACTTGTTCCCAGCATAAAATACGTTGGTAGTGGCACCCTGATCTCCCCACTTAGAAGCAAATCCACGTCGGAAGCATTCTCGTCGGTTGCTGTCGCTGGGTCTGCAAAGAAACTGCCCGCAACAATGGCATATGAAAAATTATTCTTTGCATGAAGCCCACCAATCTTGGCTAAAACGTCTCTGAAGTGGCCATTGACCGCACCAAGAAGAAGACTGTAGGCACAAGTCAGTCAAGGCATCAAAATATTTGGGCCATGTTCGCTGTGGTGGTCGGGGATGTGACACGCTAAATCAATGAAGACCTTTTCCACCAAGCAGTATCTGCCCAGACGAGAACACGACAGCAACGAACGACAAGATCGGCACTTACATTTTGGAAGGCATGGATTTGTAGCACTTGGGCAGTCCTTTGCTTGAAGATGATCTCCCGTAAACGAGTTTCACAGGCGAGTTTCCGTTGCGGCTCAGAGATCTTGGCACGCTAGTGCTCAGGTGCAGATCGTCTCCAACTTTTCTTGTCACCCCCAGCATCTTTCATGACACGCTACGGTTGGGGTTGCGGAGATGGCATCGTCGTCATCAAGAGGTGCGACAGCGCGCCAAAGCAAGGTGACCAAAGGAAAAGGAAAACCCGCAAAAAGCGGGACTGCTCATACCAAAAACCATCGTTTTGAGTCCTTCACCACCCGCATCTCAAAGTTGAACATCGACCCTCTGCGCCGAAGTGCCAACGCTCATGCTCACCACACTCTCGATGGAGAGGCGTCCCATTTCAAGGCTTCTTTCGATGAATGGTGTGACCTCAACATGTCTGAAAATTTCATCGCCTTTAGGTCCGAGGTTGAGCCTTTGAGCCAGAGTCTTCCGCAGATCGTCCATTACGAAGCTCAGATCATCGAAGTCCTCGTCCGGCACCTGGAAAAGCGCGACGAACTCTCGCTGGAGCCCTTGCTGGCATTGACTTCACATCTTGCGTATGACTTGGGCTCTCGGTTTGAAAAGCATTTTGCCCGTGCTGTTGGTACTGTAGCCGATATTGCTGCAACCCACCCCAGCATCGAGGTCATCGAATGGAGTTTCACCTGTCTGGCCTATCTGTTCAAGTTTCTCTCCCGACTTTTGGTCTCTGATCTTCGCCCACTCTTCGACCTTATGGCACCATTTCTTGGCAAGTCCCTTCAAAAGCATTACATCACTCGTTTCGCTGCCGAGTCTTTGAGCTTTCTCGTGAAGAAGGCTGGCGGCCTTTATTCCAGAAATTCAAAGCCCCTCAACCTTATCATACAGCATGCCTTTGATGACTTAGTTTCCACGGAAAGTTCACAGGCCGACCAATATGCCAACGGTCTCGCTGTCCTGTTTTCAGAGTCAATCAAAGGCATCAAAAGCGGAACCAACGCCAGCGGGGCAAGTATTGCACATGCATTGATGACACATATGCTAGCATCTCAACACACCGACACAATTGAGTCACGACGTATTCCCAAGGCAATTGAACTTATCCTCACAAATCTCATACACGAGACAGATGGGATCGGTTTTGAGCCTATCCTCAATGAGGCATTACAGATCCTTGCATCGGAAATGCCTTATCAAAATATCTACACAACTACGCTGGCCGCGCGCTTGGTGGTCGTGTTGGCGGGTGTAAGGCAAGGCTCAAGAATAACAGAATGGTCGAACTTGCTCCAAGTCATCCCAAGGCTTCTTGAAGCCTACATCAGCCAAGTGGACGATCAAAAAACTCAGCAGTTACCACAAGTATTGCAAGCTACGGCTGTTGTGCTACAGTACGCTCCGCTAGATGCTATTCTACCCGCGTCACGTAAAATCCTTGGTTTGATCAAGGCGGAACAGCTTGAGAGATTCTTCCTAAGCTTTTGCTTTGTCTTCGAACAGTTAGGCCGGCAACGTTTTGACAGCTTGCTTCTTCCAGACTTTCAGCTTTTCATATCAAGCAAATGGGCGCAGCATGAGGAAGAACTCTGCTTCATACTTCCTAAGCTATGCTCGTCAAGAGAACATCCAAAAGAAAATATACACATTCCAGAGCAATGGCTGGATACCTGGCCTGCAACTCTTGATCGTCTTCATGATGCTGCTACTTCAGGATTGGACAATCTGGAGAGCACCAAGACTTTAGGACTGTCAAATCGCTATCTAGATCTGCTTCTTCACGACATTGGCAGTCGCGAGGCCACAATTCAGGTTTCAAACAGCATTTGCCGTCTGATGCGCACACTTGACACAAGCATAGAAAATGCTTTCCATCAACGAATCGCATGTCTAATATTTGGCAAGGGCTCACTAATTTTGAATAAATTGTCCACACTCAAAGACAAAGATGCTCCTCCTAGCGATTTGATGGTGGATGCTTCCCAATTTCTGTGCTCTAGTCCCCTGTATCTCCAAGGGCTATCAACAGGGATCAACTCAATTCAAGGATCGACAGATCAAGGACCCATTTCGCACCTCACTGAGCGCCTTGTCAATAATCTTGCGTCCTCTTCTCACCAGATTCGCCTGCTGTCCCTTGAAATACTCCAACACCTGAAAGTAAGATCTGACGGCTCAATGGATCAGGGCCTTCAACTTGCCATTGTAATAGAGAGGACGGCGACTACCTTCGAGAATGTTCGTGAGATAGCAAAAGATGTGAGGAATCTTGCATCCTTATACGACTTTCAACCCAGTCAATCGTGGCTCAGAAGAATAATACCACTGTACTGCTTTGGATTGTGTCATATCAAATTAACCCCCATCTGGATCGAGGCAATCGAGACCTTGAAAATTATAAGTAAATCAAAAGAAGTCGAAGAAATAGTCGCCGACCAGGCTGTGCGATGGTTACAGCAAATCCCTTCAAATGATGATTTGTCCAGTCGTCTCGCAAGCTCTGACGAGCGCCAATTCACCGAACGAACCTCAACTGATTTTCAATGTACCAATCTCCTTGGTTTGGATTACCTATTCCAACGCGGAAATGAAGATTGTCTAGAAGCCTCTCAAAAACTACACGATGCATTCACTGAAGACACCATCATGATCCGTCATGACAGTTTCCTGAACAGAGGCAAAGCACTTATGATCTTGTCAAAAAATCCTCAGATCGTCGAAAAGAAATCGCGAATGTTTATTCCTGTGTTCCTGAAAGCACTCGCAGGCCAGATCGCAGATGATATCGACTCGCCTACCATCGATAATGAGCATGGGCATCTTGAAATGCAGCAACTCAACCAGGACTCCGGACTTATCTGGGATCTCAGGAGCAGACAAATGATACTCGACATATTTTCTCAATTTGTGAACCCCGCTGTTGTGTTTCGGACTCAAGATGTCTATGACTTTCTTCTTGAAGCTTTATGCAATGGTGACAGCACTATGCAAAAGAACTCTTTGCGGGCCGTCATGGCATGGCGACCAGCTTTGACGAAGAAGTATCGGGAAAATTTGCTCAACTTACTTGATGATGCTCGCTTTCGAGAAGAACTCACAGTATTTCTCAATACCGAACAGGACGACAATCTCATCCAAGCTGAAGACAAAGAGCTTCTAATGCCCATTTTGCTTAGACTCCTGTATGGACGCATTGTTGCTAGGTCTGGCACCGCCAATGTGAGACGTATGCAAGGTGCAAGACGAAAGGCTGTCTTGCTAAGCGCCGCAAGGCTCGGATTTCAAGAATTAAGTGATTTTGTGCAGATTGCACTGGGCCCTCTGCATAGTTTGCGGCTCAATACAGGAGATGATGTCAACATGAAAAGACTGCAGGCTATACTGATACCTGCTCGTAGGACACTCGGCATGATGAGGCTTGTTCACGACATTCTCGACACGGTGTCTAACTACATCGAACCTCTGTCAGAGCAAATTATGGATGCTATCGTCTATTGCTATATTCATGCTGGCGAATCAAACCTTTCAGAAGTTATGAACACCGACAATGAAGTTGAGGGCAATGCGCTTGGGAAAGCAACGAGGCATGAGGCTCTGGACTGCCTCGTGCTGCTCTTCAATTCATCAAGCGATCGAGACTGGGCGTCATACACGAAAGTCATTATGGATCACATCGTCAATCCAAGACTAGTCAATCTCCCCATTGAGACTGCTCAAGGTATATCCGGTGTATTGCGACTCTTTTCAACCTGGTGCTACAATGTGCACACTCTACCTATGCTAGTAGTCGCGGAGCCATCACTACTTGCAAAGGTTGCAGAATGTTTGGTGGAGAAATCTGCCCGAGAGGAAGTCAAAACCTTCATTCTACTTGAGATATTCTCCAAACTGTTCACAGCCACTGAAAGCTTAAGCACCGCGGAGAATAGCCACGATCTGACGCGTATCAAACAGCGCCTAGCTACAGATGTGGCCCCTAATCTCATTCAGACTGTGTCCACATTGATTAGTGCGACACCAGGCAAAGATTGCTTACATGCCTGTGTTCAAGCGCTCCTCCTTCTTGGCGATGCGGTGGAGAAAGGTGGTCAAAATACTGGGCTACTTCAATCTTCCACTCTTCTTCTCCGCCAACCTTTGAAAGTAGTTGGTCCTGCGATTAAGGCCGATATTCTTCGGTTGATGTTAAAAATCATACCTATCTATGATTTCGGTGAAGATGGCGACGTTTTGTCAAATCTATGGAGCACACTGTCTATTATGTTTAGCCATCTGCCTATGGCTTCGGAGAGGAAGCTCTTGCTCTCCACCGTGTCAGAGATAAGTCGACGTATCCCTGAGCTGGGAGAAGCAGCGTCTCTGTGTTCTCTCATGAATGCGTACTCCTTGTACAGGGCCGGAGAACCTGATTATGAAAAAAGATTGGAAGCATTCAATGTCATTCTGAGTAAAGATCGAGCACCTTTCGACTCCAAAACTTGGCAACCACTACTTCACAACATGATGTTTTTGATCAAGGATAATGATGAGCTTTCAATGAGAACAAGCTCTTCGTTAGGCCTACAGCGCTTTGTGGAAGAAGCTGTTGTTGATGATTCTCCAGGAATGAAGGCACATCTTGCGGATACGCTGATACCTGCGTTGCAGCGAGGCATGAAAGAGCACTCAGAACTGATCAAGGCAGAATATGTTGCTATTCTAACCAAAATCATTGGCAGCGGCTATCCTGCAATGAGTGACATGTCCTGCTTGATAGGACCGGACGAAGAATCAGCTTTTTTCAACAATGTCTTGCATATTCAACAACATCGGCGTTTACGTGCTTTGAGAAAGCTTGGATCAGAAGTAAACAATCTCTCAAGCACAAATATTTCAAGATTTTGTATGCCGCTCATCGAAATGTTCACTGCCGACAACGAAGGATCCGATTCGAATCTGACGGCGGAAGCTGTGATTACTCTTGGGTTACTTTCGGAAGGTCTAGCATGGCCGGCGTATCGCTCTTTAGTACAAAGGCTTACAAATAACTCCGAGACTTACACCTCAAAGACTCATATTCGCGCGTTGGGAGTCGTGGTTCAAGCACTCGTCAAAGCAAGTGCAGGCAAAGACACTCCAAGCAGCGCAGACGACAAGCTCGGGTCCGCCTTGTCGAGCTCACTTCCTGGCAAAGCTGCGCTCACGAAAGCTGTCTCTCAGATGGTGCTTCCTAAGATCCAAGAATTTGTGCATTACAAAGATGAAGCAGTTGTGGACCTTAGAGTCATGGTTTCCCTTATTGCAGTAAGGCTGATAATGCTCTTCGATGACAGCGAGATTGCCATTCGGCTTCCGACAGTACTCATTGATATCTGCAATGTCTTAAGGAGCAAAGCTCAAGAAGCAAGAGATGCAGCGCGGAAAACGCTAGCTGATGTGGCATCTATCATTGGGCCGCAGTACTTCAGTTTCATTCTCAAACAGTTGCGAAGCTCGTTAGAACGTGGCTCCAGGCTACACGTCCTGTCCTATACGATCCACTCCTTGCTAGTCTCAGTGCAGCCTGTCTATGGTCTTGGCGATCTAGACGAATGTGTCCCCGATATCATGGACATTGTTGTAAGCGATATTTTCGGTAACGTGGGTCAAGAAAAGGACTCTGAAGGATACATCAGCAAAATGAAGGAAGTCAGAAAAAAGAACCTCAGCTATGATACCATGGAGTTATTAGCGTCAGTAACCCATGTTGAGAAGGCTGGTGCTCTGGTCAGCCCAATACGCTCCCAGCTCGACAAGGTCCGTCCCAGGCTGGAGAAAGTAGATGAACTGTTGAGACGTCTTCGTGAGGGGTTCAGGCGCAATATTGATGCCAATAACCAGCAATGGTTGACTCTTTGCTATCAGATTCTACGTAGTGCGTTGGAAAGGGCCGATCCTGAAGGCCAAATGGCAAAGCCGATCGCATACAAAATGTCTACATTTGGATGGGATCTTCTGCGCCGCATCTTGGACAAGCATGAATCTCTAAAGACAGTCAGCAATCTTCAGGGATTCTTACCTATGTTACGACTATGCTTGCAGCAGCATGAAGAAGAAGCTCAAACTGCAGCAATGCGATTGCTTACATCCATCATCAAGACGCCGTTAGAGGAGATTGACGAAAACGCTGGTGATTACATCAAAGCCATCAAGCGAACCATCGAAGACAGCTCCTCTACGAGCACTCCTCTCGCACAGGCCGCCTTGCGGTTGCTCTCAGCCCTGCTCCGCGAGAGACCTTACGCAATTATCAAGCAGTCATTCTTTGAAAACCACATAGCATACATTCTTACACGCGTCAAACCCGACTTAAACGAACCAGCACATTCCGGCGAACGTGACAAGCAAGTCGCCGCTTTCAATTTCCTCAAGGCAGTATTGAGTCGCGGCGTGCTCATCAAGGAAGTCTACGAGGTGATGGAGGCAGTTCGCGAGGTGATGATCACTACCACCGAGCATCCCATCCCAGACTTGGCTCGGAGTGTGTACTCTCGTTTTGTCCTTGATTACTTTCCTGAAGAGGGTAAAGGCTTCTCGAAACAGCTAGATTTCATGGTTGCCAATCTGCAATACCCAAACCCCAACGGACGACAAGCAATTATGGACGTGATTATCTTCCTCGTCAACAAGAAGGACATCAACACAGTGCAAGCGGTTCTGTTAGAACTTTTCCTGCCCCTCGTTATAGTGATGGCATCAGATGAATCAGATGCTTGCCGCGAGAGTGCACGAGTCATTTTGCGCAGGTTGCTTGAGCGTTCCAGCAAGGACACAAAAAAGACCTTGCGTGCGCAGATTCGAAACTGGCTGAACGCGTCAGCAGATGACATGTGGAAGAGTATCGGTTTTCAATGCAGTGAGCTCTACCTTGATATTAACCGCGATGCCAGTTCAGACGCTGCAACCGCACTTGTCCAAGCTGGCGAGACCATTAAAGTTAATGCTTCTGCTTCGAAAGGTGATGCTCATGACGCTCTTCGGAGCGCTCTCAACCTCCTCAAAACAGTGTGCTCCACATTTCCGGCTACCGCCTTTTCGGGCGATTACCAAGACACCTGGACGATTACTACTGGCCTGGTCGCTTCCAAATCATCGGCGATTCGCCTGCTCTCTGCCAATCTCTTTTCTCTCTACCTGGCACACTTTGCCCGCCATGCCGGCGCTAAACATGAAGCAACTACTTTGCCTTTATCAACAACAGCCGGATTAACATTTAGCAGCGAGGACGCAGTCGCCGTAATTGAGGCTAACACAGCGGTCCTTCAATCCGCCGTCGGAGCGGATCTGGCAGCTACAGATGCAATCATCGCCAATCTTGCCTTTATTGGCCGTGTGTCAGCTGGTGGAGCCGAATCACAGCTCGCGTTGAACAGTCTTATGAAGAATGTGGCCAATGCCGTCCGCTTCGAAGCACCTAGCGGCTCGTCTCTGCGTCCGAAGTTGGCAGCACTTCGACTCCTGCAATCGCTTGTCAAGACGGTGCCTCTGGAGGGCTTACAGCCGACCATGGAAGACACACTACTTGCATTGAACAATCTGACGGATAACGATATCCCCAAAGCAGCTTCCATGGACCCGGACGAGGTGTCTTTACAAGATCAACTCACGACAACAGCCCAGGAGTCGCTGGACACCGTGCAAGGAATGTTGGGTCCACAAGAATTCGTACGACAAATGCAGAAAGTGCAAAGTCAGGTCAAAGAGAGAAGAGAAGAGCGCAGAGCAAAAAGGAGGATCGATGCTGTTGCCCAGCCTGAAAGGGCAGAGAAGATCAAGCAGCGCAAGCATGAGAGCGGGAAGAATAAGCGACGAGAGAAGAACAAGGCGATGGCGGGAAGAAGAAGAGGATGGTAATGCTTTTTTTCTTGTCATGTAAATTGCACAGCGATGCATGGCTACGGCGCTTGTGGACACCAGGAATGCATGGCCAACTGGAGTGGCCTGTACATTAGAAGGGGTATCTACCTAACGAATTGGGCTTCACTATCGTACACATCATTTTGACTTTCCCACATACATTCACTGGCCTTTACCCGCCGCTTTATCTTCCCAAAACTCCAAGTCACCCTCTGCGTCTACCGTGGCCTTCTCGATGCTCTCGCCCTTCTGCGCCAAAAGATCTTCCACCGTCACACTCTTGTCGCTGAAAATCTTCAGGTGGTCGCTGATCAAATGTCGGCTCTCGCAACCGGGACATTTCACCAGGGTGGTGCCACTGTGGTAGCCTTGCTTTGAGATGGTGTGCGCGGATCGGTGCTTGCAGACCTTGCAAGTGAAGTACATTTCGTAAACGGGCTCGTCGGGATTGCGGTGCGGTGCAGGCCGCCATGCTTTCCGTGGCTCTGATGGTTGTGTATGTGAAGGCTTTGCAGCGACGGACGAGTCGAATCGACGCGTGGCGGGGGCGAGGAATGCTGTACGTTGCTGCAATAGGGTCGGTCGGGGACAGGGCTGAGTGAAGGAAGAGATAGCGCGCTTTGCGGTGCGGCTTGTCGTTGGGGAGGGGACAGCAACTATGAATCGCCGAAGCGCTTGCCGTATGAGGGATGGATTTTTAGACATCTTTATCTGGTGTACTACATCTACCAGGCGTGATGTCGTGTGCAGAAGATGGATGGAATAGGCACCAGAGGGTGAAATCATGTCACCGGATCTTGTCGGATTTAAGACCCCATCATTGGGCGGGCGACATTCCGCTTCAGTCTTCTTTCGCCGCAAACGGTCGCATATTGACACCTGCGCATGCGTGGCATGGAAACTCTTTGTGCTGCCGCTAACTGTTGGCGATCTTTAAAGAGGCTCGGCGTCACTCTCTTTTGACTATTCCCGACGCGTTCGCTTAGACCTGGCTGTTGCGGCCATGAAGCATTGACAGCTCACGACTCCCCGCATTCGTTTTCAGTGACATAGTTGGGAAGACCGGATTGCAACATTTCACATTTGAGAGTCAGTGAGGATGATTTCCGGGAGAGGGAAGACCAAGATCAGGCCTCCGCGAAAGGTAAGTCGGCCTACCGTTTCATTCGTTAAACGCTCCACGGCAGCAGCGTCCCGTCGAATCGCGACCAGCTTGCTTTCCAACATGAGCAAGAATAGGCCCGTCAGTGCTAACACTTCCCAGGGCCTTACATCATCTTCTGCTGATGTCGACTTTGAAGAAACATGGGCAAACGTGGCATCATGTCTCCAGCAAATGCACACCAAGAACGCGTCCCATCTCTCCTTCGAGGTCATCTACCGATGGGCATACAAGATTGTACTGAAGAAAATGGGGGGAACCTTCTACGACCGCTTTCAAGCATTCGAACGCAAATGGCTGGATGAGACTGTACGACCAAATCTGGAGACTCTCCTCTCACCAGCCTTCACAAGTACAACGCATTCGACAGAGGTTCCCGCAACCGTCAATGAGCGTCGTATAGCCGGCGAGACATTTCTCCGAGGACTCACAGATGCGTTTGCAGATCATCAGCAAGTCATGAACATGACTACAGATGTCTTCATGTATCTGGACCGCGTCTTCTGCAGTGACGAGCACCGCGCATCCATCTACACCACCGCCATGCTGCTCTTTCGCGATTGCATACTGCGAACACGGACCCACGGCGGTGGACAAACGCTCAGCAAAGTCCTGACACACGTCATACTTGACAACATTGCCATGGAACGAGATGGCGATGTGGTCAACAAGACTCTGATCAAATCCGCCGTCTTCATGCTAGAGGGGCTCTTCGAATCAGCACAGGAGCAAGAAGACGAACGCCTCTATCTCACGGCTTTTGAGCAAGATTTTCTTGACAGCAGCCGTGCTTTCTACCAGGCGGAAGCTTCAAGACTATTACGCGAAGCCGATTGCGCCACATATTGCCAGCAGGTACGCGATCGTCTGCATGAGGAGCACAATCGATGCAGATCAACTTTGTCAGAGACGACACAACCTCGCATAACTGCCATTGTTGAGGAAGAGCTTATTCGGTCCAAAATTCACGACATAATTCTTATGGAAAGTGGTGTTAAACACATGGTGGATAATGGAAAATTCAGTGATCTTCGTCTCCTTTACGAACTCAATGCGCGGATTGACCCCAAAAAGATGGAATTGACGGAGGCGATTCAACGGCGTGTGCAGGAATTAGGAGCTCAGATCAATCAACAAGCGACAGAGGCGGCACAAGAGAGGCCTGCTCCTAGTGCCAAACCACAGGCCGATGGAAAGACCAAGTCCGCACCGGATCGAACCATCAATCAGCAGACCGTTGCAGCCATTCAATGGGTTGAGGGAGTCTTGGGACTCAAAGATACTTACGACACCCTTTGGCGAGACTCGTTTCACTCGGATCCCATCATACAGCCGGCTCTAACACGCAGCTTTAGCGACTTCATCAATATGTTTCCACGCAGCTCCGAGCATATTTCTCTCTTCATAGACGAGAACATGAAAAAGGGCTTAAAAGACAAGACCGAACAAGAAGCTGATGCTGTTTTGGAGAAAGCAATCGTGCTCCTTCGCTACATTCAAGACAAGGATATGTTTGAAAGGTACTATAAGAAGCACTTATGCAAACGTCTGCTGATGCACAAGTCTGTGAGCCCGGACGTGGAGCGCCAAATGATCCAGCGAATGAAGATTGAACTTGGCAACAGCTTTACTTCAAAGCTTGAGCAGATGTTCAAGGATATGGACTTATCCACTGGTTTGACAGAAGGCTATCGTGGACGAACAAAGAACGCCGGGGACAAGCGAGCGGAGCTGGGCATCTCAGTCCTCACAAGCATGGTCTGGCCACTGGAAACGATGCAGTCTGGACAAGACGAAACCGAGGCCAAGATCAACTGCATCTACCCTCCTTCCATCGAACGAATCAAAAAGGGCTTCGAGAGTTTTTATGCTGAGAAACACTCTGGCCGAAAACTGACCTGGCTCCCGAACATGGGCACAGCTGACCTCCGGGTCGTGTTCCCCAAAGTTCCAGGCAAAGAAGGAACCGCGCTGGGAAAAGAACGACGTCACGAAGTGAATGCTCCGACGTACGCGATGATTGTTCTTCTGCTTTTCAATGATGTGCCGCATGGCGAGTACTTAACCTTCAATCAAATCCAGTCGCGCACCAACATCCCTAGCGAGGCCTTGAAGCGCAATCTTCTCTCCATTGCGGTAGCGCAGAAGACGCGTATCCTTCTCAAAGAGCCCATGAGCAGAGAAGTCAATCCCACAGATACGTTCACATTCAATACGAGCTTCCAAAGTCCTTTCTTGAGGATCAAAGTTGGGCTGATTGCTAGCGGCAACAAGGTAGAAGGTGAAAAAGAACGACGGGAGACGGAGCGTAAGAATAATGACAGCCGCGGGTTCGTCATCGAGGCCGCCATTGTGCGCATCATGAAGCAGCGCAAGGAATTGTCGCATCAGCAACTCGTTACGGAGACTCTTACTCAGCTTTCGTCTCAGTTCCGCCCTGACGTGACGATGATCAAGAAGCGTATCGAGAGTTTGATTGAGCGGGAGTATCTTGAACGCGTTGAGGAGGCTTTATTACCGGCCTACCGATATTTGGCATGATTTCCTGATCACCTTGATGAAGCCATGTCCACTTTGAGTTCAAGCAGCATTACAGGGTGGGAAAGAGGGACAGGCGTTTTTCGAGCCCCGAAGCTATTTGGCTATGCATGATACCAACAAATTAACCATGACGTGAAAAAGACTCTGCTGTGTGTCCTCTGCAGATACGAGATAGTCAAGACCTGATACGCATGAATCACCATTCGTAAACGCAACTGGTCCTCCTCGTATGTCTAAACAGTCTCTTATATGCCGAGGTCGACGTCATGTAGCTTGGCGAAAGTGCTCCGAGAGCTTTGCATTTCGTAGCACCGCGCGATTGCCTGCCCATATCATTTCATCTGTGATTATTGTGACGCCAGGCTACGCTACTACTGCACTGCTATAGTTGTGTGCAGGCCGCTTTCTCAACCACTGGGGCACCTCGTCCCCGACATGGCGTCCAGCATGCCTCCCATCGCTCCTCGCCTACTCACCGTAACATCGGCAGCCTGGCTCTTTCCAGCCAAGGTCAGTAAACTTGCGCGCTCCTTCAAACGGACCAACTAACGTTTCAATCAGGGTATACACTATTTTGCGACCCATCGCTACCTCTGGCCTCTCCTCCGCGCCCGCCTAGTGCCGTGCATGCTCCTTTCCTTCATCGTTCTGTTCTCTCTCTTCATGGGAGCCTACCTCCCACAGGTCGCCATAATGCGGATTGTCCATGGCAAGGGCGCATTCGTCAACGCTGCGTTCTTGGTGCTGGGTGAAGGTGCGGCCATTACAGCTCTGTTATTTGAGGCCTTCTTGGTCGACGATACGCAGGCCAAGATCTTCGACGCTCTGCTGGTCTGTGAAGGGCACGAAGAACTGGTCTCTACATTGCGCAGCATACACAGCGAAGAGACTGACCCCGTCGATCGGCTGGGAAAGACACACAAGTCGGCTCCTTACGCGCCATTTTCACTGCGCCAGATCATCGAGTTCATCCTGTTTCTGCCTCTCAATTTCATTCCTTGGATCGGGGTGCCTCTGTTCCTTTGGCTTACGGGATACCGTGCCGGTCCGCTTCAACATCATAGGTATTTCAAGATGCGAGACTTCAACAGGCAAGAACGCAACGCTTTCGTCAAGACGAAGAGACTTGGTTACACTTCATTCGGATGCGTTGCATTGGTCCTGCAACTGATCCCAGTCCTTAGCATGCTTTTTCTCATGACGACAGCGGCCGGCTCGGCACTTTGGGTAAGCCAAATCGAAGACATTCGCAAAGCCGACTCGGCTTCGGAGACCGACGAACCGCCACCATATGAGTTCACAGACAATCCTGTATGAGGATGCATCTGTGACTACTTTCTACGATACCTGTCACTGAACAGTCTGGCTCATGAGATCTTCGGGCCAGCGAGCTACATCTGCCCCATTGCCTCGCGCACCCACGCTGAAGCCAGGCCTGACCATTCCGCCGGGGAAATTAAGAATAGGCTTCACAGTCCGAATTTTGACACCCAGATTAGGTGCATCGCGCTCTTCAAAATGGTCTTCCTTCATCACGTTGAGGCCGCTACTGCCAGGTCTGGTCAAAATACCCAGAGCTTTGGGTAGTGAGACACTCATGTTGTCGAAATGTCGGAATTGCGGTTTCCCGCTCCTTTCCCACAGATCTTGCCAAACGCTTTCGGGGTACGTGCCACAAGTATTGATGAGCCACTGTGAGTAGTGGTTCAGGGCAATCTGTTTGGTATAAGCAGGGATAGTGCTGGATTGGAGAGATGTTTGCGTACATCGACCAAATAAGAGCCCCCTATCTCGCCACGACGCAATATGGCATCAACAATACCGCAGAATCCGTTGATGCCGGTGCTGTGGTAACGGTTAATCTAAATCCATACATTCAATAATGGACACTAACCAGTAGTCGCTGTTTGGGAAGATTGGCATGACAGCTTCATCGAGACCCAAAGCCCTGCCAAACTCGAGTGCGACTCCACAATTCTGGTTTCCTTGTCAGCAATTGCCGTCAAAGTTAACAAGTAGCGCTCACCGTGTCCGAGATTTGCTGCCATCCACTCCTGTCCTTCCAAGGCCCGTGCCATCCGTAGCAGTTCTCCCTCGCTACAATGATGCCACTTTCTCTGTCTTTGGTCATTTCCAGGACATCTTCAGGACCAAATCCCCATTTCTCCATGACGCCTGGCCTGTATCCACTGATGACTACGTCTGCTTCCATAATCAAGGCCTTAAGCTTCTCCCTATCTCCCTCCTGCCGCAAATCCAGCGAGCAGTTCCACTTACCCCAACTCAAATCCGGGTGCAACACATCAAAATCCGGCAGATGCGACGCCGTCACCCGCATCACTGACGCCCCATATTCTGCCAGCCCTCGCGTAATTGCCGGCGCCGCAATAATGCGCGTTAGGTCCACGACCTTCAGCCCTGCCAGCGGGCGCGCCACCCCCGTCTGCTCCGTCCGCGGCCACCACACCGCCGGCTGCGCGGCGTTCGCGCGCTCGTGCGTCTCCCACAGCCCGACGTGCGCATTGGCGCGCCCGTGCGCCGACGCGCAGTACTCATCGGCGCTCCACGCGATGGTACCGGCCTGTTTGACGACGTCGCTCTGCAGTGTTTGCAGCGCGGCGCTGTCGAGCTGCGCGATACGCGCGACATACGGCTGCATGGCGTCTGCGAGCGACGTGCGCTCTGCATCATCACGCGGCAACCCTAGCGACGCGGTCACCGGGTCCGGGTTGAGCGAGCCGTGCAGGTGGAAGTAGCGGGCGTCACGCGTGCGGTAGATGTTGGTCGCCATGCGGCGGTAGGGGGAGCTGCTGGCGCCGTGCACATCGCAGCTGCGGAACTTGGAGTGGTAGAAGGGCTTAACGGGACTGTCGGGTGCGGTGGCGGTGGAGAAGGAGATGGGTTGGCCGGATGGGTCGCTGAATTGCCAGAGGAAGCAGGACATGACAAAGAGCTGCGCGTGGTCTGTGTCAATGGTGATTTGCTGCGGCGGCAGGTTGTATTTTTTGTCGAGGAGGGCGTTGATCATTGTCCCGGCGAGGGCTTGCAGTGCAGTCACGGATTCTGCGAAGCGCCAGTTTACAGGGAGGGAGGGTTTGAGAGTACCAGTGATTTTTATGGGGGCAGCATAGGCAGAGACATTGCTGGGCAGGGAGGGAGTGATGAGCGGGTTTGCTAAGATGCCTTGTTTGAACAACGCTTCAGCCTCTGTGGGAACAGAATACAAAGACACATTATCTGGACCAGTGGAGAGCCCGGATTTGGCTGCATTGTGTGGTGGTGCTGTGACGTTCGTTGTCGCGGTCGCGGTCGCGGTCGGGGTGGATGTGGCCATGGTGATGTCTAGATCTGGGCTTCAACCTGTTCGCTAGCGTCGATATGTTGAAGGAACAGTTATGGTACTCGTTTTGTGTTTTCAAAGCAAGAGTTTCAGGTCGAGGCGCGGGCAGCTGTGTATTTAGTACTTGACTATACAGCCCTAACACTATCCTCGGCTAGCTGTCGATCGTACAGAGGGGTCACATAAGCCGGAACATCGGCTTTCGACTTTACGGACGAGGACAACTTGCCGTGGGCTCGCGTGTACTACGCTTTGACGATTGGACCAGACGGGCGCGAGATGACGTTGTCAAAGCCCAGACATCTCCGCTTCATCGTGAGATCAGCTTCGTCTCTCGTCCGTGGGAGATAGCTCTCTCAATTTTTTTTGGTCATCACCTCTGGGCTTATCAAAAGAAGCTTCCTTTCATGCTTTACCTCCACAATTCTTGGCGCTTTGTCTACTTTACGTGTGCTCAGCGAGGTCGACCTCAGACGGAGCGCAGTAATGAACTCAACAGTAAGCTTCTTGCTTACAAGCTTATTCGTTGCTCTAGATGTTTAGCTAGCCATTATAAGCAAGATATCATAAGCCGGCTTCCCCCCTTCCACCGACAAGGGATCGTTCTGCTTCTTCTCAAGCTAAGAACTGGCCCGTAATCTACACGCATCACTGGTGCCAACTAGATACGGTTTCCAAAAGTCATCGTGTACATGTTGAAGTGTCCGTGCAAGTCTAGATCTCAGTAGTCTTCACGCCGCGGCATTTTTTGCAACACCATTGGGATCTCACGGTGACGAACAGCTTACCAATGGAATATTGGCTGCAACAATTTCCCCAATCTGATCAATTGCTTGAAACATGCTGGTTCCATTTCTGATATGAAAGAAAACTCGGCTCTCAACATCTTAAAGTCAAAAAAGCTCAACATGTTTTTGATCCGTTTCCAGAATACCATTGTTCTGATTTCCACTAGACATGACAAGAACTTTAAAATCTGATGTGAGACGGCCTCGTCCTACTTGAAAATGATGGAATGGCTTGTTCAAATGAATGACCCGGAGATGACCACCAAACGTAGCAGATGCACCTACAATTATCAAAACGCCATCGCTACGAGAGGCCAGAAATTTGACACAGATAATTATAACATTATTGTTGGCCATCCAAATTGCTGAAGTTATTGCAGCAAAAGCTTATAGTCAAGTTGGAAAGAGCAAGAAGAAATGTAGCGACGTTATTAAGACATTTAGTTGTGAAATCACTCAACATGATTAGCAACATCACTCGTTAGGAAACGTCCACAATACCTGACTTTGGCCTACACTCCAGCTTCTGTGGTTCTGAACACAGTTTGACATTTGAAACCGTGAGAGATAATTACAAACGCTGAACGCGTATCCTGTTATCCTTCTGTCGACTTACTTTGATGATGTTCACTTCACTGATGCAGATCCAGTACGTCATAAGTTTGAAGTAGGTAGAAAAATTGTCATTTCTAAACATCTAACAAAACCCTTATGACGAATGCGCTTAAAATCGCTTTTTACGATCATCAAACAATCTGTAGCACGTTGAACTAAGTATCCCTATTTTATTCTGACCCGCTTTCAGGAATTGCGATGGTTGGGTCACGAACTATAACCGAATGGGAAGACAATTGCAAATTCAAAATGGATCGCAGATCTGAAACGCAGTTTCATATCAGAGTTCATCACGAGGTTTTTGCTGTTCTCCTCTCGGGCCAAGCGATTGCATCTTATTTTGGTGGTTGACTGAGTCCAGGCCTTTTAGCGGCGGCCAATCTGGCCACACGTTGCCTCCGCCAGTATGGACTTCTTATGCGCAGCAGGATAACAAGCCCACCCACCACGATCAGTTCAAGTAGAGCAAGGCCTGTGAAACACCATCCAAGACCCATACTATTTGTAAGTGGCTCGATAATGGCGGCAGCAACAGCGGCAGCGGGATTCCGCAGCATGTTCCCTAGTGCTACTACAGCAGCAGCTTGCGCGGGCACAACTTCTGTACAGTAGCTAGTACTTGTCACAAATACCCAGGACATACCGCCTCCAGCTGCAGTGATCGTTAGCACGGCACAGAAAGTTGTGAAAGCGTACTGACCCAGCGAAGTAGCAATAAGGACAACAGCAGGATGGACTCTGTACTGTGTGGTCCAACCGTAGATTAGTGTTCCACTAGCAGCCACTAACACACCCCAAATCTGATTCATCAGACGTGTTTCTGGTTCCACCGTGCCATTCTCGGTCTTTCTGAGCAAATGTGCTCGATGCCAATCCGAGAAACGGCCACCAATGAGAGACCCACTGACCATGGCAAGACCTACATGTTTTTATTAGTATTTTACAGTGAGGATGTAAGATGCAAGACCTACCGGGAGCAAGGTATGCCAAGCCCACTTCAACTGTAGACCAGTGATATCTCTCTCCGAGGATGCTGGGCTGAGATGTGGCAATACTGTAGAATCCGGCGAAAAGTAGAGAAGAATTGAACGACACAATGCCAATGGGAGGGTAGAGGAACAAGTTCCAGAACATCTTTGCCGTTGGTTTGGGTGGCTTTGGTCCGCGCTGCTCGTCAGGGACTGTCTTGCTAGACAGAGTAGGGGGGAAGATGAGAAACGATTTCCCCTGATATATTCTACCATTGCCCACGCGATATCTTAGTGTCTCAGGAAGAGCGAATAAGATGAGGAGCCAGATGCAGAAAGCCAGAATTGCTGCGACGTGTTAGTAAAGTATGTTTTCAGGAGACGGGGTGGGGGGGGAGGCCATACCAAGGAACCCAAAGATCCAACGCCATGATGCTGCACCAGCCAAAGCTCCACCAAGGACAGGACCAAGCACGGGACCTAGTTGTGGGCCCATGAGGAATATCGACATGGCAAAAGCTCTCTTAGCAGGCTCAGTAATATCAGCGATGGTACCAGCTCCCATCGAAATGACACAGCACGCTCCAAACGCCTGAATGATACGAAAAATAATGAGAACAGCAAAATGCGCTGGCACAGCCGCAAGTATGATGTTTGCCACGATGAAAATTACGAGTGATATGAGATACAGCGGCCTTCTTCCACCCTTGTCGGCCTGGGTTGCCCATAGTAGCGGCTGAAAGCATATCATTAGCATCGAACAAGCGACACATGAGGTGTACCTACTCCTATGGCGAAGACCACCATGAACACGGACACAGTTGCGTTGATGGCAGCATTGCTGACGTGAAAAGCATCTGCAAGAACTGGCAAAGCAGGAAAATAAATGTTCCCACTCAGCGGGCCCAGGAACCCAGTCAAAGTAACAATAAATCTGATGAAGTACTTCCTATGCAGAGGAATGGCCGAATATTCCGGGGGAGGGCCGCGTTTCTCTGCTGGAGGCGAAGTGACTGAGTTCGGGGTTTTTTCTGTGATTGGATCATCCTTTGCTGTGTCACCATTGCCTAGAAGTAAACCTGGATTCGAAGCCATTGTCCAGCCGGTTGGAGGTCTGCTGCGGAGAATGGATGCAGACGTTCAGTCTCGGCAAATGGTGAAAGATTCAAAGACGCCCGTGATCGGCGAGGAATGGTACAAGAGACGAGCGACGAATCGCGAAGGTTGTCAGCATGACTACGCCTGCATTAGGCTGGGCACAAGCCACCACGTCGTATCCCAAGGCTCGGCATTGCGGCATGAGAAATGAGCCACAAACTCCCCGAGCACGTAAGCGACTGGGGCCAGTGGTAAAGTGGTAAGCAGTCAGCCACCTGGGCCAGAATGCTCTTGCAGCGAGCGCATAGCGTGGTGTCCGTGAGGAAATACCAACAGAGTTTCGCTAAGAAGAAGCCACTTGCCGCCATCCCGCGTCCACCAAGACCCTTGGGCTGGATTAACCACCTCAAAACCTTCTCAATGAAACTCACTCAACGACCTGGCGGGCCGTTGCCGCCGCCATGGGAACTCTCTGCCATATTTCCTTGGTTGCTCCGGCTGACACAAGTAAATGCTCCCCCAGCACGCCCGGTCGAGCGGTCAGTGGTAACGCAGCATCGACCCTTTCTGGCCCCTCGAAGACATGTCTCAACTTCCACCAAATGAAGAGCTCGATGCAAAGGTTTACCATACCAGCGCGAAAGAGCTGGATGACAACTCGTCTGGAGAACGGGCTGAGCAAACGGAGCCCAGTCAAACGCCTTTAGCTGCCCTCCTTCCACGCAAGGCATTTCTGGCATGGCTTTTGATCTGCTATTCGGTAGGCAACTCCTTGTAGAGCTTCTGTAGTCGCTAGCTGACTTTCATGGTTGTGAAGACCGGCCCGACAGGAGCAATGGTCAACTCTTACATTCCAGTCGTTCTTCAGTCCATCGCAAATCGTCTCGGTCATGCCGCTGGTAGTACCGCCCACTGTTCTACACGCGGACGAATCGAGTGTCTTGTACAGTTCGGTGGTGGTGAGATAGACTACAACTCATATGTGCTCTACCTTCAAGCCATTGCAACCGCTTGTCAGGGCGTCTTCACAATTCTCATCTGTGGCCTGGCTGATTACGCCGACTATCGCAAGTCTATCATGCTCATTTGCATTTTGATATTTGGCGCGCTTGCGACTCCTTATGCTGGTTTGACTGAAGTCTCTTACTCAATCCTGACTACCAGCGCTGTGCTCTTCGCGCTCATCAGCACAGTTCAAGGCGCCTATGGAGCCTTGGAGTTTTCTTACATTCCTCTATTCATGAGGGCCGAAACCGGTATGTTTTCTATGCGCTGGCGCCTCAGCTCTTTACTTATGTCTCTAAGAGAGATTCCAAAGTGTCTAACTTCTAACGTGAACAGGATCTCTGGACCGACCCCAGACTGGCTTAGAGCGCTACATGAATAGGAGTTACGAGAAAGCGGGCACCGAGAACAAACGTTTGCACAAAGGCGCCAAAGTTGCGGTCCTCGGTCTAGTAATGGGAAACCTGGGAAGCTTGACTGCGCTTCTTATTGGCATAGTCATAACATACTCCAAACATATCACCGTTGCAACGAGTTACCACAGTTTCTTGATTGCCATCACGGTTGCGGGTAATTATCAACCTCCGTTCCGGACTGCATTCCGGATTGGTCACTAACACATCGTTTCAAGGTTGCATGACAGTAGTCTTGGGCTCTATTGCTGGTTTTCTGCTGCCCTCTGTCTCTGGGAAAGTCGTGAACTCGCCTAGCATCATGCTTCCATTCCTGAATTGGGCTCGTCTGCTTCGCAATATGCGACGGTTTCCAGAACCTTTCAAGCTGTGTGCTGGGTGGATTCTCTGGAACACTGGTTGGGGCTCTCAGCTTGGTCTCATGGGTCTGCTTTTCCGCGAGGTTCTCGGTTTGGACAGATCAAGTGGGGTCTATACTACTTGGACCTTCACATCAGTCCTCTTCTCCACTATGGGTTCTCTCACCTGGATGTTCGTGTTTCCACATGTGCGCCTTAGGATCAAAACCTGGGCTTTTTGCTTCCTTACCATCCAGTTTATCTGCATTCTCTGGGGAACCTTTGGCATAAACAAAGGAATACCAATTGGGTTCAAGCACGCTCCGGAGTTTTGGATTGAGCAACTGCTGTTTATGAGCACTGCAAGTGCGCTGCGAGCTCTCAATCGTGTATTGTACAGCTCGTTGATACCTAAAGGCAGCGAAGCAATCTTCTTCGGGATGCAGATCGTGGTTGATCTTGCTACCGGCTGGATCTCGCCTCTGGTTTCCGCTTCAATTCAGAACCGGACGCATGAGCTCAGATTTCCAATGATACCAAATGCTCTTCTCGTTTTGGCCGGAGCGGGTTTCTATTGGTGGGTCAATGTGGAGAAGGGGATCAAGGATGCCGAACAATCACTTGAGGATTGAGGACCGATGTCTACTATTCTTTAGTAAAGTAAGAATTTACGATGCATAGAACATGACAATGCTTCTCAAGCTCGGTGTCAAGGTGAAATTTATCTCTGTGACCACTGATACAGTTAACCAATATATACTGCCGTTATTTTGATTAAACGCTGTGAAACATCAATTTCAGTCCTCGAGGATAAAGCGGTCCTGCCGGTGTCATCCGCTCTTCCCAAGTGGGATCAAGCTCCCACTTCACCGCTCGAACAAGCTCCCAAAGGAACACCCGCATCTCTACTAATGCAAATCTTTCCCCAAGACATGCTCTCCTTCCACCATGAAAGGCCGGGAACTCGGCGCGACTTTGCATCAATCTATACTTACTTGATATCTCTGAGATTGTCTTACCCCAACGATACGGATCAAATTCGTCTGCATGGATACCCCAGACGGCTGTATCCCTGCCTGCGGCATAACAATTATATCCAAGATAAATGTTTTGAGGTAAAGATAAGGAGCCACCCAATACCACTGGTACAGCCGTCCGTCGATTTATTACTTGTGAGAGAGGCGGGAACATTCGCAATGCTTCCAAAATGACTGAATTGAGAAGCGGAAGTGACTGGAGCGTGCGATGGTCTGCTTTTGTCATGCTGGAGGAGACAACTTCCTCTCGTAAGCGAGACTGAATCATCTTTGTGGAAGTATCAGCAATTGTGAAATGACGGAGTCACGCGAGACTTACGGGGTGTTTTGCCAGCAGATACAACGCTGAGATCATTAGCACTTGTGGGTTCTCATGCCCAGCCACAAACATGATGATAAGATTATCCAGAAACTGTTTCTCTGAGAGCATTCCGGAATTTCTTGCCGCAATAAGCCTTCTGCTCAATTGATCTGATTCGAGTGTACATTTAATGTCCTCGTGACTTTGCAATACCGTGCGTGCTAGTTGCTCTCGAAACTCATCGACGCGCTTGCGTGCGAGAGTGCGGCTTGGAATCGGCAACCTGTCAAGAATTGGGAAGCTGAGGAATAGCGGGCTAAATATGTCTGCTTTCAAGGCCATCTGCATCCTGTGAAACGCGTTGTTCGGATCCTCAAGGGTTCCGAAATCGGTCTCCAGAAGAGATTGCGAGAGGCAGGTTAGAGAGTATCGCTGCAATGCGGGACCAACTACGACTCCAGTCTGGGCTGTTCCCGTCTTCTGAGCTGCTAGAAGCAGATCTATCAAGATATGCGTGTTTTTGGACAGCGGCTGCAAGTTGAAAGACTTCTGCAGCCCTGGCTTCAGGATCTTAGAATAGAGATTCCAATCACTTCCGTGGGCGCTGATGATATTGTCTCCTGTGTAGTCTGCAAGCACAGAATATGGAATTTTCTTTTGATTTCCGCTCTTCTGGTAAACGTCTTCGCGTTTGAAGATCTCCTGAAGAAGTGAGGCGCGCCCTACCACGATATTCCATCGTGCGCCAAAAAATATTTTGACAGCTCCATGTTTGCGGATAGGCTCTTCCATGTAGGTTTTGTACAGCTCGACCTGGTCGACATCCTTGAACAAAATGAGAAGCGTGACGTGAAAGGGGACCGAGGGTAGCTCTCTGGGCCAGTCACTAGGGGGAATCAAAAATTTGATGTAAATCGTGGCGGGAATTATGACGATGAGAAACAGAACAAGCAACCAAGAAGACGCCATCTCGATTTGGGATTTCTACAAAAGTGCTTGTAAAGGACAGTCAGAGTGACGCCTTCATGAAGCAATGGCGGAAACAAGAGCAGGTCAAATGCCAGCCACGACTGGGGGTGCCGTAGTGGCGCTGCTAGTTCCCTTGTCTTGGGCACACCCTCGCCTAGCGCCACCCTGCTCTTATTTGTCCAATTCACAAAACCTTCTCATTAGAGACAAAATGGTCCACACACTTCACATGGCGACATTCTGCCACTTTAAGATGCTAGTGCGCTTTAATCAGCCGCACCCAATCATCACACGCTCTGTCTTGGCTTTCTGACCACCCTCAAGCCGATCCGGCACACAAACTTTCTCACTTCGCCCCTTCCCAACCGAATGTGAGTTTCGACTAAAGTCCAGAGGAATCTCTCTAATATACTTTTAGAAGCACGATACCGTAATCAGTTAGTGAGCCTCGGTTGATAGCACGAGTCGGCCAGGTGTCAGCCGTGTGACTGTGACATGTAACACATTTGACACCCGTTCGCCGTTGAGAGATCAGCACGGCATAACTTACGCGTGCGGGTCAGATAATGTCAGAGGCATTTCGTCGGTTACATTCGCTAAAAGTCTTGGTATCCTCTCCTGGCCTCGTATGCCGTGTCTGAAAGGGTGAAGGATACTCCGTAGCTTTAACTTGCTCGTGCCGCCATGAATCTCACCTCGTAGATAATGGTTGAAAGTTTGCTCGGCCCACATACGTTGTATCAATCGCCCCATCCGCTCTCCTAGCTTTCTGTGCGTTGGGGAGTATCTTTTTCTCGCTTGATTGTGCCTCGCAACCAACATGGACTTTTCCAATTCTGGTAGTTCTGTATATCATGGTGTGCTATCCATCTACGCTCGATCAAAAGAAGGCAACTATCTTCACGTCTCTGGTTACCATGATAACTATTCCGACCATGTAACTCCCCTTGAAGATCAAAGACCGAAAGTTATTGAGTTTGATCGTGGAGCGTACACTACTGGAATTGTCCTGTCAACGATTACTGGTCACAGCAACAGCACCTTTTCAACTGAGTTCTCAAATCTCATAGCCCGAAGGACTCGACTAGATGTTAGTGCGCTGCCTGTTACGGTGGACAATATCACAAGTCGCACGGCGGCTGCACTCATTGCAGATGTTTTTGATTCGACTGTTCGAAATGAGGGTCCTAAAGATCAGTGGCACCTACAAGGTCGCCAGTTCTTTGAGGATAAAGTTCACGTCTTCACTCAGCGTGCTGCTAAGATTGATTTCTGCCTCCCAGCATTTCCTTGCAAATCCTCCAATCTGAACAAAGTTGCCGGTACAGCACCCGACAAAGGAGAAGAGCTCGCCCTACGACGGATGCATGAATTTGTTGAAGCTGTTAGTGAAGTATACCAACCAGGTATGTCTCAAGTCGATAAATTCTTTTATGTGTCGCCCTGGCACCAGTGCCAAATTTTGGCTGTGTTGAAGGATATTCAGCACTTTCCAAAGGTCAGGTATACTAACACCTCTCCTTTAGGAGCTAAACTATGGATTGTGAGTGATGGTCACGTGTTCAGTGATTGCAGTAAGTAAGATCAGTATTATTCGCGATCGCCATGCTGACGGCCTAAGTTGGTGTCGATGACAACGCAGTCGATTTATACAATCAGAAGCTCATCGCAATGAACACCCACATTGCTCCGGCACACAACCCCAACGCTGTTGAGTTTCTATCACTCAGTGACCTTTTCTTTTCCGAAGACAGCGGCGGAGAGCCGTCTCCTCACACAGAACTTAATGGGACTCAGCTTGATAATGTTCTCCATCCGATTTCGACTATCATCAATAAAGATGCAGAAACGTGCCGTAAAATTCTCCTTGCAGGATGCGGTATTAATACTGCAACGCTGCGAGAACAGATTGATGGTCGGGATGTCTCGATCTTGAGATTATACCGAGGCTTTTCGAAGTTCATGCTTGAGGATTTATCAACTCACGCGAACACGAAAGCTCTAAGTCGAAGTCAGTGCAGAAAATTGTCGTCCAAAATTGCATTTGAAATGATCAAGGTCAGCATTTGACGAGTCAGACATCTTGCCAATTGTTTTTGTGATACTAACTCAACTCAGAGAAATCAAGCGTATTCAAACCTCGTTGAGATGCTATTTCCGTTGCACGTTCGGCTGTCTATCCACTCGTAAGTGAAACACATTCAATGCAAGGTTCTTACTGACACAATTTATTACAGTCATAATAACAGCGGCCCCAAGTTTGGAACGAATCTTCTCTCATCAGTCCTTTGCAGACTGGCATCCTCCGCACCTGAAGTTGGAAGTGAAGTCCTCGATTCCCCTGATCTTCTACATATTCCCACGCCTTGGCATAATTGTGTTTTCACTATTGATGGCGGGCCAATATATTTTGTCGCCAAATCAAAGGTTGTTCAAGATGCTGTATCATCGGGTCTGTATTCGGGAGAATGGGTCGAAGGAGCACTCGGATATGGGGGATACTTCCATCTCCGCAAGAGCCTTGCTAAAACAAACATTAGTATCGATTAATACGACCTTTCTAGAGTCCTAACTTAGCAATACATTTCAATGTATTAAAATCGATGGGTGGCGGAAGATTTCGCAAATATATTGCCAAAAAGGAAAATCCTCGGTCCTTGATCCTTCCACCAATCACGCATCAGTGCACCTCATTGGGCAAATAAAGCTCCGAAAAAGTGCAGCACCCCATCTCAATATTTTACACATCACAGTTCTCAGGTTAATATTAATCATACCATTCATAACGATAATTGACGTACAGCTGCTTGAGATTAAGTCAGATACCTTGCGCCAGGGACAAATCCTGCTACGTCCTACGCGCATTTACACAGTTTATTTTCAATCTTTCGGTTGGGGCTCATCCTCACTTTGCCATGATTGAGACCAACGGTGCCTTGAACAATGTCTTCCGAAGGGAATTTCACGAAAGCACAAAGGCGTAAGATGATTTACCTTGCAGCAAAACCGTTCTTGACGCAACAGAAGACTCTCGACGACTCGACCACAAAAACCCTTATTTCAACACACTCAAACGCATTCAACAATGTTATTCGAGGTTTTGGTCAAGACAGCGTTGTGAAAACGATTTTGACTATGTGGCAAAGTGGTGCTTTCGAAGGCAAAGTGAAACCTAGCGCGCCGCAGTTGCCTATTATCTCTCCGGAAGTTCCACCGGCCATATTGGAGCAGGCTGTTCCCGCTCGCAGCACTGATGCGAATCCACCACCGAAAGAGTTGCCGTTCAAGAATCAAGAAAGGCAGTCATCTACCATTGAACTCCTGGGCGGCATTTCAGGATCTGCTGAGTTTACTAAACCTACTCAATTGGTACAGCCTCTGTTCTTCTCGTATCAATGCCAACACGCGTTATTGAACCAAACTCAAATACTTTTAGAGCAAAGCTGTTTTGAGTTTGCTCATCGAGTAATTCCTTCCGTTCTGAAAGCCAATTGTTGGACCTGCTGGGAAGCAGTTGAGCTTAATCAATGGGTAGATATTCTTCCATATTACTTTGCCGACATCCCGAAAGACGATGTCAGATTCACTTCAGCAGCCAAATTACAAAGTTCATTGAGCAACACTAAGTCTTTGCGCAACGCTGCTGTTCATCGCAACCTGATCGAGGTGTCAACGCTCATATCAATGCTGCGTAGCGCCTCGAAATTTCTGGAAGGTATCCGAGATACTCAGAGAGCCCTGAAACTGAACAGATTGCTGGAACGGGTCATTGTGAATGCCAAAGAGCTTGAGGTCTCACAGGAAAGACTCAAAGCCAACCTTAACCAAGAGCTAGCTTATATTGAGGAACAGAGAGCGATAGTCTCTCGTCATGATGCTCAGGTGAGGAACAAAATGGCCGAAAAGTACCAGATCAAGGTCGAGAAATTGAGCTATGATGTTCGCAGAGGCGTGAAAGAGCTAAACAATGCTGGAGTTTTTGCTTCTCTTCGAGAGACAGCCTCCTCCATCTTACCCTCGCAAGTATGGTTCATCTACGCGTATTATATCTTAGGAGTCGCACCGTGAGCAACTCTTGTTGTTATTCTTGGTATCCCATCTGCAGCTTTTTTTTGGGGCCTTGCGACCTTCAGGTGTTCTGTTAGTTCTGTTCGTTGAGTATTGCATTGCTTCCTTGGGATCCATTTTCTAAACTACTATCCATATTGAATTCTAAAAAGTTCAGCATCTTGATATGTTCTTCAACAAGGTTTGTTGAGATATAATAAAGTTGTGCTCATATAGAAAGAGCAATACCGTGATGATATTCCTAGAAGCTTTTCCAATTGAACATTCCTGGAAATAGAAGACAGAAATTGGACTTTGGTGGCAATAGCATTTTTTCGTTGAAACGACAGAATGTTAAGAGAACACTTGCCGCTTGAGGGAGTGAACGATACATTCCGAACCCCTTTAGAAGGTACGCTTGAACGTTATCCATATGGCAGCTTCAGATCTTCCCTTAACTTTGTTACTCATTCAATCAGTCACGGAATAACGCACTTTGAAATCATGGCCAGAGGTCTCCCAAGGTCTCAAGAAAGTCCGCGAAGACCTTGGCTATGAACTATTCGCCCACAGCTTGATCTAACTTACTCCACCGGTTTGCAATGTGACGTGATGTTCTCAAATAAGCTACTGAGCAGCTACGGAATTTATCGCGAGGCGTACGTTAAAGCAATACAATTGGTCAAGATACATCCATGGAAATGTGTTGTGTAACCCTGACGGCGCATTCGTACGACGTTTGTGATACGAAAGCGATTGGGATGACAATCGTGTACATCAAGAGGTGCACCTACGGTATCGACACCAATATGGTATGGGTTAAGTGGCAGACTAATGCCTTCTGGGAAGATGTGAGTGGTTTAGCAGATATCATTGAACAAATTTAGTTTCCCACGTAGCAAACAGGAAGACCAAAATATTTTTCTAATAAACTACGTCTTAGAAAGACCATCCAGTCAACTACAGCTCCGTGTAAGTCAATGAATGGTAGATAGAGAGGATTACCTATTTGCAGCATCCTATGGTTTATCCAAGCACTTGCGCTGCACAGGTCTGTATGCTTCTTGTGGTCCCAGTTTTTAAACAAACCCTACATCTTTGAACCTTGATTGGCGCAATTCACAAGCTCAACGACCTTACTCTCTCCGCGAGAGTCTCTGTCAAATCATAAATCATCAGGTAAGGTTGATGAGCAGAGGAGGAACACAAGAGGCGTTAGTCGAACCGAGGGCTCGGCCCAGCTCGACCCGACGTGCCGAAGACCCTCAGCTTCCCCACATTCTCATAGTCCACTTCATTTCTCTCCTTTGCCTGAGAAGAATACTTCGAGTTGCGAGACCACAGCACGCACGTTGAAGTGCCTTTTCACACCGATCTGCAGATTTTGAATTCTCTGCCTCTCGCCCGCCATCCCCGCAACCCCCAGAGCTCCCCTCGAACACCGCACGACCATGGCATCCTCCCTCGAAACCCAACCA
Organism: Carpinus fangiana; assembly: GCA_006937295.1. Taxonomy (NCBI): domain Eukaryota; kingdom Viridiplantae; phylum Streptophyta; class Magnoliopsida; order Fagales; family Betulaceae; genus Carpinus; species Carpinus fangiana. The sequence continues at coordinate 709,439 of VIBQ01000013.1, read as the reverse complement.
CCGCCAACCAAAACCTACCTCCTCTCCTACCCGGCTCCCAACACAGTCCTCATCACCATCAACCGCCCCAACCAGCGCAACAGCATCCCATACGCAGGCCACTGGGAGGCCGATGCCCTGCTCAGCTGGTTCGACAATGAGCCCTCACTGCGCGTCGCCATTGTCACCGGCGCCGGCGACAAGGCCTTCTGTGCCGGTCAAGATCTCATTGAACAAGGCCAGCTGCAGATGCTGCTCAAAGCCGGCAAGGAGCTGCCGCCGCGCCAGATGATGACACACCCGCCCTCGGGCTTCATGGGTAGCCGGCGCGAGGGTAAGAAGCCGGTCATTGCGGCCGTGAACGGTTTCGCCATGGGCGGCGGCTTCGAGATCTGCTTGAACTGGTACGGTTCATCTTCTAAAGAAGCACACGAGAATCAAGGCTAACATGCTTGCACAGCGATATGGTCGTCGCCGCACCCACCGCACAGTTTGCGCTCCCCGAGGCCTCGCGCGGGCTCTACGCCGCGGCGGGCGGTCTCGTGCGCCTTGTGCGCATTACAGGCCTGCAGTTCGCGTCCGAGGTAGCCATGACGGGGCGGGTGCTGTCAGCGCAAGAGGCGCTGCAGCGAGGGCTGGTCAACAAGGTGTCTGCGACGCGCGAGACGGTCGTGGACGAGGCGGTGGCCCTGGCGGCCAAGATTGCGGCGCTCAGTCCGGACGCCATCATCGTGACGCGGCATGGGCTGCGAGAGGCGTGGGAGGAGGCGAGTGTGGAGCGCGCGGCACAGCATACGGATCAAAGGTATGGGCATGCGCTGCGCACGGGGGAGAATATTCGTATTGGGTTGGAGGCGTTTGCCCAGAAGCAGAAGCAACCCAAGTGGGTTCCGTCCAAACTATGAGTGTGGGCATGAAGGAATGTTGTATATGTATATTCATGTCTTCCATCACTCGCAGGTGAGGAAGCTATTCCTCGTCCTTGCCTTTGGGCTCTGGCTCCCCTTTTTTCGGCTTGTTCTTGCTGCCGGGTGTATTCTCGTACCCACCCCCTTGAGCTTCGTATCGGCGTGCCATTTCGCCTGTGAAGATGCGCGATCATGCGTTAGCATAGTGCAGGTTGCAGTACCAAGTTCAAAAGTTGGCGTGTCGGGCGGAGTATGCATACCGGCTTTCCAGGCGGACCAAGATCCCTTTCCACCGCCCTTTTCCTCTGCCTTGACCTCCTCCTTGATCTTCTCGCGCAACTCGGGGTTGGTAGGAGTTCCTTTGCTTGATGGCATCTTGGAGTTTGCGTCGAGGTTTGGTATCACCTGATGATGTCTTTATTGTGTGGGGTCGCAGAATGTAGGAGACGGATGAGACAAAGGGCTTTTTCAATTCCCATGCTACATCCAAACCAAAAGCGATAATATGCGGTCATAGCGCAACATTGATCCAATGCATGCCCCTATTTTGGACAGTAATGACGCCTTAGATCGCCGAGAGCGGGTATACCCGAGTGACGCTTGCCAGGCAAACCAGATGCACCCAGATCGTGATTTTTATAATGTGTAGACTATTATCGCTTACACGTGATAGCATGGTACGCCGCTTTGTCTCATGCCTAGGCTTTCCCCATGAAATACGTCTTCCCATTTTTGCGGAGCCGGACATGCTGCTCTCCAGTATTGCTTGTTTTCTTGGCGCCTGAAGTGCCCCCGTTGATACCTTTTCCGATGATCCACGTGTCGGTGATGCTCTTCACTTCCTTTTTCTTCTTCTCTTTCGTTTTTGCTTCCTTGAGGCGGCGGATGTAGCCAGCGTAGATCACGACTTCCGCAACTCCGACGACAATCGAGCCAGCCATGCTCGCAAATAGTCGTGTGGGAGTAGCCCAGTGCCATGCAGCCATCCAGATAGAGACAGCACAGAAGATTATCGATATTAGCACGTTCAGGATGAGTGTTAACTGTCTGGAGACGTCGGAGTAGGTCATTTCATCTTCTTCGTCGGTACTGTGCATTGGCGCAATGGTGTTTGGAGCTCGAGAGCCAGCCTCCGATTGACTTTGCGCTATCATGGCTTCGTAAGAGCGCTCTTCGGCATCTCGGCGTAGTCGAGCCATCAAAGTTTTGTATTCTTCTGTCTGGTACACTATTAGTCTTCTCGAGTGAAGGAGCATGACGAGTGAGCAACAAACCTGCTGTGGCTTAGGCTTCGGCGGTTCAACGTAGACTGTAACCCCACGAAGGAGGTCTTGAAGATGATAGGCGTCATAACTTTTCGTTGATCGTAATGCGCGAGATATTCGAATTATTTGCGCATGTGAAATGGGTTGACCAGCCGCGACATCTTCAAGGGGCGGTTCGGAGGCGGATGCCTGATCATTTTGTCCTTCTGGTGACACTTTTTGATAATCTTGAATAGCTCGCATCAGCGTCGGAGTAATTGTTAGAAGTACCATGATTTCCTTTCTTTTTCATGCTGCGTCAATGCGATGGCACGGATTGGTAACCCTGTGTTTGAAGCATTCTTGTAGAGGCTGCAGCGCACATGATGTTCCGCTTCGTGTCTTGGCGGCTTCGTTCCAATGAAAAGATTTGGCTGAGCAAGACACAAGCAGGGAGCACATTGATCTACTTTGAGTTGATCAGTGAAGATTCGTGACACTCTCAAAGAAAATTTAAGCTATACTTGATTCTTTTGTTACATTGTACATTTCCAAGAATGATCTACATGCGTTGCTTTCCTCATGCAAGTTCACCCTGGGTGGGAAACGCCACACCATCTATTACCCCATTACGCCGGAACACCTTGCGAACATATACATCTTCCAGGTCAAAAATGACGTGATGGGTTTTCCAGCTTTCTGGTCTGTTTCGTCTATTTCTTCCTCGACATGACCTTGGTACACATCTCCAGCAGCCCGTTCTTTGCGCCGCCGTCTGGAAATGCGGACAATGCATCGGCAGCTTTGTCGACATACTCTTGGGCCAAGGCTCTCGTCTGCTCAATGCCACTGCTTTGTAGCACGGTCTCACGAGCCTTAGCGACGTCGCCAGAACGGGAGAACTTCCTTCCAATCATTTCTCCCAGCTCTGGTCGCTCTTTCCAGGCGAACAGAAGTGGTGCGGTGGCCAGACCCAGCTCCAAATCCGCGCCCGCAGGCTTTCCCAGCTGCGCATTGTCCAGCGCGGTGAAGTCGAGCATATCGTCCACCAGCTGAAATGCCAGGCCGAGATTCTTCCCGTATGAGTACGCCGCATCGACAACTGCGGGCGCGCAATTACCTAAGAGTGCAGCGGCGCGACAGCTTTTTGATATGAGAGAAGCGGATTTGAGGTATGTTTTCTGCAGATAATAATTGAGTGTATCCTGCTCAACAAAGACTGGTCTTGTCTCGTCCCTCGCGGTGTTCTGAAGCTGCATGAACTCGCCCTCGATCAAATTGGCAATCACTGTTGCAAGCAGCTCTGTAACCTCCGGATTGCGAAGGCGAGCAAGGGCAACAGAAGCGCGACCAAGGAGGAAGTCACCGGCCAGGACAGCCATCTTGTTACCGAACTCTATGTTGGCTGAAGCCTGGGCGCGGCGCTCGGTAGAGTGGTCGATGACATCGTCATGAAGTAGGGAGGCTGTGTGTATGAGCTCTGTGATCTCGGCGAGACGGCGCTGGGAGGGAAGAATGCCGTCGCGGACGTCGGCGCCGACAGCGTCCTCGGCGGTGAGTGTGGAGGGGAAATCGGGGTTGACATCAAGCAGGACGTTGGAAGGGGAAATTGATATGTCGACGTTTGTGGCTTCTTGAGTTCGAGAGGTGTGCGAGGCGTCCTTTGTCATGGATGCGGTCGCTTGGGACATGAGAAGAACCAGCATCGGGCGGATGTGCTTACCTTCAGCCTGTGTGTAGTATTTGGCTACGGTGTCTAGAGTGGGGTGACCAGAGCCGAGTAGTTGCCGTATGTTATTTGTGAGGAACTTCATCTCTTTGGCGACAGTCTTGAAAGGGTCGATTTTGACGCCACCAGGAAGAACAGGGTCTGTTTGCTTTGCCTGTCCAAGGAAGCTTTGGGCCGCACCGACGGCCGAGGTCCATGTCGACTGAAGTCTTCGGTGCGGCAGGCGATGTATGGGCCCGTTTCGAGGCCATTGCCGTGTGGTAGAGAGATGCCTGATGCACTGGGAGCATATGAGAGCTTGGGGTGTCGGGTTGAGGATGGACTCTTTCAGGAGAGCTACTGCTCTTGCAGGAGGATGTTTCATGCCTGTCATGAGATTCGCCGGAGCTGTATGCCAAGGCAACAGTGCCAATGGAAAGAGAGACTCAATGCGCAAGAAGCAATTGAATGGCTGTGAGGTCGCGCGACTCGAGCTGTTCCAACAAAACTTCCAAACGGCAACTGCATGACGCTAGCGATTTTGACCCCCGTTGCCGGTCTTGGCCGATCTACGCCAGGACAGCCACCGAAGCCTGTCAGCGCCATCGGATTACACCAGTGCGCATGGCATAAAACAATGGGATGAATGACGCACGCAACTCGAATGCAGCGAAGCGCACGGGAGCAGAATTATGTCTGAGGATGAAGTTGCATGATCTGACCCAGATCACTCGACTCAACTAACATTAGACCTCACTCACCTACACATCATCCAAGCATTGCCATCAAGAAGCTCGAGCAATTAATCTATTGCAGCTTCAGATGAAGCCATGACAAGTATCTTTAGTATGAGCCTCAATTACGACCTTGGGGCAGGCCAGAACATCCCCAACCACTCAAGTCCTTCCTTGACCCATTCGGTGTCCACCGATGACTCCGCATCGAACCCGTGCTCTCCATCCTGTAGCGTCAAAAGGACCTGTGTATTCCCCCCACAAGCACTCTTCGCCATCTCAGCAAACAATTCGCTGTTTGCCACCGGCACCGCGCTATCCTGCCGCCCATGGAAGAGCCAGAGTGGAGGCATACTCTTGGCACGCTCTAGGTTGTCAAGCGGGTACAATTCGCTCTCGTCACCCAAGCACTTGGCGTAAATACCATTCTGCACAGCCGCGAGTGCAAGCCCAATTCGCTCAAACTCTCCAGTCGTGCTCACAGCGGGCTTTGTGCCTGCCTTCACAGCAGCCTTGTGGTCTTCGAGGACCGACAAGGGAGTCATAGGCGGGCCACCGAGGATGGGCTTGTCATACTTCTCTGTGAAGAACCGGCTGCGCACATCTAGAACTCCGTATGCGCTGATGATGGCGCTGAATTGGACTTTAGGGTCCAAGTTGGCGTATAGTAAACCAGTGTTGACACTAGCCCAGCCACCAGCGCTCTCCCCGACCACAAGCGTCGACTTGGTGTCGGCTGTGATGCCGAGCGGTGCCAGAGCGGCGTCCAAATCGTTTGCGAGAAATTTTACGATATCCCGTAGGTCTTCGAGGATGTCTACGCCAGTCGCCTCTGGCAGCAGGCGGTAGTCTGGGATAACCATGATGGCGTTTGATCGGACGGCAAAGTCGAGAAGCCAAGCAGCGCACCAGTCGGGGAACAGACGCCAACCTGTGAACAAGAAGCCACCGTGCAGGCGGACGATGACGGGAACATTGTCGCGGAATTTGAGGGTTTTGGGCGTTAGTATGGTAAGTTCGATGGGGTGAGACGCCACGGTCTTGTAGACAAGGTCTTTGCGGTCGAAAGCTGAAAACTTTTCCATTCTTGACTGCGCGCTTCCTGAATGTTGCGTTGTAGGCTGAGGTCCGTTTCCTGGCTCGCGTGGAGTGTGGGTTGCGGGGATGTCAATCTTGGCGCGGAGAGGCATCTTTTAAATACCCTTCGATCATACGAATAGACCGTAAGACGGGTGCTTGTAGATTACGATTCGCTGCTGGCCCGAGATGATTGCAAATACATAGAGGAGCAAACGACCAGGAATGGCTTAGATTCTCAGAATACGGGGCCAACGGCGATAAGGGGGTCGGCCTCGCCAAGCCAATTGTCCGAACCGCTTAGAAAGCACGTTTGAGTTCACCACATCATCCAAGATACAAAGTACATCGTGCTTTGATTCAGGCTATAGTCTAGTCTCCAGGAGCCCTTGGAAATGAATACGAACTGAGCAATCAGGAACGCCGAGACCTTGCCAATCATAACCCAACCTTTGCATGTCCAACCAGAATCGCGAATCGCCATACGGAAGTCGGCTCCCAAACGCCGACATTACCTCAGGTCATCCATCGTTTGAGCACAAGCCACTTTGTGAAGGTGTCTGTGATCATACAACTCCTTGTGCTTTCGTCAATGCTGCTGAATGGTGATCATTCCTCCACCACACGTTAGAGGCTCTCCAGCAGTCCACCCAGGAGATATTGTGACGCTTCTCGGTCTTCTATTTGCTCAGCCCTTTCATGCAACAGGAACGCTTCTTCTTTGTAGAGCCAGTCTTGGAGGAGTCTGTCCATTTTATCGACATTGTCCAGTGGATATTGGTAGATGCGAGGTAGCAATCGAGCCCACTGTGGGTCGTGGCCTTGACGGCCATATTGCCGCTCTCGAGGAATGGGAAATAGCCGACCAAACCCAGTTTGATTCCGGCCAGAGCCTTCATACTTGAATTCTTCAAGTGGAGGCCAAACTTCTGCACCCGCTCGTGATTGCGTGAACCATTCCTTGCACCAGATCGTAGATTGTGAGAGGACACTGCTCCGGTTGCCAGACAATGTCTTGCCCCCAAATGGATCCCCCGTTGGGAGAATTCCGCAACGCTTTAGCTCTTGTTTGTGCTGTCTCATCTTGAGCTGAGCCATGGCTCTGTCAACTTGCTCCTCTGTAAATGTTCTGCGATGTTCAAGCCAATCGGTGAAAGTCCATGGCACTGGTGCTAGATAGGCTTTTCGCCCGAAAAACCTGCTAAAAGCTAGGAGGGCTGCATCCCAGCGCTCCTTTTCGCGGCAGCCCTCGGAAACCCATGTTTTAGAAAATGTATGTGACATGAAACGAAAGTCGGATGCGGTGAGAATGCGTGGGAATGAATGTGGTTGGTTGATCTGCGAAGATCTTTGCCAAAAGGAGGCTTTGGTCATAAAGTGCTCCAAAATGATTGAAACCTACCAATAGATCTCGTATTGGGGAGGCTCTATTCATATAAATGCGAATTATTCTTCGGAACATGTCGGGCGGAGGCCTGATCCTATTGTAAGGGGTTATCAATAGGACGGGAACGTTGCCGTATCGACGGGACCAGATGACTTCCCCAGAAGGGTGCGTGTGACGTGGTTTTGAGCGTTGAGTGTCGCCTAAAAGTGGCATGGTGCGGCTTGCTGCTTGTGCTCCCACTGTTGAGAACCGATATCGGGCTACCCCTGCCAGGGTCAGGTGGCCGGGCACAAGATTGCCATGGATAATCTGGCAAATTGTACAATGAGGGTAGCTGCAGGTATGGATTCATATCCCACGAAACACGTCATTTCACCAAAATGTCCAGAGAGTCAACAGAAGCTGCCAGCACTACGAAGACCCTTCCTCATTCCCATCGGAACAGCAAATCAGTAAAGCGCATCATGAATCAGCTTTAGTTCAAAGCCAAGCTTCTGACTCACAAAGTAGAAGTGGTGAAAGTAACCACGAGTCCACCCAACACGGCTATTTCTAGAGCATCTCCTGGCAACCAAATTTGATTAGCTTGATATTTTACATTCAACATACCAACTCTAGACACTTCACTTTTCTCCCAAAGGTATTTAAGTTGCCACGTTGAGCGTAAGCATGAGAAGTCAGAGGTATATAACACAATAGTCGAAAGGCGAGCACGAGTCCCTGGTTATAATATTGTTATTGGCGATGGAGCCAAGGCGAAGCACCCTGAGTAGCTGTGGGGATAAGCAGGGTACCAAATCTAAGAGGTTGCATAATTCACTTGTACTACGCTGCCTGCAGGCTCCAACTTGAGACTTCATAATTCAGCCTCAACCGTGGAGACAAGAGAAAAGGGGAGTCTCAAGACAGACGGACAAATACGCACAGAAGAAGATAGATACCATTTCCTAAATGATACGCCGTAAACCAAGGGACTTGTGAGTGCTATGCCTGCGCTTCATCATCGGATAATTGCAGAGCAGTGTTGTGCATCCAGCATAGGGGGAAGAAATAAAGTCGCGGAAAAATGAAAGCTAACAGGCGGGGAAGTCTGCGGCACACCCCGCCTTCTGCTTGGCACTGAACTTTTTCCCCTCCACGGAGTCTTAATGACTCTGCTGGTGAGGTTGTCCTCAAGTCCTGCTCACCGCCCCCGTTGTCAAGATGGCGGCTGCAAAAGCAACTATAGCTGCGCTCGACCCGAGCAACAGCTCCAAAGACACTATGAAGATTGAAAACGTGGGTCCTGTCATATAGGATTTGCTGGCGGGATGCGCACTAACACTAAGTAACAACAGACCGAGAAGCGCGACACCCTCATCGAGCAAGAAAAGAAATACCAGAAGATCTGGACCGAGTCTGGCATCTTCAACGCAGATGCTCCCACAACCCAGGAAGTCCCGGTAGGGACCATGTCAGCAGAAGATCTGCGCTCCAAGCACCCAAAGTTCTTTGGTACCATGGCCTACCCGTACATGAACGGCACGCTCCACGCGGGCCACAGTTTCACTGTCAGTAAGATAGAGTTTGCAGCGGGCGTTGCGCGCATGCAAGGCAAGCGTGTCCTTTATCCCCAAGGCTACCACTGCACCGGGATGCCAATCAAGGCTTGCGCCGACAAGCTCGTTCGCGAGATCGAGATGTTTGGCCAAAACTTCGAGGGATGCCCCACCGATACCATTACCAATGGTGAGCCCACTAAAGATCCACCAGCACCAACACAAGAAACCACAAAGGAGGATGTCACCAAGCATTCTGGCAAGAAGAGCAAGGCCGCAGCCAAGACCGTCCAGATGAAGTACCAGTTCCAGATCATGCTAGCTATTGGTATACCACTAGAAGACATCCACAAGTTTTCCGACCCTCAGCATTGGCTTCATTTCTTCCCGCCCCTCTGCCAACGCGATCTTACAGCTCTTGGCTGCCGGATAGATTGGAGACGATCAATGGTGACCACAGACGCCAATCCATACTACGACGCATTCGTGCGGTGGCAGATGAACCGTCTCAAAGAGCTGGGCAAGGTCAAGTTTGGCAAGCGTTATACAGTCTATTCTCCCAAGGACGGCCAGGCTTGTATGGATCACGACCGAAGCGAGGGAGAGGGTGTTGGTGTTCAAGAGTACACTGCTCTCAAGCTCAAAGTCACTGACTGGTCTGAGGAAGCCAAGGCTGAGATCGGATCAAAGCTTCCCACTGGCGCAAATGTTTACTTTGTACCTGCCACTCTTCGCCCAGAGACAATGTATGGTCAAACATGTTGTTTCGTCGGGCCAAAGATTGTCTACGGTATCTTCCAAATTGGGCCAAACGAATACTACTTCATCTCGGAGCGCGCTGCACGAAACATGGCCTACCAAGGGATCTTCCCCAAATGGGGCGAATTCCCTAAAATTGTCGACCTCGAAGGCTCGAAAGTGATCGGGACTTGTGTCGATGCACCCTTGTCCGTGTACAAGAACATTCGTATTCTTCCTATGGAATCGGTAAAAGCCTCAAAAGGTACTGGTGTTGTCACCTGCGTTCCATCAGATAGTCCAGATGACTATGCGACAACTCGAGAGCTACAGAAAAAGGCGGCCTACTACGGTATCAAGGAGGAGTGGATCGCACACGAGATCGTGCCCGTTATTGAGACGCCATCATTCGGAAACCTCACAGCGAAATTCTTGGTGGAAAGCTTGAAGATCCAATCACCAAAAGACACGAAGCTTCTGGCTGAGGCCAAAGAGCAGGCTTACAAGGAAGGGTTCTACAAAGGCACCATGGTCATTGGAGATTTCAAAGGTGATTCTGTCGTCGACGCAAAACCTAAGATTCGAGATCAACTCGTTGAAGCAGGCGATGCGTTTGGCTATGCTGAACCAGATGGTTATGTGAAGAGTCGATCTGGCGATGACTGTATTGCTGCTCACCTTGATCAATGGTATCTTGCTTATGGCAAGACTGAAAGTGGTGGCGATACACAATGGCAACAGCTCGTCCTCGACCATGTCGGGAATAGTCTCAACACCTTCTCGACCGAAGCGAAAAATGCATTTGAGCAAGCTCTTGGGTGGTTGAACGTGTGGCCCTGTGCCCGCTCTTATGGTTTGGGCTCGAAGCTTCCATGGGACCCTCAATTCCTTGTCGAATCCCTTAGCGATAGCACGATCTATATGTCTTACTACACTATCGCACATCTTCTCCACAAAGACATCTTTGGCCAGCAAGTTGGACCCGCCAACGTCAAGGCAGAGCAAATGACGGACGAGGTGTGGGACTACGTCTTTGCGCGCACGAGCGACGTCAAGAGCGATATTCCTCAAGCAAGCTTGGACAGCATGCGTCGCGAATTTGAGTACTGGTATCCCTTTGATCTCCGTGTCTCTGGCAAAGATCTAATCCAAAACCACTTGACCTTCTGCCTCTACATTCACCTGGCTATCTTCCCCAAGGAGTTTTGGCCCCGCGGTATTCGCGTAAATGGTCATCTCATGCTCAATGGTGACAAGATGTCCAAATCTACTGGTAATTTCTTGACCCTAGACGAAGCTGTTCGCAAATTTGGCGCTGATGCTACGCGCATCGCGCTCGCCGATGCTGGTGATGGCATGGATGACGCGAATTTTGATGAGAGTGTCGCAAACAGCTCAATCCTGCGTCTCTTCGAGCTTCGCAGATGGTGCGAGGAGCTAGTCAATGAGCCTCGCCTCCTCAATACCTCTGGTGGTGAGACATACTCATCAGTACGCGACAGCGAACGCATAAAGAACGCAGACTGCATCCAACGCCCCGAAGACGCCCCCAAAGTCTTCTGGGATAAGTTATTCGAAGACGAGCTGAACGGTCTAGTTCGCAAGACCGAAACCGCATACGATGCGGCCCTGTACAAGGCAGCGCTCAAGACTGGCTTCTACGACTTCACTAACGCCCGCGACTCGTACCGCGAAGCCACCAAGGCTGCCGGCATCGGTATGCACGCCGGCCTCGTGAAGCAGTACATCCAGCTGCAAGCCCTCATGCTCGCTCCCCTCGCACCCCACTGGGCAGAGTACATACACTCCGACGTCCTCCACTCCCCCACCTCCATCCAGCTCGCGATCTTCCCTCAAGTGCCCGACCAGGACGCCAGCATCACAGCCGCGCGCGACTATGCGCGTGTCACCGCCTCCAACATCACATCCGCCGAGGGCGCGCAGCAGAAGAAGCTCGCCAAAGGCAAGACGACGGCCTTCGACCCGAAGCAGGACAAGAAGCTGACGGTGTACATGGCGACGTCGTACCCGAGCTGGCAGGACCGCGCGGTCGCGCTCGTCGCCGCGCAGCTCGAGACGCTCGGCCTCGGCGCGCCGCTCGACGTCAAGGCGCTCGCCGCGAAGTTCAGCAAGCAGGACAGCAAGAAGAGCATGCCGTTTGTGAACGCGCTCAAGCGGCGTCTCGAGGCGGGCGAGGCGCGCACCGCGGTGCTCGAGCGCAGCATGGCGTTTGACGAGGGCGCGACGCTGCGCGAGATGGTGCCCGGGCTACGGCAGACGCTGCAGAAGTGCCGCAGCGTCGAGATTGTCAGCGTTGAGGGCGAGGAGGGCGCGAAGCGCGGAAAGGTCGTGGGTGGAAGTGAGGGTGTAGCGGGGGGCGAGGACAAGGCTGAGGTGCCTGCTGTTGCTGAGGCTGCGATGCCAGGTGCGCCGACATTCTTCTTCGAGAATGTGTAAGGCTTACGCGATGTATGAGAGCGAGCCACACAATCAGCGTTGGACTCAGAGATACGCCGAGTCAAACAGAGGATAAAGTAAAATTTTGCAGATTATTACATTAGGCATGATTAAAGCGTAGTATTGCCTATGGCATGCGAAACTAAGGAGTCGCAAGTGCTTGGTGTAAAAAACGCCGTAGAAATCCATTTCAGCTCGTAGCTGTGTATACTCTTGAAACGCCATGCGTGCCCATGCAGAAATAGGTTCTCTCTCGCAAAACGCCGACTCATGCCAGCGTCACAGAGAGAGTACTCCGGCCAAAAGCCCATATCATAACCAAGGCAAAATAAACAAGTGCGGAACACTAATGTGTGGTGTTCCTCCCCATAGTGCAGACCAGGATAAAAGAGTTTTGGTGGGAGTCGCGTCGCATCGTGATTTCGTAACTTAGAGAAGGCCAGCATGTACACTGGCGGCGGCCTGATATGCGAGTGCCATGGCCGCAAATGAAGTTGAAGGTCGCGGATAATGAAGACAATAGCCAGATGGCGGCGCCTCAGCATTGGGCCGAAAGGGAGCATCTGAGACAGATGCGAGATCGCATGTCGCTTGCAGAAATTTTACGACTTGCGTCGAAGCCGCAAGCAGCAGCGATGTTGTGGGTATGTCGATGTGCCAAAGTCGAGGAAGGTTGTGGTGAGGTAGAATGCTGATTGGTGGCTAGGAATGAAAATTTTGTCTTTATGCCTCGCGCGACTGCTGCGCGCTCGTGGACTGCTGATTGAAGTGGCCGGCGAACTCTGACTGGGGTGAGGAGCACTGGCTGGAACGAGCAGAGGTTGATGTGGAGCTAGGCACGGAGCCCATGGAGAAAGCGTTGCGCCAGAGAGACGGGCGAACAGCCTGGGTAGCGGGAGTCTTCTTAGGCGCCTTCTCCTCGTAGTAGGGCACGGACACAATTGTGTCGAACATTGTGGCGAATATGTGGGGGGAGCGGAATGGACGGGAGGTTAGGATGCGGTTGAGACGGACGTAGGCGACGACGTGCGACTGGTGCAATTGGGGAGTATTGCAGTGGGTGTGGAGGCGCGCAAGACAATGAAGGGCGGCAGAAGGGCTGGGGAGAGGGAAGAAAGGAAATATAGCTTGGACGTGGCTGCTTGTTAATGTACCGGAAGACTTGCCTTGTTCTGTTCTGGAAGGCCCCAAAATTCCTTCCCTACCGGGGAACCGGGGGGGGCGGCCGCGCAGGTAATTGGCGGTGAGACACAACCAAGACATGCCATCACCCAGACACGATCGCGCCACTTCTAGACCTGTGGGGTTCCCCAACTCTGGCGTTTTGTCCTGAAGCCATGCGTAGGTTTTCTGCTATCAAACAAATATCCTGTGCCGCGCCCGCGCAACTTCACCAGCTGCTGCATCTTGTCAAGTAGGACAATAGCATCCAAAATTCAGATGCGAATGTACATATGCACTGGGTCGATCGTGATTATGCAGGTATGCAGCCACGCTGCAGCTTATCAGGCCGTTGTCATAGAAGGATCTGCGCACGGGGTCGGCAAACTTTCAGACCTTGAAACCCATATCCAGCGAGATCTCCGAGGAGCTTCACGACTGACCGTGATGACCGGGAAGTAGAATAATATTGTTCTCCATATATCGTCGAGGGTATTTTTGTCAGTGGCCGTGCAGCGCCATTGCTGGGGGGGGGGGGGGGCAGGGCCACGGCAATTCGGGCAGTGACTCGCCGCGGACAACAACGTGGTCCGCAGACCGCCGCCGGCCTCCAGAGCAAAGTCTCCGACACGCGAGATGCCGATGGGTGGCTTGCATGAGGTACGCGGCATGGCGTCGCATGCACACACTTCCAATATTGGAGCATAACGTCAGATCGTGAGACCACAAGCTGCTGACAGGCGACATCCCTCCTGCTGTGTCCATGCCCAAGCGCTGAGCAGGGGGGAGGGGGGGGGGCCGGGCAGAGAATAGATACAACACAGCGACTGGGGGCGCGCGTCCTCAAACACCGAGTGGTTTGAGTTTTGCGCCATGGCCACGGCAGGGTCCACACCTGGTCGTGTGCCCTCGGTCACTAGTCAGGTACACAAGCATTGCCGTGTACAGCTGTCGTCTTGGACGCTGCGCCGACGATCTCTGGTGCGGGTTATCTTCAGGCCATCAACAACAAGCGAAGCAGTGCAGTCTAGTCGTCGTGGTCTGTGCGGCTAATAATAAGTGATAGCAACCAAACGCTTAGTTAGAGGGGCATCCGTGCTCAAGGGGGCGACGCGGCGGCGCTGATTGGCCGCTCGCGGCGTGAAACGAGGACCTGCCGATCCTCCCAAGCCGCCAGCTAGCTCCACCCTCCACCCAGCGAGCCGCTCATCTCTCGCCTGCTGGCTGACCACTTCGTCCCATCCACCCTTGCCTCTGTCATACGCGACCCTTCTTTGCTTGCACTCTCGTTTCTATCCACACTCGTTCTTCTTTCAACCACTCTTGTTCGTTTTTCCGGCCGCTGTGCTCTCTTCCGACAAGCCCCCCCCCCCGTCTGTCTTCCGACCGCGCGGAACCCCCCTATTCTCCTCGCCGCAGCACAGCCTCTTCCGGAACCACACTGCCCATCGCAGGCCTATCCCTTTCACCGCACCCTCATTCCGCCTGAGTTGAAGTCGCACCTTCCACGGCCTCGAGGCCGCACAGCATCCCATTTGCTTGGGTCCCGTCGACGTCTCCAGCCATCATGTGGCTTTCACGACAGGCCTTCACGACTCTCTTTTCCTTTTCTCTCCTCGCCTCTCTGCCGGCCAGAGTTCTTGCGGGCGATATCCTTTCCACAAGCGGCTTCAGCACCTGTCTGGACAATCCTACCGTTCAGGTAGAAAAGCTGAACATCCAATTCGACCGTTCTACAAACACAGTCTCTTTCAACGTTGCTGGCACCAGCACCAAAAACCAAACCGTCAAAGCTCGCCTCCAGGTCTCCGCCTATGGAGTGAGCGTATACAACAAGGAATTCGATCCCTGTGACAACACCACTAAAGTCGAGCAGCTCTGCCCAGGTGCGTTGCCCATCCCATGTGACAAGCACTCCTCTTCACTCGCTAACCTTTCTTACCATAGTCCCTGCCGGTCATTTCGAGGCCAAAGGAACACAGAAAATTCCTCAAGAATATGCCTCAATGATACCTGGCATCGCCTACACCATTCCTGACCTCGATGGCGCTGGCAAGCTTGAGCTAATTTCCGATGAGACTGGCAAGGACCTTGGCTGCATCCAGTCCACCCTGACCAACGACAAGACCGCCGAGGTTCCTGGCGCATCGTATGCTGCTGTCGGCATTGCCGGAGCTGCCTTTGTCGTCTCTGGCCTCGGCGCCATTGCGGCCGTCACAGGTGGTCATGGCGCGCCCGGTAGTTCCGTCTCCAGCCCTTCCTTCGTCGAGGTGATGCACTGGTTCCAGGGCATGGCCATGAACGGCATGTTGAGCGTCCAGTACCCCAGCATCTACCGCAGCTTCACACGCAACTTTGGCTTCAGTACTGGCCTCGTACCTTGGGACTCTGTCCAGACCCGCATCGACAGCTTCCGCGCTTCCACTGGCGGCAACCTCACCCACGACAGTGTTGAATGGCTCCGCAACTCGACGCTCGTCTACCAGACTAGCACTACGTCTGGCCTCGCCAAACGCGCTCTGCTCCCTTCCTTGATCGAGACTGCCATCCTCTACGCACGTGATGGCGTCGATGTCTCTGTCGACGGCCAGAACAGCACAGTCGGCGACTCGAGCACAGGTAGTGCAAGCAGCAACACCACGAACACGGGCAACGACAAGCAGATGAACTACGTTCAAGGCATCCAAGGTTACGTGGAGCAGCTCAAGATCCCGCAGGCCAACACTTTCATGACCGTCCTCCTCGTCTTCTCCATCATTCTTGCCGCCATTGCCGCCGGCATCCTTCTCTTCAAGGTCATCCTCGAGGCGTGGGCCCTGTTTGGCAGCTTCCCAAAGAAGCTGACCAGCTTTCGGAAGAACTACTGGTGGCTTCTGGCCAAGACGCTTACCAATCTCATCCTGCTGCTCTATGGAGTCTGGACGCTTTACTGTGTCTACCAATTTAAGCAGGGCGACTCTTGGGCCGCTAAGACTTTGGCAGCTGTCACCCTTGGACTTTTCACCGCAATTCTCCTTGGTTTCACATGGCGAATCTACCATCTCGCCCACAAATTCAAGAAGGCTGAGGGTGACGCGTCCCAACTCTTCGAAGACAAGGAAACGTGGCGCAAGTACAGCATCTTCTACGACACGTACAAACGAAGCTACTGGTGGCTGTTTGTACCTGCCATCATCTACATGTTCGCCAAGGGGTGTGTCATCGCCGGAGCGGACGGACACGGGCTTGCGCAGACTGCCGGACAGTTAATTGTCGAGTCCATTATGCTCCTCATGCTCCTTTTCATTAGGCCGTACAACCTCAAGTCCGGCAACTGGATAAACATCACCATCCAGGTTGTGCGTGTCATTTCTGTTATCTGTATTTTGATCTTCGTTGAGGAGCTTGGCTTTTCCCAGACAACGCAGACCATCACTGGTCTGGTTCTCATCGTCACTCAGTCTGTTCTCACAGGTGTCCTGGCAATCTTGATTGCTGTCAATGCGATTGTCAACTGCGTGCGGATGAATCCTCACCGCAGGAAGCGTAAGGAGCAGGGTATGTTACTGATTGCACGAAACGCATTGAGAAAGCACAACTAACATGAAGGCAGAAAAATTCCATCGTGATTTCGATGCGCTCACTCCTCTTGACGCTCGCAACTCGCTCCTCATGTATCCAATGGACAGGAAGGGCGCGGACGGCAAAGCCGAGATGGTGTCTGTGCATACACGCGGCGCCAGCAAGAACGGCTACGACATGGTGCCCCTGCGTGACGAGTCGAACGACCGACTGGTGTCGCACGGCGCAGGCATGGCCAGCCAGGGCTCGCTCTCGCACGATCGCAGCCGCAGCATCAGCCCTGACCCGAACCACAGGCAACCGCAACTGCCCGACCTCCAATTTATGGGTCGCGCTCTGTGATTGATTCGCTTCGAAGAGGGAAGGCCAAAGACGTTGTTGGCATGATTTGTGTATTACCATTTGACGTTTTCCTTAGCGAGCATCTCCTGGGGCGTTGTCTAGAACCCTATTTGCGGGACTTGTACATAGACGCTTCAAATAATCATTTCTTCATGACACACACACAGAGTGGTCTCTACCGTCGTGAGTTCCAATGGTCATTGCGTAATTGGACAAACGTGAGAGCAAAGGAGGGTGGACTTATGCCCCGCCAAGAGAGGCCTTGCATACAAATGCGTCATACCACAAGACTGTTATACCAAAGCCGTGAAGCATAATATTTCACAGGTTTGCCCACGCGACGTATTGGATATCGACATTTTGCGTGTGACTTTCGTGGTACTCGGTAAGCATGCCACCAAAAAGCAAGAAGAAAAAGCCGGCGTCAAATCCTGCACGCGGATTTGCCACCACCAGCATTGCATCCAAGCCCAAGCCAGAAAGAGGAAATGACGCGCCTTCCACCGCGCCAGCTTCTGGGGATGCGACTCCTTCGAAAGGTACTGAGACGCCAGCTACCACCGGTACTCAGTCTACCACTGTTGAGACATCGGCACCTTCAGAACGGCCCATGCATGAGCTCAGCCCCGATGAGCTGGAACAGCGTCTGGAAGAGGGCGAACTCCAGGCCATTGTGGACAAATTTGCTACAAAATCTTTGCGTGATGCAACTCGGCATGTGACAAAGATACAGACGGACTGCCGGCTGCTGAGGGCTTCTGCGACGCCCGTGTCATGGCGCGGCCTCCTTAACGAAACTCTCACAAGTGAAATACTAGCGCTGGCGCAAGCCGATGCAGCTACAGGCCGCTTGGATTCAGTGGAAGAGCCCGAGCGGCGGAGACTGAAGGAGGAGGATGCTGTTGCGAGACTATGGACATTGAGGCGGACTCTCCTTGCTCTAGGCTTCTCTCCACAGCTAGTCACGGATGCATTGAAGTTTGTTCTACGCTTTCCACCAGAAGCAGAAACTAGTGGTCTTGTCTGGGGCCTAGATCAGTGCCTGGACTGGCTGGTCTTGAATGCACCCGAATCAGAACTGCCAGCTTATGATTCCACGACTGGCAAGGTCAGAAAGGTTAACGAGGATTTGAACTCCTTGCCATTACCCGTAATTGACCCGCCGGGGCAATTTTCAAGCAGTCAAGATTGGAAAGCGGACAAAGCAACACAACAGGCCAAGGAGGATGTGCCGCCGGAAAAAGATGATCTTGAAGTCAGCGATCTAGACAGTGATATGGAGCCAGACGAGATCCTTTCAAAGTGGCTGACAACTAAAGCCAGAATATACGAGGCACGACCCGATCTGTTCGAGGACGGTAAATCCAAGACGAGAAAGAAAGGACCCAAAGCACCAGACGCTCCCAGACCGTTGAGCTCTGGCGTTCGCAAATTGCAGCAGAATCTTGCGCAACTTGAATCTGATGTCCTTTTCGATTGCTACGACGCCGAAGATAAGTGGATCAAACAAAGAAATCAGCTAGCCCAAGAAATGGCAGACAAACGTCGCGCCGAGTTTGAGAACCCCATAAGCCAACCTGAGAGCAGTCGGCCGAGCAGTAAAGACTCCACGCCTGAACCTTCCTCAAATGGGAAAGCGAGTCATCCTATGCTTGGAGAGATAGCTGATGAAGATGATGAGTACATTGGTGGCATCTTCGGCGAAGCCGTCGAGCAAGCTGAGGCTCAGGCTGCGGAACTCAGTGAGCGCGCTGCAGTAGACACTCTCAATGTGCGGCTTAGATCCATGCCTCAATGGAAGGGTATGACACCGCGAAGGGTATTCGAAGAAACCTGCCGAGCACGCGACAGTGGTGTCAAAATATCCTTCAAACTGGTATCGATATCAGCTTGGTCGAATCGTCATGCGATCACAATATCTTGGTCAAAACCGCAGAGTTCGACACTGGCACTGGACACGCCTGAATTCGAGTCACTTTTGCATCCTCGCCAAGTACATTTCACGATGAAGACAATTGCATGTTCCAACGAGCACGACAGCGAAGCATATGTATCTACATTTGCATTATTTCAGGTATTTTCTCTATCATCGAAAGAAGATAAAGTGTATCTACGGCTCCCAGCCACATGGAGGGATGTCTATCTAGAATTTGCAGAAGAGAGCAAGGAGCAGAATGGGCGAGTCGATCGAGAGGTCGTTCGCGAAATCCGAGATGTTGTGAGAGGACAAGCAGAAGAAGACGAAGATGAAGACGTAATAAACACCAAAGGCTTCGCGGCACGCAATCTGGAGAGAAATCAAAATCGAAGTGAGGAGAAAGAATCCAGTGGTGTAGGCTCAACCTCGGAAGAAACCCAACGCATACTGCAGGCCATTTGGGCCGACAAAAGCTCGACAGCAGCATACCAGAACATGCTGCAGTCTAGAAACACACTTCCGATGGCGCAGTTCAAGCCCCTCTGTCTTGAAACTGTCTCCAAAAATCAGGTGACAATCCTTTGTGGTGAGACAGGCTGTGGAAAGAGCACACAAATGCCCGCATTCATCCTCGAGAATGAGCTCACGCAAGGCCGTCCGTGTAAGATCTACTGCACTGAGCCTCGACGAATATCAGCAATTACGCTCGCACAGCGTGTCAGTCAAGAGATGGGAGAGCCAAAGAATGCGTGTGGTACATCTCGCTCTCTCGTTGGTTATGCTATTCGGTTGGAAAGCAACGTCACGAGCACCACACGGCTTGTTTTTGCCACGACTGGTATTGTATTGCGTATGCTAGAGTCCAAGGATGGTTTTGCAGACATCACCCATATTGTAGTCGATGAGGTTCACGAGCGAAGCATCGAGACTGATTTCTTGCTCATCATCCTCCGGAGGCTGCTTGTCACTCGACCAAGCTTGAAGGTGATCCTCATGAGCGCCACTGTCGACGCTCAACGGTTCTCCGACTATTTCAGTGGGGCTCCAGTTCTCAACGTTCCTGGTCGGACATTTCCTGTTGAAACTCGCTTCCTCGAAGATGCGATCGAGTTGACAGGATACAAAATCGAAGGAGATAACGAAAAGTCCGTAGATGAGGATGATGATGTGACTGATGGAGCAAGTGTTCCCGAGAATGCTGATGCCAAAAATCAGTATTTCAAGGACTACAGCAAAAGTACCCGCGCTGCTCTTGCACAATTCAATGAGTACCGTATTGATTACGGGCTGATTGCTAGCTTAATTGCAGCTATATCCAATAATCCACTGTACTCTCAGACTGGCTATGGCCGTGCCATACTAGTCTTTCTGCCTGGATTGGCGGAAATACGACAGATGAGCGACCTCCTTCTGGGCTCTGGACTTGGAAAGCAGTACGACATTCATCAATTACACTCAACGATCGCAAGTGAAGATCAACAGCTGGCATTTGAATATCCAGCCCACGGCCGGGGTAAGATTGTTCTGTCCACCAACATTGCAGAAACCGGTGTCACCATTCCCGACATTACTTGTGTCATCGACACTGGCAAACATAAGGAAATGCGCTTCGAGGAGCGCCGTCAGGTGTCTCGCCTCTTGGAGTCCTTCATCTCTCGCGCCAATGCCAAACAGCGTCGGGGTCGTGCCGGTCGAGTTCAGAAGGGACTATGCTTCCATCTCTTCACCAAATATCGGCATGACACACTCATGGCTTCGCAGCAAACACCTGAAATGCTTCGTCTGTCCCTTCAAGATCTCATCATGCGCGTCAAGATCACCAAGCTTGGTGACATTCAAACTGCTCTATCCAGCGCACTTGATCCACCAGCACCCAAAAACATTCGCCGTGCCATCGATACCCTCATTGAAGTTGGTGCTCTGACTTCAAGCGAGGATCTAACTTCGCTTGGCCATCAAATCTCAAAACTCCCACTCGATCCTTACCTAGGCAAACTGGTTCTATACGGCACAGTTTATGGTTGTCTTGAAGTCACACTCACAATTGCAGCAATACTCACCTCGAAATCGCCTTTCGTCAGTCCTGTCGGTGCACGTAAGCAAGCTGATCTGGCTCGCGTCGCATTCAAAAAGGCCGATTCAGATCTCCTGACAGAGTACAACGCCTACGCCGCGTGGAAGCGCGTGTGTACGGACTCATCGACGTCCGAGTTCCAATTCTGCCGGAAGAACCTACTGTCACCGCAAACACTTGCCAACATTGAAGATCTCAAGGGCCAGCTATTCTCCGCCCTTCGCGATACTGGCCTCCTAGCCGGTATCTCCAAGGACCCCCCGAGCGCCGCTACCACCAACGGGCCCCGTCGCGGCCGCAAATTCGTCCACATCCCCGCTGCACTCACAAAGCACTCGTCTCTTTCGTCCCCCCTCGTTACCGGTCTCATCGCCTGGGCCTTGTATCCAAAGATCCTCGCGCGCGATCCCAACACCAAGCATAGTTTCCGCAGCATCGCGACGAACCAGGCAATAGCATTGCATCCTACGTCGTTGCCACGGCTCGCGCCACCCTCGTCGCCGACTACAACGGCGCTGGTCTCTTACTACAGCGTGGTGCAGGCGTCGGGCGGCGCCAGGAATTACAATGCGTCGGGCGTGACGCCAGTGCATGCGCTGGTGCTGCTGCTCGGCCCAGCGGGCGAGGCGCGCTTCGACGGCGTGGCAGGCGCTGTGATCCTTGACGGCGCGAGACTGCGGCTGCTGTTAGGTGAGGGGACGCCAGCGGGATGGCGCGTCCTCACGGCGATCAAGTTTCTGCGGCGGCGGATCGAAGAGTGTCTGCGGAAGAAGTGGAGCGGTGCTGGGCGTGGCAGAGATGCTGGATGGGGGACAAAGCTTGGGCGGTGGTGGGCGATGTGGGAGAAGGTTGTAGAGGCGTGGGAGGCGGATGCAAAGTCGAGGGAGGAGCGGTCTGCATGAGTGGCATCACGGATTGGATAGAGCATAGAGCATAGAATACAGAGTACAGAGCATAGATGGAGCATGGAATATGGCGTGGGACCTGAGGTAAAGGGGAAAACGCTGCAGATGATATTCTCACGACATAGACGAATAAAAGGCGTAACATGGGCTTTGGCTTCTCCGTCTACCTCCCAACCTTCCTCTAGACACCCCCCAAACCTCAAGCCGTCTTCTGCCACACACTGTACACGCCAATCAAACTGCTCAGCGTACCCGCCAGACCAACAAGGCCATCGTCCAAGAACGGCGCAAAGCCCAATCCCAAGCTGGGAATCGTGATATCGCAGGCATCGCTCAGCAGCTGCAGATTGACAGCAGCGCGCTGCCTCTCGAGCGTCTTCTTCTCGACGACGCCCTCGCCCTCCTTGGTATTGATGCGCGCGGCGCGCTGCCTCAGCTCGAACAACTGGTACAGCCCGGCGACGGCATTGAACGCCAGCCCGGCGAACCAAAAGCGGTTGGCAATGTCCTGCACGCGCTGGGCCTGCTCCTTGCTCTCGAAGCGGCGGATGCCCGCCAGGTGCAGGAAGATGACGTGGTCGATCAGCATGTAGCCCGAGTAGCCCAGCTGGCGGCCGATGGCGCAGTAGCGCAGCAGGGGCGCGGAGCCGGAGGCCTTGGGCGAGGCGTCGTAGGCCTGCGCGGCGGCCTTGACGTGCTCGATGACCTTGCCCAGGCGCATGGCTTTGCGGATCATGCCGAACTGCGACTTGATGGTGGACCAGGGCGCGATGGTCGCCGCTGGGTGGTTCGTGCGCAGGAGGTACCAGGCGTAGAAGCGCGAGAAGTATTGCAGCGTGCGCATGAGCTTCTCGCGGCCAACTGTGGGGAGGGGGTGGGGTTAGTCGCGGGCGCCATTGAGTGTGGGTGTGGGGAGGGGAGGGGAGTGTGTGGTGAGGGTGGGAAGAGGAGAGGTAAAGACTTTGTAGACAAGTGCAACAAGAAGGTCGTGCTTCGTCGCGATCTTCTGCGCAGACGGACGAAGAAGATTCACTGACGACGTCGGCATGTGAATGGAGCGGTACGTACCGGTCGTGGCGACGAACTTGAGGTAGTGGCTGACCGCCGGGTGGTAGACAACTGCGTCGGCAACCATGATTGCGAATGTGTACGGTCTAAGATGTGCGTTCGGGGTGAATGGGGAGGTCAGAGGTAGAGTAGAAGCAGAGTACACAGGACGATAGCACGACTGTCGCCCGGTGCGGCACTCGGAGCCTCGGTCATGAATCCACTCCCGCCGCCTTGGCGCCCGCCCTGAACCGGCGCCCGGCGCATTGACGTCGGCCTTTGCACGTGCTGGACAATTTTTTGCGGCTTTGGCGGGACAGCTGAGACTGACGCAGAGAGAGAGAGAGGGAGCTCTAAGACGGGGGCAGCTTCAGGGACAATTACGTGCTTCAGTCTCCGCCGACCATTGGATCTGCTGCCTGACCAGTTGATTACACTGCCCCTACAATTTGAAAAGGCATGCCCCACACCCTCTTCTGCCCCTCCTCTCTGCTTCTCTTCCCCTCGACTTCTGGTGCATGAGCCTGCGCCGCCTCTGCCCCACCACCCCACTCTCCCTCACCAGACGACACCACATACACCTCCCACCCTCGAGGTCAAGAATCATGGCAAACGTGGCAACCTCCTACGACGGTCCCGTGCGCATCGCTGTCATCGGTGGCACCGGCCTGCAGTCACTCCCTGGCTTCACGCTCGTCGCGACCCTCAACCCCACCACCCCCTGGGGCACGCCCTCGTCGCCCATCAGCATCCTGCACCACCCTTCTCCCTCCGGCGGCGCCCCCGTCCCCGTCGCCTTCATCTCGCGCCACGGCTTGCACCACCAGTTCGCGCCCCACGAGGTCCCCGCCCGCGCCAATATCGCCGCCCTGCGCAAGCTCGGCGTGCGCTCGCTCGTCGCCTTCTCCGCCGTCGGCTCACTGCAGGAGCACATCAAGCCGCGCGACTTCGTCGTCCCCGACCAGATCATTGACCGTACCAAGGGCATCCGCCCCTTCACCTTCTTCGAGGGCGGCATGGTCGGCCACCACATGTTCGCTGACCCCTTCGACAACGCCCTCGGCAAGGTCGTGCGCACCTGCGGCCACGCCCTGGCCGGTGACGGCGTCATCCTGCACGACGAGGGCACCCTCATCTGCATGGAGGGCCCGCAGTTCAGCACCCGCGCCGAGAGCAAGCTCTACCGTGCCTGGGGCGGCAGCGTCATTAACATGTCCGCCCTGCCCGAGGCGAAGCTGGCGCGCGAGGCTGAGATCTCGTACCAGATGATCTGCATGAGCACCGACTACGACTGCTGGCATCCCAGTGGAGACGTCACCGTCGAGATGGTCATGAGCAACATGAAGGCCAACGCCGACAACGCCAGACTGTTTGTGGGCGCTGTGCTGGACGAGCTGAGCAAGGAAGAGTACAAGGATTTGGTCGAGGCGAAGCATTTCGAGGGCCACTCGAAGTTCGCTGGCAGCATGACCGGCCCGGAGGGCAGGAGTAAAGAAGCTCTGGAGAAGCTCGAGTGGCTGTTCCCTGGCTATTTCAAATGATACGAATGAGCTGTAAAATAAGACTTCAACAAAATAACAAGAGCCATAGACGCGAATGGGTACACGCTTCACCAGCGGTACATTTCTGCTTGTACTGGTAGCTTTGCTGTGCACGGCATGAGGAAGAATGAAGGCCTGCTTTTGACAAAGCAAATGGCAACTTAATTTGAGTCAATGCAAAACCAACTGAGACAATTGGAAAAAGGTTCGGATTAAGACGATCACTAGTGTGATCGATGCTAGAAGCTAGGGTATCCACCGTCCACGCAACAAAGGAAAGTCATTGAAATCATGAAGACCGACAATCAGCAGGCATCTTTTGTCTCTTGCTCCCTCCAAAAGGACCGTGAAGCCGCATCTCTGCGACGCCAGCCAATGAGCCAAGACGAAATTGCACCCACGCCTTGCGCTAAATTGACCACGCTCAGACTCACGCTACACAACTCCCTCCTGCTCGCTCTCCTATAAGTGCCCCGGCGTCTCCACGCGCTCGATCGGACTGCCGTCAGCACTCCTTTCGCTGCCACCCTTGACACTCACGTCCGGGCTCGAGTCCGGACTGAGGATGTACATGTCTTTGAACTCGCCCAGTAGCAGGCGGCGCCAGAAGACATTGCGCGGTATCGCACAGCTGGCGAGCGCGTTGCCCTGGTTCGGGTAGTCCTTGTAGAGAGTCTTCTCGCGATCCGAGAAGAGGTCGCGCGTCTGCACCTCCACGCGCGAGGTGCCGCGCGGGATGGGCTTCTTTGCGCAGCGCCAGTGCGGTGCATTGGGGCCGCTCGCAGCGTCAAGCTCCTTGACCAGGCGTTCTTGGGAGGAGATCTCGTAGCCGGAGCGCATTTTATACACTAGGATGGGAGAAGTGGAACGCTCGTTCAGGTCGAAGCGGTGGGCGGAGTAGGAGGAGGAGGTTGTGCCCGTTGTGGTTTGGGAGTTGAATGTGGTCATGTTTGGCGGCGACGTCGTCGTGGGTAATTGGTCCCGCGAGGAGGGCATGTGCCGAGAAAACGGATCTGCCGGAGATGGGTGGAAGCTCGTCGGGCGGGTTGGTCGAGAGTCCTTGGGCCTGAGGTCGGGGACGAATGGATACACGGCTGATATCTTTCGATTGCTTGCGCTGAGGAGAACTGGGTGCCTTTCTGAATGCCTCTAGGTTTTGCGAAAAGTATGAAAGTGTGGGTGGGTGGGATGGCTAAAGTGACGTGGGCAGGAAGCGGCTCGGTCGAAGCGACTTTATAGGTAGGAGGCCTGGTCTCGCTGCCACCTGCTGTCAATGGAAGACTGGTCTCAGGGGTTCTTTCAGGAACAAAGGAGGGCGCCAGGGGTTTCGGTGTAGGAAAATTGCAAACGAGGCGATGACCAAAGGCAGCGGCTGTGTCTTTGTGAGTCTCGCACGTTCTGGGCGCGCAAGGCAAGGAACACTGCGCCACGTCAGCTCACGTGACATTTGGGGCTGAGCCGTGTCGATGCGCAACGGACAGGGTGCGGCACCCCCGACGGCGAAACCTAGGACCGGTGGCCATGACTAACCCCGATTCGGCGCCCACACCAAGCGGAACCTCTAGCGAAAATTGGCGACGAACATCTGGACTCGCAACCACACATCACCACAGCACAACCGTCAAGATGGTGAGTCTAGTGCCCTGTGGCACGGTTGGCTTGAATGGACTACACAAAGGCGAATGGCGCACGGCTCATCCCATCGGCTTCGAATGCACAATGATCTGAATGTTGGACGACTGCGACACGACCCCTCGATAACGTCGACATGACAACTCTACATCATCTCACGCGCCTATCCTGTTGAAAAGAGAGTTTTGCTTATGGGCAGACTGGCATGCCAGTATATTTTATGCGCAGGGGATGAAAACAAAAGGAAACGCAGTGGAGATTCGAGGAACGCAGTAATCGCCTCAGCAGTACGCTACACAGATGCCAGCATCTCGGCATGCACCACCTGGAAAATTATCGCCATCTTTCAACGGAACGACGAGCGTATCCCACCATTCAGAACCGCACCTGCACGCCCGCCATGTCCATTCAAGCCTCGACCCACGCCACCCAAGTTCAGCTGCAGCACGAGCGCACATGCTAACACAGGACCAGGTGAACGTTCCCAAGACCCGCAAGACCTACTGCAAGGGCAGAGATTGCAAGAAGCACACCCAACACAAGGTCACCCAGTACAAGGCTGGCAAGGTACGACCTCCTCCATAGACCCACCTCGCACCTCTTTACTTCGAATATCCCCACTCCACAAGACACATCACAAACGAATCACGACAAAAGACCATTCTAACACAGAAATTCAGGCCTCCCTGTTCGCCCAGGGTAAGCGTCGTTATGATCGCAAGCAGTCCGGTTATGGTGGTCAGACCAAGCCCGTGTTCCACAAGAAGGCCAAGACCACCAAGAAGGTTGTGCTGCGGTTAGAATGCACACAATGCAAGACCAAGGCCCAGCTGGCACTCAAGCGCTGCAAGCACTTTGAGCTTGGGTATGCATTTCCGGCAACTACGTACGAATGGACAGCTGCTAATTTTACCTGCTTAGTGGTGACAAGAAGACCAAGGGTGCCGCTCTGGTGTTCTAGATGTGTTGCGATACGAAGGATGCAAAATGGACAGCGGAAGACGGACACAGGGGTTGCATACTGGAAGGGATGGTTGTTGTTGCATGGCCGCAGCGGCTATCCACACGCTGCGCTACGTGCTGCGATCGGCAGATCCTGCATCATTGTCATGAGTGTAGATGAATGCGAGTCGATCTAGTGCTTCCACTTTTGATCTTTTGTTCGTGATCTATTGGCTGGACAAGGCTCGCTCTGGCTTTGTGGCTGCGATGTGTGCCTACATTAAATCCAAGACTAGGTTCCCAAGCACGTTATTATTCATTTGACACTGGTGCAGAGTGAGTACACATTCCTGCTCTGACAACGCGAGTCCAGTCCAGGTGGTCAGTACTCGAGTAAGTACAACCACCATAGCCCGCCAAGCCTTTGAAAGCTCACCACGACTTCACCTTTGTCGTCTATTTCTTAAATGCATAGACCACCTTTAGATTTGTATTGCAAAATACAATTGACATGGCAAACGTGAACAACCCGTCGGAGACCCCGAGCGTTCCCATATCAGCTGATGAGTCTTCAAACCCATTCGATGCGCTCCTTATCACCTGTAACAATGACCCGGTAAGGTTCCTCTTTACTAGACTTGCTTCGTGAGCCGCAAGAAAGTCCAATTTTCGGTGATGTTCTTATGTGAGCATTCTACATTATCTAGTGTGTCTCTACATCCAGCATGCTGCGTGAAATCCCGAGCCATGAGCAAGACACGTGAAACCATAAGCACTATCAAATCAATTACCACACACCAACCCATCCGAAACTTCAGCTTACAACCCACACCCCAGGCCCAAATTACCGCAGCCTACACCGCCTACCGAACCCACAACCTCCAGGCCCAAATCGCAACCTTCACCTCCCCAACCTTCACTGGCCCCACCCCCGACCCCATCCTCTCCGCCCTCCTCACCAACCCCACCCACCTCGACCCACGCCACAACCTCGCCATCCTCGCCAAACCCCCCTCCTACATCCTCGCCCTCATCGCAACCATCCAACACCGCCTCCACCCCGCCGCCCCCCACATCTGGCTCGCCCCACCCGCCTCCCTGCACATGACAGCCCTGGAAATCGCACCCGCCCTCGCCGCGCCCGCCCTCGCCGCGCGCACCGCCGCCCTGCTCGCCGCCCTCGACGTCCCCGCCCTGTGCAGCCTGCCCGCGGCCGCCCCGCGCCTCCGCGCCCGCCTCGCCCAGCCGCGCCTGACCTTCGACGCCCGCGCCGTCGCCCTCACCTGGGTGCCGGCGCCGCGCGCGCAACCCGACCCGCGCTTCACGTACCACGACCTGCGGCGCGCGCTGTACGCGGGCGTCGTGGGGGATGCGGGGCGGGCGACGGGCGTGGCGGCGCAGGCGCGGTACGTGGCGCCGTCGGCGCACGTGACGGTCGCGCGGTTTGTGGAGGCGGGGCGCGCGGACTTCGGGCGGGTGGTGCGGCGGCAGGGGGCGGAGGATGAGGTGCTGGAGGAGTATGTTGTGGATGGGGCGAAGGTGCGGGGGTTTGTGCGGGCTGTGGAGGAGATTAATGCGTGGTTGGAGGCGGAGGTGTGGGGTGAGGGGGGGAGGAGGGGGGATGGGGAGGTGTTGAGGGCGAGGGATGAGGCGAGTGAGCCGCGGAATCCGAGGAAGAGGGTGCTGGAGGAGCCGGGTGTGGGGGCGGATGCTCGTGATAGAGAGCAGGGCGTGTGGTGGGTGGGTCAGGAGATGGGGCTGCAGCTGAGAAATGGGCGCAGCTGGTATGGCGGCGGAGATGTGGTCGTTCAAGGTGATTCGTTCTAGATGGATGAATTGCTTGTTATTCGCTGGAGGGTTGAACGGTACAGCTACCACAGGCCCATAAATCATGTCTATATTCCCTTTCGTCCTTGCCCTGAACGCCTTGCCCTTGTGATTGAAGCGCTCACGCGGGAACATCAAATGTGCCAGTCCACTGGAAGACCTCGTCTCTAAGCCCCACAATCTCACTATCCTCCTCGCCTTCGCCGACCCACTCCTTGAAAGCCGCCACGCTACCAGGGTTCTTGCGTCCAGCCTTCTGCTGGCCCTCTCTGGCCGCCTTGTCAAGTTTCTTCGCAATGCCGACAGCGCGGTGCACAATATCGGCTACGCGTTCGAAATCAGGCGCTTGGAAGCCGCGAGTGGTCATGGCAGGCGTGCCCATGCGCAGTCCGCCAGGTTTCATGGCGCTGATATCGCCAGGGACGGTGTTCTTGTTCGATGCGACGCCGACGAGCTCGAGGATGCGCTCCACCCGTGCGCCATCAATGTCCGCCGGCTTGAGGTCTACAAGTACCAGGTGGTTGTCGGTACCACCGGAGACAATCTTGTAACCGTGGCCACCAGCCTCCTTGCCATCGCCGAGGCGTGCAGCAAGGGCTTTGGCATTGGTGAGGACCGTCTGCTGATACTCACGGAAAAGTGGCTGCTGCGCTTGTTGCAGAGCAACGGCGAGCGCGGTGATGGTGTGGTTATGAGGACCGCCTTGGTGGCCGGGGAAGACAGAGGAGTTGATGGGGCCCTCAAGATCGTAGAGAACCTGCTTGCCCTTTGCATCGGTGGAGCGAACGCCCTTGCGGAAGAAGATCATCGCACCACGAGGACCGCGCAGTGATTTGTGAGTGGTGGTGGTGACAATATCGGACTGGGCGAAGGGTGATGGGATGACTCCAGCAGCGACCAGGCCGGAGATGTGAGCCATATCCGCAAGAAGGTATGCGCCAACGGAGTCTGCGATCTGACGCATGCGAGGATAGTCAATAAGGCGGCTGTATGCAGAAGTGCCAGCAATGATGATCTTTGGACGGTATAGCTGAGCAAGGTCTTGCAGCTTTGCGTAGTCGATCAGGCCGGTGCTTTCATCGAGGCGGTAGGGGAAGGTTTCGAAGTACTTTGAGACGGCAGATATTTTCTTTGTTGGTGTTTGGTAGCCGTGTGATAGATGGCCGCCGTGTGGTAGGTCAAGACCCATGATACGATCGTGGGCATTCAGGACTGCAGAGTATGCATAGAGATTCGCCGGCGACCCGGATAGTGCTAAGAAAGGGTGAGTACACGGGAGCAGATGAAGAGTCCAGGGTACACACGCTGGACATTGACGCCCCACTCTTCGGGGCTGAGGCCAAATGTTTGGAGAGCTCGCTGCTGGCATAGTCGCTCGGCCTCATCAATGTGCTCGTTTCCGCCGTAGTATCTCGCGCCGGGATAACCTTCGGAGTACTTGTCTGCGGAGTATCAGATATCGAACATACAGAAGACGAGGGGCACGGGAATGAACCGTACTTTGCATGACGCTCCCCAGAGCGTCGAGAACGGCTTGCGAGGTGAAGTTCTCCGAGGGAATGAGGTTGATGAAGTGGCGCTGGCGTTCTCGTTCCTACAAAAGTGCCCGAGTAGTCAGTCATGTGAAGATTGTTCCGGTGTGAATTCGAGCAGTCATACTCGCTGTATTATCTCGTAAACAGCCGGATCGGTCTCCTTGAGGTGCGAGGATAATGCCTGTGGTTTCCCGTTAGCTATGCACGACGCAATGGGGACAGAGTCGGTCCATACTTTCTGCTGAGCATCAGATGACAGAGATCGGCCCCGCCATGACTGCTGTGCGGGGGCGACCAGGCGGAGTGGAGTGGAAAGGGAGAGCGGTCGGGCAGAGCAAACCAACGAAGCTGCAGCTCGCTGGGAGCTCCGCGAGAAAGCCATGGCGTCGGTGCAAGGCGAATGTGTGGTGAGAAGCGAGGAAGAAAGCGTGCTAGATGCTCACGCAGCAGCGCAGATGGTATGCATCGCCGGACTCCAACGCCGGGCCGCAAACCCCGATTCCGGCTAGTGAGCACGCCAAGCGCGGCCAAATGCCATCTATACACGCGACACCCGGCTTCGCTCCTCTCTCCTTCTTCTGCAACAACTAAAATCCAAGATGATGAGCGGTCCCCTGCTTGACACTCACTTGCGGAGCTAGCCTCTGCGACGTGGGTGCTGAAGACATGTTCTGGCCCCCCTCACCACACAAACCGACGGAGCAATTTGACCTATTCTGATTGGAATTTGATGTTGTGTCATGTGGACAGGCCTTGACTGGCCTTCCGCATCAAAGTTCTCGTCTCAGGCTACATGTGCGTGTCTACTCGGGGGAGTGTTCCCTCAATGCCGTTACGAAGCGCCAGTCGGGCAGTTTGAGATGGATGGGTGCACGTGAAGCATGTAGAGAAACAGGCTCTCCTGATTTAGATGGTTTGTCAATTCACCAACGCTCTGATGTGTATGAATATGATCACATGTTGAAGTCTGCCTTGTGATCTATGTCCCTCTGCATGATGATGATTTTTCAAACCTTATAGAAGCAGAAGGCGTGGTAGAAAGACGCCGCTTCCAACTCTTCTTTACTAACCATCAGCGGCCCGCGATACGGCGCCCGCACCTTCATCCTCTCGCTAAGGGGTGCCAGCTCCGGGTCGTCCTTGTACTCCTCCCATACCTCGCTGAATGGCTTTTGATATCGCAGCTCCAGGTCATACTCTAGAGCCAGTGCGCGAAAGCCCTCCCACGGAACCACGTATTCGGGCACCTCCTCGACCGCCTCTTCTAGGAAGAAGAAGTATTTCCACCCGAACATCGGCCGGAAGACCCCATCCTTCGGCGCATTGCCAGGGAACTTGACGCGATAAATGGAGTTGCCCCACTCGATGCTCTTGGCTCCTGGTGTTGCCGCCCCGTTGGTCTCTGACGGGGTAGCATCGGAAGCTTTACCATTGGCATCAGGCGCCGTCACGGCCTCGTCCGCCGGCTTCTCTGGGTCCCAGTCGTCATCTGAAGCGTCGGCAGCAGTCGGTTTGACAGCATCTGCTGGCTTCTCGGGATCCCAATCATCATCGTCTGTGCCGTCTGCAGGCTTTTCAGGATCCCAATCGTCACCGCCGTTGTCGTCGTCGTCGTAGTTCAAGCCCGCGTCTGGCTTTGACTTTGTTTTGCTTGCAGGCTTATGCTTGACACGGTCAGACATCATCCTCGCAGCTAGGACATCTGAATTTGGAATGACACCGAGGAATCGACCATCCTTCTTCAAAGCGCCCGAGACGTTCTTCAGCATCATTCGCGCCTTCTCTTCACTCTCAAAGGCGTAATGCAGGCAGAACATCATGGTCACCACATCAAACCCTCCCCCCGCATTGGGATTGTATCCAGATGAGTCTGGGCCAGCGTTTGGATTGAAGCCGACCTGTCGCACATGCGAAAGGTCGCCGATGCTCTCGCCGTAGCAGTCCTTGACACCAAAGTCGGCCTGAAATAGATGCGATCTGCGATCCCGACGGTCTCTGAAGCCCCTGGCACGTCTCTGCATCTCACCATAACGTCCACGAGCCTGCTCGATGGACACCGATGCTGGGTCAAGCCCGAGGTAATAGTCCAGAGCTTGTGGCGCGGCCTGCCACTTCCCCAAGTCGCCGCCCTTGCCGCACCCAATGTCAAGCACGACAAGGCCTCTCGAAGCTTCGTTACCGAGACCTTGCTCGCGAGCGCCAGGAGTGTAGGCCTCGTTTGGTGAGAATTTCTGTATGATGGCGCTCTTGATCCAGTTGTTAAAGCTGCGCAATCCTTTGATCTTGCTGTCCTGGCCGCGCCATTCGCGGCCTCTTTGCGGCACGGCATTGTAATGCTGGCTGACAATGTCAACCTGACCTCGTGCAGCCGCGTCAGCTCTTGCTTGTGTGCGTTGAGCTTCCTCCTGCTCATGCAAACGTCTCTTGTTCGCCGCAGCCTCTGCGGCTCCGAGGCGTGCTCCTCCGCCAGGGCGCTTGAGTTTTCGCTGTTCCTGAGGGGGGGATGGTGTTCGAATCGGTTCAGGGGAGGGTGTGCGACGACGTGGAGGAGTACGTTGCTGACGACGTCCGGTATCGATGATGGCGCGCGCGGGCGAGCGTGAACGTTGGCGGCCATTCGGAGACCTATCCCTGCGACGTGGGACTATCTTCTTCGTCTCGGTGCGATCAGACGGTGCCTTCTTGCTGCGCGGCAGGGCAGACAGGTTTGCGGCGTTCATGACTTTGGAACCATCTGGTTTCAACGCCGGTGCGGCAGACGGAGAGCTCTTGACGCGCTTCGCTGGAGGAGCATCGTTTGCATCCCCTGCAATGGGTGTGTCTCGTGTCTTGCTGGGTGTGGGTTTGCTGGGAGCTTCAGGTGACTCTGAAGCTATTGCCCCAGACGAGGCGCGCTTCCTCTTCGGTTGTGACGGAGATGGATCACCATTGTCGTCAACGTCTCCCGTGGTGTCTGCCGGAGCATCATCCGAGTTGGTGAAGATGTCCCTTATGGGGTCGTAGGCAGTCGAGCCCCTTCGTTCAGGCATGATGGCTGATGGTCAATTGGCTTGTATTGTCGCCTACCCATATGTAGCAATCCGACAGGAGGATGCTGATGGCGGAATGTGTGGTTGCGTGACCTGGGTGCGAAAGCGTTCAAAAGTTGCGTCAGGCCACGAGTGCCGCCAAGACACGGTGCCTGGCGAAGGAAGCGTCACGGCGCGGTCGACATGGCCGTCTTCGCTGCTTATGAGAACAAGCATCAGACTGTGGCATTGCAGCAAGTGTGTGCTGTTCGTCTCCCGCTCCACCGTGAGCTTCTCTTCGCCTCTGCACTCTTCTCCAAAGCTTGTCCGACCCGCCCCAGCGTTGCCGTCTTGACGCCTGTCCCTGCACACGAGCTCGTGAAGCTCATCAGCCTCCATCATGGGAGAACCACAGTACCTCAAATACCCCAACCTGCAGCTATCGCAGCACATATTCAACATCTCGAATGCTTCGTGTGTGCAGGCTACGCAACAAAGCTCTCTCCTCTCAATACAAAATGCCATCAAAGAACACAAGATGGCGCCACTGTATCGCCATCTCGCCCATCCCACCGAGGGCATCCTCAATGCCAGTGGCGAGGGAACCGCTGCAGACGCTTTCTCGCTCAAGCGCAGAGAGTCGTCCGGCCTTGGGCAGATGCTTGCCAGCAAGCGGCCAAGCAAGAGCGTCAACCTCGCCTGGGATGAGAAGCTGTACGATAGCCTGAAAGCCGACAACGACAAGGAGCTCGAGGAGATTCAGAAGGAGGAGGACAGCGCACTTGAGAAGGAAGGAGACACCGAAGTGCAGGCTGCTCGAGCAAAGAGGGCCGAGTTCTGGGCGCGGGTGGGCGACAAGAAGGAGGCGCTGGACGCATACGAGACCTTGCTCTCCAAGACTGGTATCCTCGGAACCAAGATCGACATTGTCTTTGCTCTCATTCGCATCGGCCTGTTCTTCGGGGACAAGACACTCACCAAAAATACCGTGGAGCGCGCAAATGCGCTCGTGGAAAGCGGTGGTGACTGGGACCGCCGTAACCGCCTGAAGGCGTACAACGGCGTGCACCTGCTCACCGTCCGCGCCTACAACCTCGCCGCACCCCTTCTTCTGGACAGTCTCTCCACTTTCACAAGCTACGAGCTATGCAGCTACTCTTCCCTTATCATTTATGCCGTTCTCGCTGGCTCTGTCTCGCTGAAACGTCTCGACTTCAAGGCAAAGGTTGTCGATGCACCCGAGATCAAAGCCGTCGTGGGAACCTCTGAAGACCGACTCTCTGCAATGACGGGCTCGGCTTCGGCCGGTCCTGGTGCTGGCGACGAGGAAATGACGGATTCCGCCACGACCGCCACACCCGGCCAGGCTCCAGTCAATCTCACCATGCTTGGTCAAGACAAGATGGAGGTTGAAGATGCCAAAGAGCAGGTCGATTTCTCCTCGCTCTCGAGTCTGGTGAACAGCCTCTACTCGGGCGACTACCGCCCATTCTTCGGCGCGCTCGGCACCGTTGAGCAGACCTTCCTCAGCCAAGACAAGTATCTCAGCGAGCACAAGGCTTGGTATGTCCGCGAGATGCGGCTTCGCGCTTATCAGCAGCTATTGCAGTCTTACCGCGTCGTCGGGCTCGCAAGCATGGCAAAGGACTTCGGAGTGACGGTGGACTTCCTCGATAAGTAAGTGGATTTCTATTTTAGACCAATTGACGAGCCGCAGCTAACGATATCACCCCAAAGCGACTTGAAGAATTTTATTGCTTCAGACAAAATTTCGTGCACTGTCGACCGGGTGAATGGCGTCATAGAGACCAATAGGCCCGACGACAAGAACAGGCAGTACAACGATGTCGTTAAGCAGGGAGACCAGCTGATCACAAAGCTACAAAAGTACGGTCAGGCTGTTAGGTTACGGGGTAGCGAGCGAGGATGATGATGAGGGTCACATGCAGCCAGGTGCAAGAGGTTGATCAAAACAGCGGGCAGTGACCAGCATTTAGCATTAGATCGAGCAAGATTCATCCCGGTGCTTCTTCATGTTAGGGTCGTTGTGCTAGGAACAGTGGCCCACCTGAGCGTTTGGTTGGTATACGTCAGGGTACGCGAGCGTGGACCTGCACCCCTGAGGTTGAATCCTTTGGACGCTACCAGTGATCCTCCTTTCGTATCTTGAATATGGTCGCAGCCGACTAGAGTCGAATGAGTTGAACACATCATTGGACAATAATGGCGAGGGCTGCGACTTGTTAATATGCTCTTTAAGCTTTACAGCCTCTTGGCCAAGAAACTAGCGATGCCCACAAGCGAGGCAGACTCCGGTGGCCGTGCCGGGGCCGCGGACTGCGAGGATCATCGTGACATACCGTTTAATGTCTGACTCCCTTCGCCGTTTTCCCTCACCTTCTGCTTCACCGGACATTCTTGCCTGCCTCAAAAACAACACTGGACTAGTGCTTAAAGGGGAAAGAGCTCGTCTACTGCACATATTCCAGGCCCCCATCGTTAATGCCAAGGCCATCACCCTATCACGCTGCTCGTAGGCCCAGCATGAAACCGTCTCCTCGAGTCTTTCGACTTGAACTAGATGATCCAGTCAGAGCCTTTGCTGCAGGTGATAGCATCACCGGAAGAGTCATCCTTGTGTTCCATGATCCCGGCTCGGACCCCGTGCGAGACATCCAGGTTACATTGACGGGTCGAACGAAATGCAAGATCCAGAAGCAGCAAGGCGAGCATCGGCACACGTACCGGAGTCGTGCTTCTCTGGTCCACCTAACTCAGGGTCTAAATGACGGTTTTGCGGCCACGGAGCGTGGTACTGCGTGGCCATTCTCAGTCGTACTGCCGAAGACACCCCAGGTGCTTGACTTGCCTGACGGCAGACGGTTAGGGGGTCCTGGCTCATATTGGGATACCTTTGAGACTGCAAATGGCTTCCCCGGTACTCGGGATCATCCGGTGCCCCCGACATACAGTGGCACCTACCAGGGGTTTGCCACGAAGATCGACAGCTACATCGAATACCGTCTCTCGGCCACTGCTGTCATATCGGGTCAGCAATTACTGCAGCGCGAGAACATTGCGGAAGAGCTACCCGTGCGGGTAGCTCCTATAGCGCCGCCTGCTGACGAGCTTGCAAGTCTGCAGAGCCGTGCATGTACCTTCAACGCACAGCATAGGCTCAAGAGTCTCCGTTTGCTGCCGGAGAATCGCGAACGAGACCTCACAGTGAAGGAAAAGGCCAAGCAGACTTTCAAGGTCTCCTCCCTCCCAACTTTCAGCTATCAAGTCCACGTCAGTACAGTCGCCAATATTTGTGTGGGCGACCCCCTGCGCATCACGTTGCACATGGAGCCCCTGAATTCGACAGGCCCCAAGGCCACTATCTTGCCAGAGACACCGCCGGTGACGCTGAAAATTGTGTCTGTTTCGGTGCGCGCGCACCACACGTGTCGGACGAATCGAATATGGTCATCCGGAACCTACAGTCACGATAAGGACGTCTCGTTCTGGCAAGGCACATTCGACACTGACTTCAATCCCGACCTGAATTACGACAAGGTTGTTGTGGCAGATGCCATTCCGATCACCGTGCCGCCGACTTTTGCGACGTACAACATCCGGGTGCATTATTCGGTGACGATCAAAGTGAAGACTATGTGCGCGTCTGAAGAGCAGACATCGAAACGGGACATGCTGGTTGGTCTTCTCGGGCGACGAAGAGCGCCGGCCGGTGGAACCAGTGTGGCTGAAGGGGACACACCAGCATATGCTGCCGAAGATTGGGGTCAGCTTACACTGGATGATGCCAGCGAAGAGCTGCCGACGTATGATGCGGCAGTGACTAGCCAGGCACCACCGCCAGTAGCATCGAGCGGCAAAGCTGGATTGTCTTGAAGGACGTTGCGGCGGCAGTGACATGATATCCGCTAAAACCTCTGGATTCCACGTTGGCATGTTATCGTAATGCAAAGATTAGCACATGCTTTTGGTGATGTGGCGCCTGACAGCTCTTCAAGAAATAAAGTTTTGTGCCGTGCTGGCATACCCGGAAGCTGCATGTCAAAAGGGGGACGATCACGGCATCATCCACCAGGCAGAGCTGGGCAGAACTGACGAATAGCGCGCAGGGGATGAACGCCTCGGCTCCTGTTGCGTCGATCGTTACGGCACAGGCTCCAGATGCGTGATGGGAATTCGTGCCCGACGATACATTTATAGAAGTGCAGATCTGCGGTTTATTGGGTGGGCATTGGAGACCGCCCAGTGGTGGGACTGTTTCGCCCAGACCCTGGAGGGGCAGCATCAAGTGGCCGAAGATGCACGATCTGGCCGAGCAGGGATCTAATCGGAAATCAAGGGAGGAGCGGCCTCTACCAGAAGCGAGGTTGTTCGAAGGGGGAGACAGAGTTCCACAGCCATGGGCTTGTGCCTTCTGCATGCATGGATCGCTGATGTGCCGGGGCGCGGGCCACCATTCCCGGCGCCTCATCGCTCATGATGCTGCACCCCATTGCCTAGTCACCGAGCACAGCGTGGTCCAACCTGCGACGGGGCAGACTGCGCACAGGGAGGGGGGGGCGCATGCAGGAGCGTGCGCACCTCCAGCCACGCGCAACGGGTATGGTGCAGCGGGCAATGAAGCCGGCCACCGCCGGAGAATAAAACACCCCACGCCTGGCCGAAAGCAACAAAGGAAGGGAGGAGGAGCGGCGGCAGGAAGAGCATCTGGGCGCCGGCCAGGGAACGAGGCCAGCATCGCGATCACATTTGCTGTACGTATAGTTAGCTAGTCAGCCAGCCAGCCAGCCAGCCAGCCCGAGCACAGACACGACGGCAGGGCTTCTCTTGACAATCGCACGCACGCACGCACGCACGCACGCCTTGCCTACCTCCGACGACAGCTGCATCCCACTACCCGCCTCGTCCGTATCCGGGCACTGCAATCTGATGCCCAGCATCGGCTACTGCTACTGCTGCTGCTGTCACCCAGTCTGACCGCTAAGCAGCCCCCGGCTGCCAGAGCTTCGCTGTCCCGTTTCGTCGCGGTGCCCACTCACAGCCAACCCTGCGGCCTGCCCGGATTGCTGCGCTCCTGCAGCCCTCTCGCTGCCCTCTCTGCGCCTGCCCTCCTAGCGCAATGAGTGCCCTGTCGCCCGTCGGCGGCACCACCCTCCAACCTCAGCACCACGCCGCGCCCGCCAACGCCAGCTCGTGCAGCATCTCCGACTCCATCTCCTCCTCCAACACCACCACCGCCTCCTCCACCCACTCTCGCTCGCACACCCACTCCCGCACCCCCTCCTACGACCACAAGGCCCCACCCTACTACAAACAATCTTCGCTCGCGCGCGCGCCAAGCAACGCTTTCCCCTCCTCTGCCTCTTCCACTCGCCCCACCACGCCCTCGCCCAGTCGTGCACCAGAAAGTCCCGGCCACGCGACCGCCAACTCTGCATTCTCGCAACTCCACACCCCGCCTTCGCACGGCGGCCACCGCCCTCCCGCCCCCAAACATTCGCGATCCGAGTCTGCAAAGTTCTTCCTGTCACCGAAGCTGCGCCAGTCGGCCAGCTTCGCGCCCTGGTCGCGTCCCATGAACGACCCGCAGTCCCCGCCCGCCGCCAACGGCCACAATGGCTCCACAAACCACATTGGCGCCGCCGCGGCCGAGCGCAGCCGCCTGTCCGATGAGGCCTCTTCCACTCGCAACGGCAAGAAGAAGAGCGGCCTCGGCGCCCTCATCAACTCCGTGGTAGGAAACCCCCGCCGTCCCAACATCGGAGCTCCAGTCAACCCCGTGCATCTCACACACGTTGGCTGGGATGCCAACACTGGTCAATATACGGTAAGCTCCCTTTCTTGTCTCTTCATCTCTTGCCAAGCGCGCAGGCGGGCAGGAAAGCTAACAGTCTGAAATAGGGTCTGCCACAGGACTGGCAACGCCAACTTCTGTCCGCCGGCATCTCGGAGCAGGAGCAGAAGAAGAACCCGCAAGCTGTTGAGGGTATCATGGCCTTCTACAAGGATACCGCGGAGGGCAAGGAGGAGGAGAAGATCTTTCACAAATTCGACCACGCTCAAGCATCTCCGGAGATGACAGAGAGGAACCGCCCGTACTCTGGTGGCAATAGCCCTGGTTTTGCTGGCATTGGATCGCTTGCCAGCCCTCCCACAAGCCCAAGATTCCCTTCCAACAGCGAGAGCGCGTTCGAGCACCCTCGCGCCGCACCTCCTGTACCCCCATATCCACAACGCATGTCAGGTCAGCAGCCTGTCAACGGCAGCGCTCTCTTGCCTCACCGACCTGCCCCCCGCCCACCCGGAGGTGCTGCAACGTCCCAGGCTTTGGTTAATGGCCGACCTGCGCAACCTCCGGCGAACCAGCCAAGGCCCAGCATGGATGGTTACTTTGGCGGACCCTCTACGTACTCCCAGATGGCTCAAGACAACCAACATAGAAACAGATCTGCTACGACTGGCCACAATCCCACCCCTGTCGGCAATGGCCGTATCAACAATCCCCAAGACTACCAGCAGCAACAAGAACAAGCCATATCACAAGCCTCACAACAAATAGCTCGCCAGCAATTACTCCGCAGCAAGTCGCAACAAGCACACAACACCTACGGTGGCCGCACACCGCCCCCTCAGCAGCAGAGCTTTGACCAGGAAGGCGCCCCATCTAGCAACATCCCAGCGCCGATCAACGCTCCGCGTGAGGTCAGAGGACCGGGTCCCAGGCCCCGGCCTAGGCCCAAGGAGTTGGGCAACGCAGAAATCATCGCAAAACTCAACGAGATCTGCACCAAGGGTGACCCGACGCAAATGTACCGCAATTTGAATATGATTGGCAAAGGTGCTTCTGGGGGTGTCTACACTGCCAACGAGGTCGGCACGAACAGGTGTGTTGCTATCAAGCAGATGAACCTGCAGCAACAGCCCAAAAAGGACCTGATCATCAATGAGATCATCGTCATGAAGAATAGCAGGCACAAGAACATTGTCAACTTTCTCGACAGCTACCTCGTGGGTGGTGATCTCTGGGTCATCATGGAGTACATGGAGGGAGGCAGCTTGACCGACGTCGTCACGTTCAACATCATGTCTGAGGGTCAAATTGCTGCCGTCTGCCGCGAAACGCTGAGCGGTTTGCAGCACCTCCACTCGCGCAACGTCATCCACCGTGACATCAAGTCTGACAATATTCTGCTCTCGCTCGAAGGTAAGATCAAGCTAACCGACTTTGGCTTTTGTGCCGAGATCAACGAAACGCAAA
This sequence comes from Carpinus fangiana, assembly GCA_006937295.1. Lineage (NCBI taxonomy): Eukaryota > Viridiplantae > Streptophyta > Magnoliopsida > Fagales > Betulaceae > Carpinus > Carpinus fangiana. The sequence goes on along the minus strand of VIBQ01000013.1, from coordinate 668,900 downwards.
ACAAACGCAACACCATGGTCGGCACGCCCTACTGGATGGCGCCCGAAGTTGTCAGCCGCAAGGAGTATGGCCGCAAGGTTGATATTTGGAGTCTGGGCATCATGGCCATCGAGATGATTGAGGGTGAGCCACCGTACCTGACAGAGTCGCCGCTGCGCGCTCTGTGGCTCATTGCCACGAATGGTACGCCGAAGATCAAAGACGAAGAGAATTTGGGTCCGGACATGAGGAGCTTCCTGGCGCTTGCACTCAAGGTTGATCCTGACAAGCGTGCCTCGGCTCATGATCTGCTCAAGGTATGTGTGATCCACGGGACTGAAAGTCCTTCAAAGCAACAGCCTCTCAACTTACACTTACTGCCACAGCACCCCTTCATCGACACGGCGGAACCACTAGGCAGTCTTGCACCACTCGTCAAAGCTGCCCGTATTGCGAGAGTACAGGAGCGTAGAGAACGTGGAAACTGATTGACCTGGGGTCTTAGCCTGCATTTGGTCTCGTTCGAGCAGCAGATGTGGACGACCTAGTAAAAAACTCCACGACTACAATGATGCATGAAAGACAAGGACTATTGGCACTGGCGCGTTCTGTTCGCCATCTTTGGTAATGACATACACCTGAAAGGAGGAGGGTCTGGCTTGTTCCTACCAGGAGGATACTTTAGAATACCTCATGCCGGCACAGGAGTTTTTCTCCGTTCTTTATCTTGCCTGGATGAACGGGGGGTAAGGATTGACATAACACAGCAAGGCAGGCGACGGCGTTTTCTGGTACGCTTTTCATGGTTTGACAGAGCTACTCGCTCGCGACTTGGCCAACACGAGCCGGCGGCCATGCCATTTCACAAGACCAGCTTCTCACCATGTACTATGTATGAATCTTCCAACAAATGGGAGGAGCGAATGGATCTTTCTTGCTCGCTCTCAAGGAACAGTGGCACTCTGCAGATCTTTCGTCGGAAACAACCCCGATATCACTTAATGACTCCCCTCGACTCATATGCCCATGCAACCTTCTCCATTCCGCCTGGTTCCCTTCGCGGCTTTCTGACCCGACAGCAAAAAGTGCATGATCCCCTCGTGATGATTTCAAGGGACTAACGCTTACCAAAGGTAAGCTTTTGCGTCCAAGCTCTTGCTATAAGTATGGACTGTGACTCTCCGATGCCTCTAACCCCCCGCCAGGCCACTTTCCAGCCCAATGCAAGACATGACAGACTGCACACCGCTGACCTCGCTGCCGCCCATGGAAAGCGAAAAGGCAGCTCTCACAGCCGCCGACCCGACCTTCACAACCTACACTCCTGCACAAGCCGCGCGCTACAACTCCCACCGCAGCACCTACTCGTCCGCCCTCTACGCCGTCATCCTGGCCCACCACAACCACACCGCAGGTGGCCCCGCGCGCCTCCTCCTCGACGTCGGCTGTGGCCCAGGCACCGCAACACGTCCTCTCGCCGCCCAAGGCTCCTTCGCCGCCGCCATCGGCATCGACGCCAGCCCAGCCATGATCGCCGCCGCCCGCGCCGCCACCCCTCCCCCTCCCCCTCCTCCTCCTCCATCTCTATCAGATCCCTCTTCCCCCCCGAACCACCCCCCACAGCCCCCCACCCCACAGATAACCTACACCACCCTCCCCGCCGAGTCCTGCGACGCCGCCCTCCCCGCCCCGGCCACCGCAGACCTGCTCACCGCAGCCACCGCCGCCCACTGGTTCGACCTGCCGCGTTTCTGGCCCGCCGCCGCCCGCGCCCTGCGCCCCGGCGCCTCCGTCGCCCTGTGGACCTGCGCCTCGCTGTACGCGCATCCCGCGACGCCCGGCTACGCGCGCGTGCAGGCGGCGCTGTTCGCGCTCGAGCGCGACGTGCTGGCGCCGTTTATGCGCGGCGCGGCGCTGCTCGCGGCCGGCGGGTACCGTGGGCTGGCGATGCCGTGGGAGGTCGGGTGTGCGGCGTTTGAGGAGGCGAGTGTGCGGTGGTGGGAGTGGAATCGGGAGGGCGCGGTGGGGGAGGGGGAGGAGGGGTTTTTTGCGGGGGAGGGGGGTGCGACGACGCTTGCGGAGCTGGAGGCGCGGCTGGGGACGGCGAGCAGTGTTACGCGGTGGCGCGAGGCGTATCCGGAGCTGGTGGGGACGGAGCGGGACTGCGTGAGGGCGACGATGGCGGAGGTGCGCCGGGCTATGCTGGAGGCTGGGGCGGTGGGTGAGGAGATTGTCGTAGGCGGTGCGACGACGTTGGTGATGCTGAACAAGAAGAGGTAGAGCGTGGCACCACAGCCGGCGTTCGCAAGACACAGACAGATAGGAGACGTTGGGAGGAAGGCATCTATTTTACATACGCTAAATGCACAATCGAAGCAGGCTCCGCCATGAGCTGACCATGTCCAGCCCCCTTTCCTCGATGTTCACCTCTTCTAGAATCCCTGGGAGAAGAAAAGAGTACATCGCCGACTGGAAGACAAGCGATTGGAAGATCATACTGTGAGAAACTCCAAGTCCGTGAGGTGTATCGTCCACATCGCACGAGCCATCATGCTCGCAACAATGCTGCGCTCTCAGGAGGCAGCGGGAGCTGGCGAAGCAGCCGGCGAGCCACCCGCGTCGCCCCTGAAGCTTCCGCGACCTCCACGGCCTCCACGGCCACCACGATCGCCACCGCGAGGGCCCCTGAAGCTGCCGCGGCCCCCACGGCCTCCACGGCCTCCTTCGCTGTCGCTGGCTCCGCCGCTACGGTACCCTCCCTGTTGGCCACCGCGGGAGCTAGGTCCCCAACCTCCACGAGTTGACCTGTCCTGATATTCCCGCACATTAGGCTTTCCCGATCCTGGCTTCTTGAACTCCACGCTGACATCTCGGAGAACCTCTTGCATTTCATCTGTAGAGCTGAAATGCACAATGAAAGCACGGCCGGCTTTCTCCACACGCTGGATCTTTGCGCGATCTGCCTCCGGGATGACGTTGCGAGCTTCCTCCTCACTGCTTGCGCTCTGCACGTAGATGGCCTGGCTGGGCTTCTTCTCAACTGGGGTAGGCGAATCTTTGCTGGCTTCGTCTGCAGCAGGGGCGCTACCATTACTCTTCTCGGCCGTGCCGTTCGCCGTGGGGGTGCCCGCAACCTTAGCGTTGGCCGGAGACGCGACTGAGCGAGCTGTTGGTGGAGACTTTACACCCTGAGGAGGTTGCTGAGCAGCGGCCGGACCACTTGCTGGCTGCCCCGCACGAGGACCTGGGCCTTGTCTCGCCTGACCTGCACCTTGCTGAGGTGCAGCCGCCACAGGTGGGCCTCCAGCAGCGGGACCACGCTGACCTTGATGAACTGGTTGTACATTACCAGGGGCAACGGCCGCTTGGTTCGGAATGGCTGGAGATGAAACGGCGGGTTTGACCATATCGGCCTGCAGGATGGGATTCTTCTGTCCCCTGTGCGCAAAATTGAAGCCTTGAGCCCTCATCTCTGTGCCAATCCTTCCATTCTCAATCTCCAAGACAAGCCATCCAAATGCAGCATCTGCAAGATTGAAGTTCCACATGTTCTTGAAAGCCGCTTCGTCAACTTGTCCAGAATTGGGACCAACGTGACCACCGAAGGGATTGCCACCATTGGCTACGGAGGGCATCCTGTTGACAATGTCCAAGGCATTGTCCAGTAGTCTCTTCTGCGCCTCGTTCTCTTGTACCGCCGGCTGAACCTCGCCCTTGACCGTTTCCCAGACATCGTTGAAAGATGCCTTGGAAGCTGCCAGCTTGCCTCTGTAGTGATCGAGAGTCGGGTTGACGCTGAATTCGTTGTACGAACTTCCGTATCGGAAATGTAGACCGGCAGAGATGGAGAAGTCGACCTTGAGAGCAACGGACAGCTGATTCAACAAACCTTCGCGAGCAGGAGAGGCGTGGGTGACGAGGACGCGTGTTTCGGTAGGATCGTAGACGCGGTTGGCCGTGTCCACGAGCTCGCCCATCTGCAGCAGGGTAGTCCACATGGTGCCTTGCCCACCAGCAATTGTGGTCCGACCTTCGCCGTTGTCGAAAAGCTTGTGCATGACCAGGGCGCCGCCTAGGCCCAGCAAGCGCAGTTTGATGCCACCAATCTCAAGTAGGCGGGAGTGAGACTCATCGATGATGTGCAGGTTGCTGATCTTGTACTCGGCGGAACGCAGCTTCTCCAACACCTGAACATCTTCACAGGCTCCCCAGACGGTGTAGACGGGAACGTTGAAGGAAAGTTGTCCAGTCAGGAACTGGGGAAGTTGAGACAGTGGTAGCTGGGTGCGCGGTATGCGGTCTTTGATGGAACTGTTGTGTGGCGAGGTGGTGACTTGCCGTCGGACCTCTTCTGTGATGAGCGGAGAATACTGAGCCACGTGCTTCAAAGTCCTATCGATGTGTCAGCGGTAGCTCTTCAACGTTGGGCATGAAACTAACTTTTCTGCGATGCGGTCCAGAGAGTTATTGTCGTAGAAGCCAAAATCGCCAGTGTGGAGAATGTAGTCGGCACGTGCTTGTTGAGCGAGCTCGTTAAGAGACGACAGGTTCCCTGCAGGATTTAGTCAGAGAGAGTATCTCGGACGCATCCATGTGTGCTTCAACATACCTCGGACATCCGCAACGCACAGGATGCGCTGACTGCCAGACTGTACTACGCGGCCTTGGTTGGGGAGGAGAGGGATGGCGCCAGGCACAGGGTTGGGTTGAGGAGCGCCGTTGGGTAGGAAGCCATTGTTTTGAGGACGAGCCTGCTGTGTGAGTGTCAATAAAGGTTGTTGGGGCAGAGTATAATGCTGGAGAGCATTGGATGGGACGATCAAAAGAGAGGCACTGACAGCGGCCATGTTGGCGTAAGTATTAGGAAAGGGTTGTGGCGAAGCCAGATTGAGCGAGGGGCAAGAGTGGTAGATGAGGGACGTCGTCGATGTAACAGGAAGCAGAAAACAGAGACGCGAGGGATGGGTATCTGCGAATGTGGAGCCGGGAAGGTGGTGTGCGGAGCGCGTTGTTCCCTCTTTCTCCTAGTTGGTGATATTTGCTGGAGACAGCTGCGCCTTCTTTCTCAGGCAGAAACTCCGCAATGTAGTGAATGCCCCAGCGTATCCTTTCCCCAAGCGCGCGTCTGCTTTAGCCTCATCGGCCGCATTTAATGTAAACAGCCACGAAAGAATAAAAGCCTGTCATTCACGAGTCATTTGCGGCGGCGAAAGGTTTTACTGTGCGCGTGCTGTAGGCGGAAAGTTGCACATCTGTGGGTAGATTGAAATCAACTCCCCGTCAAACGCGACCCTTGGAATTGGAAGATGTACTTGTTGGAAAGAGGTGGTAGAGGAAGCGTCTTATGTTGCAAGTTTTGCTCTCCTGCTCTGAGAGGTACACACCAACGAGATGAAAGTCAGGCAATGCAGCGTCAGGAGACACAGATCCAATCGGACGCTTTTCAACGTTGCGAAGTGTTAGACCAAGATGATCAGACAGATAGGTCTTGCGAGATCGTTGCCGGCGCGCATATCAGTCACAATACACTACAGACAATTGCAGATCGTTGCTATCTTGCAAGGCCTCCCACTATTAGCCTATTATCTGCGGCGGCACTAAAATCTGTGAATGCGAGAATTGGACGCACGCGCGCGCGAGTATAGATCAATCAGGTTTGAAGGCCTTTCGCAGTACGGCTCTCTCTTTCGGAAGACAGTATGATGGACTTGGTGGAAGTAGACTGGGGCCATGTGCTGCTCTGCAAGGTGTGTAACAGGTGCACGTGATGACCATATGGGAAGACGCAGACAGAAGCTCATGAAATGCTATCAAGCACCCACACCACGCATATTTAAAGTTCACGGATAACCCCCCTGGATGGGAGCACAGTGAGAAAGTTTGGGCTACGGGCGGAGGATGCAAGGGGGTGGCGCGCGGTGGGCCAATATGCACAAACTTAAAGGCGTCAGCACTACGGTTATAGGATCCTGGATCCACCAGGGGAGGATAGGATTGAAGGACTGCACGCGAGTGGGCCGAGCGACACGCAGCTCTGATGGCCGCAGGTAGAGAGGGCGCGCTGGTTAGGAGAAACGTTGCGCGATGATTGAGCTTCAAAATGCGGCGGTCATTGGAGGACCCTGGTTATTAAGTGATGCATTATCAGTTTAAGCCTCATCCAGTGGTGGTCGGGATGGGCTACAGGGATAAGATGGGCCGGGAAGAGTGGCAGAAACACGCGCTAACGGATCCTCGGCAAGGAGCGAGAAAGGAGGGCTCATCTCGCTTTGCACCCTGCGCTTGCGCTCCCAGGAGTCGTATCTAATTATACGCGAGCAATTTGAGCAGGAAAACTCTGAGGTGTCCTAGGCGGGCGTTGGGGCGTCGCCTCACTACCAAATGGCAGGGCGAGGAGGCTAGGGGCGGCAGCACCGGATTGGCCTAGGAGCTGTCAGCGGCGCGCCCGCTGACCACTGCGCTGGAACGTGCCGACTTGGCAATATGCACCAGAGCAAAATGTTTAGGCATGCTTGGTCCGGCTAGCACAGGCACGTCGCCTGCGTGGATGCATCCGTTACTATCTTGGTCCGCCTGATCGTCCTTCCCTGGCCTCCCAGCCCAATCATCCGCGCGCGCCTCCACAGCTCGTCTGTGTAACAGGCAGGCGCATATGCATGTGCATGGGCAAGGTACATGCCACGCCAGCCCTGTTGCCCCGCTGTTCTCGCGCAATAAGCACACTCCCGGCGACATGAGGCCGAGGCGACTAAGCCTCTGAGTCGCTCGCGAGCGACTAGAAGCTTGCGAGATGTCAAAAGTAGCCGGGTATCCTTCTTGGCGCCTGTTGCTTAGCTCGCTGTAGTTCAGATGCCTCCCATTTCTTCGCTCCTCTTTTCGTCCTGCACCCCCACCTGTGTCACCTATGACCTTTCCTGTCCGTGTGGACGTCCATTCCCCCTAAACCTGGTCTACCCGCCCTTTCTCTCCTCTCCTGTCGTCCGAGTCGCAGCCCGCTCGCGTGGCCGCCATGCCTGTCCCTGGCGACCTGAAAGAGAAGGTGATGCCATTCGCCTCCTACGCAACCTTGTCGTGTGCGCTGACCATCGACATATCTAGGCCCTCCTCGCCTTTACGATTGCCGTCTTTTCACTGACCACAATTTGCTACTACCTCTTTCGTATGGTCCTGCCCGATTTTGAGCCGCAGACTTGGGCTAATTTATTACAGAATCTGGTGACCTTGCTCGCTGCAAAGCCGTTCTTGAAGATGGCTTTTGGCTCAACCCTGCTCAGCTCATCAACTGGCAGCCTGCTGGTTGCATGATGCATACGTACAGACCAGCTGAAGCTGCAGCTTGCCTCAACACTCGTCGAGTTGTTTTCATTGGCGGTAGCAGTACTCGTGACCTCTTCGAGGGCCTGGCCTCAAAGTTGGATAACGCCTTCCAATTCACTGACATGGCTCGTGAGGCCAACTTTGTGACGACTGTTTCTGGCGTTCGTTTCGAATTCATCTGGGATCCATACCTCAGCAGTGCCAACCTCGCCGAAATCCAGGCCGGGTATGACACCATCGAGTCCCGTCCTGCCCTGACAGTGGTTGGGCCTGGCCATGAGTTTCTTCGCGACACTGGCAATCTGAGCCAATGGCCCGCCCATGCGGCCGATGTCATGGGCCGCTTTGGAGGCACCTCAGCGCAGAAAGCTCGCCAAAGTGATGTATTAGTCTTTGCTCCGTTCCTTCAACCTGACCCATCAGGCCTTTCTACGGCTGACCGCGAGGTCTTCGCGCCGGAGAAAGTCGCGACTGTGAACCAAGTCATTCTGGATCAGTCTCGCCTGCTAGGTGTTGATACGGCTTTCGCATTCGGCCTGGTAAGTCAGGGACCTGGCGCCATCAAAGGTTTCGAGGTCGCGCCCAAAGTCAAGACTATCATGTCAGACCTACTGCTGAACCGCAGGTGCAATAGCGGCCTAGAAAAGCACTACCCGTACGCTAGCACCTGTTGCAATAATTATCCGCTACCCAACTTTCAGGTCATCTTTGGCTTCTTGTTTGTTTGCGTGGCCATCCCCATGGCTTATTACCTCACATTGCAGGGAAAGAGCGTTGATACCAGCCAGTTCCTTCGCCACATGCCATCACCTAAATATTACGGCCCTATCTTTACGCTTGGCATGGCCGTGGTCCTCTCTTACTATTGTGACCGGACCAACATATTCATGAAGGAGCAGAAACAAACAAGTCCCAGCCAATTCTTCGTCATCATGGGTGCCTTGATTGTTGGTAGTCTCTTCACTCTCCACACTGCTGACAAAGATCTCGCTTTTCTGAATCGCGACCAAACAGACGAGTGGAAAGGCTGGATGCAAGTTGCCATTCTTGTATATCACTGGGTTGGAGTTTCAAAGACGGAGTACATTTACAATTATATGCGCGTCTGTCCCACAAGCTACTTGTTCATGACTGGCTTCGGACATACAGTCTACTTCCTGAAGAAGGACGACTTTTCCTTCAAACGCGTGGTTGCAACAATGCTGCGCTTGAACCTCCTGAATGTCATCTTGGCATACGCGATGGGCAACGACTGGCTTCTGTACTACTTTGCCCCCTTGGTCACCTGGAACTTCTTCGTTCTCTTCGCAATCCTATGGGTCGGTCATCAACACAACAAGAACATGAGGTTCCTCTTCGGCAAAATGCTGGTTGGTTCGATCCTGAACACCCTATTCTACAAGATTCCTGGAGTTCTGGAAACCGCATGGTGGATTCTACAGACACTCTTCCGCATGCAGGGCGACATGAGAGAATGGCGCTTCCGCGTGACGCTCGACCAATACTCCATGATTCCAGGAATGATAGCGGCAGTACTGTTCATCAACTACGACTCCTACAGTCTACCCAAATCACCAAGCTTTCCATCCATCACCAAAATTGCATATGCGGCGTCTGCGCTAATAATGCTCTGGTATGCCTACTTTGAAGCTACGCAAGTCAGCAAGGTCGTCTACAACCTCAAGCACACGTATGTCAGTTGGCTACCATGTTGTGCCTTTGTGCTCCTTCGCAATTCTACACCTTGGCTGCGACGCACGCACAATAAATTCTTTGCCTGGTTTGGCCGCGGCTCCCTGGAGACATTCCTGCTACAATTCCACCTATGGCTCGCAGCTGATACTGCCGGTCTTCTTATCATCGGCTTTCCACATCAGCGACTGCTCAACGTTATCATTACCACAGTTTTCTTCCTCTATATCTCATCCCTGGCGACCACGGCAACTGGCCCAGTGATTGAGTGGATCATGGGCGTCGAGCCCAAACCCCTGAGGCCCGGCCTGCCAACATCATTCAAGTCCCATCCTGCCAACATCCCCCAAGCAAACGGCAGCGATGTCAAGAATGGCGAGATTCCTCCTCCTCATCAGCTGGCCGAGAAGAATGGTGGCATTACTAGCGCTGTCCCAGTCAATGGCCAGCCGACGGGAAAGCTAGAGGACACAGGCAGCGTCAGCACTACCAAGCACTGGAGCAAGGACCTGAAGGTGCGCGTCGGACTTATTTTACTGGCTATGGCCGTAGGGAACTGGGTAAGTCTGACCTGACAGCCCCGTCATTACATGCACGAGGGCTTGCGGCTAACAGGTATCGTGTGTGCAGACATATTACATTTGAGCGAAGGCACATACTTATTAATTTACTCGTATTAGGGAGCAAGGCACAGCTGCGACGCAACCCCGGGGTGGGTGTTGAAAGGGTGGCGGACAAGGGATGGAAACTCAACACTACTAAATTAATGATATTCTCTTATGCCCCAATACTGGCTGCTTGATAAGCACCCCGCCACTTGTATTTCCCGGATTATTTGTTGAAAGAGGGGTGGGAGGGGGGTGGGGAAAAAGGGCAACGGAGCTCAGGTTACAGCGCTTACGTTCATGGGACACTCTCCACTGCACACCACCCTAACAACACGCCAGTCGATCGCAAGGCTGCAGCAGCGACCACCTCATTGGCCTACCTTCGGTGTCATGCTGTCCTTCCCAATTCCGAGACATCCTGTCCAGTGCTCCACAATAACACCAAATGATGGGCGCACGGACACCGCTAACTAGTCTTCCGCTGGCGCCACGCAGGGGAGCCCAACCTGAATATTGGCGAACTAGCGGGAATTGATCAAACTTTGAGCTAAATTCAAACTCTCGCGCAGTAGGTTGCACGTGATCCACCCTACGCCCTTTGCGCAAGAAGTAGAGGCTCCGAAACATATAGCCAAGGTCCAGAACTGTTGTTTCATCCTATGCTACAGTGGTGTCAGTGGTATCGTCTCTGGATTCAGGGATGTGGGCAAAGTTCCGACTCCCGTTCACATTGCCTCATACCCCTCGGCTGCGTGCTCTCGCGACCGATCCTGCCCCACCCCACGCACGAAGTCCTCGAGGACACGAAATGCTCGCTTCATTGGCCACGCCATAACATGCCGCTAGTGTTTCTCTACATCGGCCAGATAAGCGCATCGGCCGGGCGATCTTGGCCCAATAGCAACGGCCTGCGCTGGACTAAAAATACCTCGGGAACTTGGCGCAGTTTGGTGATCCATGGTACGAGTCCAAATACTGGTCTGTGTCTCTCGAGATTCTGCCGAAAGATTTGCACGCTGCTCGAGGGAAATTTCGTTGTGGTGGGACGGTGTAGCCGAGTCTGTGCGCGCATCAATGATCCGTCTCGCATGTGATGCCGTCATCTTGAGGCTGCTTGAGCCGCATACTGGCTGGATAGCCATGCGATTTCCATGCATACGTAGATGTGAATGAAAAGCGCAATATTCTGTAAGCATGGTGAGAGCACTTGGTCTTCTGACAACTTGATAGAGTATCCATTCACCTGCTATTTTTCCTCTGCTTGGGTATCTTTTCAGAACGAAGAGCTGACTCTCACTGTTAGGCGTATTATTGCTGTCCGGTCAACGGTAGACTCTAGTCATCAAGGGCACGCATTCCAGTATTACTTAACCTTCAACACTGTTACTCATGGGTTTTGTGCAATCCACAATAAGATCGCATTTCGGCAAGGGTCATTGTCTGTGGTCTCGTCTTGAAAATTGTATGGCTTGCCCCACCTTGTCGAGTACATAAGCTTGCCTTGAAAACTCTTCAGGGCCTGAGTTTAAGGAAGCTCAGGCTGATTTAGTTGCCCGACAGCAGAAACGAGGAAGCGAGACCTGGATGTCTGCGGTCCACCATTGAAGCCACCAACGGTTGCAGTGGTGTGGTATCCCGACAACGGATTAAACGAGCTTCCCACCACTGTTGCGTGGAAATATACGTTGCTTTCTAGCTCGCACTTGCACGTCACATTGGCCAGATGACGTTGTATCTCTGACTGACTGGGCTATACTCGCGACCAGTCCTAGTTAGCGAGTAGGAGAGCGAATACAAGTGTGGCCAAGCTGAAGACTGGTGAGAATGGTGACCGCTTGTGAAACTGTCAAACCATCGACTCGCCATCGCAACAGCAGCCTGAATACTCCTTATCGCTCCTGGTACCTCTTACATGTCGGCCTTTCTTCAAAATCACAAAGTTGTGACCGTTCCTTTATCTGATCATGTCCGTGGCGACAGTCATTCTTATGTCCCGAAACTTGATCAGCATAAAATTTTGCATCAAATGAATGGCAGCGGGTTCATACCGGAGATCCCTGATTCAATGATCACGACATTGACAGTGAAGACGCTGTCGAGTCTAGTCTGGTCCAGGTACCATTGTTCCCACCACTATCGATCACAAAAGCCATGATTGCAACTGGGAACGCGGATAGCAGTGTTGGAGGATATGACAAAATAAATAAAAATTAAACACATATTAGGACTCAGTTTATTATATTACGCGTGTTCGACGTGTTTCGCAGGGGATGTCATGCGTCAGGGGCCCCACAAGTTACCGAGGCTCTGTGCTTCGCCGTCCTTTCTCCACCAGTCCTTGGACTGGCCGGGCTTTCCCCACTGCGGGGCCCCCTTTTTCTGGCTGCAGGGCAGCATGTATTGACGGCAAAGTGCATTTTCGGTCATTTGCAGTTGTACGAGACCCTATCATGTAGTAGTAGTAGTAGTGGCAGGCAAAAGCTGACCAATAGTCTGCTCAGAGCTGTACGGAGCGTCAAGACAGATCCATACATCTACAGTCTGCTGCATCCTCGACAACAAGAGTTGTCACACCTCTAAATTGATGGCTACGAATACCACGCCTTGAGATATGGAGTAAGGCTGTTGATGCCCGTTGTGCGCCAAGTATGGAACGCATTACAAAGCGGCTAATGTCACAGAATTCAACCAGCCTTCCATCAGTATACCCACAAACTCGATGAGTGTGGCGATCTACCGCACCGCTTCTTTATCCTGCCCACGATGACATATCTTTGCAAGAGGAGCCATGCTCGTACACTCCTCAAACCTCGAATCCAACCCTGGTCGTGTCCAGGTCTCGATAGATAAGCCCACTGATTGCGGTGTTGTTGTCGATGTCATTCTCCTGCACTTCCATGACGAGGCGGTAAGTAGCGACAAAGTCTTGTTGCCATCTATTTAGCGTATTGCGATCGGAGAGGATCATAAGTCTCTCGCCGATCTGATGGACGGTCAACTGGAGGCCATGCTCTGCAGCCCGATGCTTGGGTGATCTGATGAGAACATGCGGTAGCGTCAGAATGCCAATAAGACACCAGCACGCAGCGCCCCTGTCCTGGTACAGCGACGGAGAAATCGGACTGGGGTCGAAATCAAGTAGCTTTTCAGGCCACCCTTCTCGCCAGGTCCGTAGTGCCCTTTGCATTGTTTCTGCTTCGCGTAAGAGATATGACTCGACCGCAGGGCTTGCAAGGAGTGAGGAGTCGGCAAGAAACGCCCGCTTAGTCCGCCACACATGTTCCAATACGCCTATATTTTCACAGTGAGAACAAATAGTCATTTCGATGCATCAGTCGTTGGAAAACCTACCGTGCAACAAGGCAAAGCGGCCCATCAGTGTGTTGGGAAGTTGAATCGGATTGGAGGGATTACGAAGTAGGGCAGAAAGGGTCACGGAAATGGAGCATGGTGGAGTTGTCTGAGCCAGGCAACTGTACTTTTCCTGCCACTCAGCCTCGGTCGCTGCCAGGAAAAGAGACTCGGGGCCAGGAAATTTTACGTCCAATTCGTCTGCCAGTACGCTGGGAACCTCGTCGTGCAGGACAGATATCAAAGCGTCGAAAGCAAAGAGCACCAAGCCAAGCCTAGTTTGAGCTCACTGTGTCAGACTCGAATGAATAGTTATAGTCAAACTTGAGGCAGTCGACATTGGGGTTGCTGCCTACCTGCGTCGGGCCTCGCATGTGGCCCAGACTTGCCACGAAGCACCTTCCCAATTCCCAGGGTCGTCAAAAACGTCAGCCTTACGAGCAAGGCGAGCAACCTTCCCAAGGTTTACGACATAACTCGACCCCAAAGGCCGTTTGATCATCAAGCGATCGAGAATCCCTAGGAGTAAAAGAGCTTGTAACGTTTCGAGTGATGCCTTGCCGTTATTACGAACTCTCTGCTGACGATTAGTGAGATGATGAGAATCAAAGAAAGATACGAATGGCGATGCTACGGACCTCGTCAGTGTCCAAAGCGAACCTGTACGCAAAGCCGACAAGAGCAATGGCGTCAGCAGCTCGTAGGCCGAGCTTCGGATCGTAAGACGCAGCAACGAGAGCGAGTGCGAAGACCAAAGAGGTCGGACAAGCTACGATGTTGAAGGTGGGTAAATGAATGATCGGCGTTTGACGGTGATGGCGGGTGAAGTAGGTCTTGAGGAGCGCAGGAAAGTAGGCACGACCGAGCCATTTCAGATGCGCCGGCCTGACATCGCCAGCTTGACTGCGAAGATATGCGATGATGCTTTGACGATGATGTTCCACAGGATCTATCTTTGCGTCAACGATGCTCGAGATGGACTGCCGTCTCTCATCAAGGGTCAGGTCAGTATTGTCAAAGGCGTCCGGAGGCGTCCGCTCGGCATGGACAAGCCATTGGTCTGCAGGAAATACAGGCGCTGATTCGTTGTAGGCGTCGCTAGTGTTGTTAAGAAAAGATGACGCGGAATCCCGAGCATTCCACGACGGCTCGCGCCAGTTCCAGGACAGCCAAGGAACCGTGTCCAATAAATCGACAGGGTATATATCCTCTGCGACAATTGTGGGAGATTGTTCATTTTGAGTTCCATGTGACTCGGACGTAGGCATACTGCCCAGCACGCTGGACACACTGTCTTCAGTCTCAGGAGGACTTATATTGGGGGGGTGTTGAGCAAAGCTGTCGGGCAGCTTGTGAGAAGCACCATGGAGCAAGTAGAGACATTCGATCTTCCGTTCTACGCAGCGACGGCACGGCTGCTCGCGCGAGCATCTCACCTTGTGATCGCTGCACGATTTGCAGGCTCGGTTGACGCGAGACGAGCCAACGCGAGCACCTGCGCTGGCAGATGGGCAGCGTCCTAGATGTCGATTGAGAGCGTCCCTGCGCAAGAAAACGCCGGTCAGTGGTGTATCCTACGGGGTGGCAGATACCATGGAGCAGAGCATGCGTACCGCCGGGTGTAGCTGCTGGCGCAAAACTGGCATTCCCAGTGCTGCAAGCCACGGTGGGTCTCCTCGTGGCGGTGGAGATGCGCCAGCCGCGCAAAGGTCTTAGCACAAGTCGGACATTGATGTGGCCCCGTGGATGCTGCCGTCATCATCTCGAAGCAGGACGCATTGGTGACCCGTCCCTTGTACCAGCACTTTCTCAAAAGCAAGCGCTCTTACGCCTCGAAGCGGGGCGTGAGGGTGGGGTTTCCCCGTTTTTGGTGACAGAGGTCAACCGAGGAACCTGCATGCCAAAGCTACTAGGTATATTTCTCTGTGTACGGGCTCCTGCCGCGTGTACGTGCTTTCAAATCACTTGCGTAGTCTGAGTGTGGTAGGTTGCGGTAGGTTGCCGCTTTCTCTGCTCGTGACCATGGATATCCAGCTTCAGCTCACCAATCAAGAATCCGTGTTTGGCCAACTCTTCATTCGTGTCTTGACCGGCATACTCGGCCCCTGTTGCCCTTCATGTCTTTTATACGCCCACCTGCCATCCTCTGAGCAAGGTTCCAGTGCCGTTGTTAGCCAGGTACAGCGAGATGTGCCGCAACTTTAAATATATTCACCGTGAGAGGCCGGAGGCACGAGATGCTCCAGTCCTTCATCGGCGGCAAAGATCCCAACGGCGATGAATCGATCCAAGTAGCTTTTCGGCGACAACGATGACACTGGCTGCCCGAGAACGACAGCGCCGAAGAGGAGAAAAGACTGCGTTCTATGGAGCATAGCCTTAAAACGGCGAGTCCAAGATTTTGAGGCAGACGCAATGCTTTACGAGTGTGTTCCAGCGCTGACACTAGACGTCTTCGCCTAGTCCTGCACGGTGAGCCGCAGCCGCGTCGGCCTCAATTTGGCCCCCTGGATACTTATAAATGCATCGCCGTCTTTGTTCATTATTTCGATACCGAGCTCGTGGACGCTGAAAAGCGTGGGTCATCAAATCGCAGTGGTTCAGCTTCCCGTGAGACTTCTGGATTCATTTTAAAACTACCGCTGAGTACACAGTCATGCCAGCGTCTTCAACGCTTGTCAGACCCGAAACGAGAGCAAGTATTTTCCTAGCTGGGCCGGGGAACACGCATAAAGCCAGCACCGGGGACCATGACAGTATCAGTGTACCTCAGGCCCGTGTTATCTGTGCCATTGCACTTTCACCCTCCTTCCCAGTCAGTGTACCGAGAAGTTTTTCAAGCTTTTCGCATAGTGCTATGATCTGCGCTACGAACGTTTGCGCTGCCTTTCTCTGCTGCTCGGGATTCTCGGGCAGCGCTGGAACGAAGATGTCAAACCAGTTGAGGCGGGCCAGCTTCAACCATGCGGCCGTCTTCGGCTCTGTATTCCACCGCAGCGCGTTCCTGCGAGTCAAAAGCGTTATTATGAGCCAGTCAATCGCATCGTCGGGGTGCGGAACCGGGCGACAGAGGTCGTTCTTCAATCCTTCGTCGTCGTACGCGGCCTCAACATGAGAAATGAAGGCGGCGCTGAAGACTTGCTGGCAATAGCGGACCGGCTGAAGAGTGATACGATTGCCACTGAACACTGGAACGGCTTCTTCTTTCGCGAGTCCATCGGCGGAGCAATCAATGTAGATCGTGTCAGGTACTGCGGTATGCTTGCCGCCGTCCAGCGTCACCTCATCGGCACTGATCCGCTGCACTCGGCCCTTACGAACGACCGTCTTAATTCTCCTAATTTGTTCAAGCTCCGCAGTTGAGACTGTAGCACAGCGAAACATGGTGGGCCACACCTGATCGGTCAAGCGCAAAAGCGTTCCGCAAGCTTCCAGCTGCTTGAACAGGTCTTCCACCGACGTGGCAGCCATGACAGCCTGATTTGTCTCGTCGACTCTGGAATGTCGCGTCTCGGCGAACGCACCCCCAGGCTGAAGCGTACCACGATTCATGTACCAGGAGTCACGAGGCATGATCCACGTGATCTGTGATGGCTCAAGGTTCATCGATAGCAGCCAAAGGCAAGTGTCGATGCCCGTCTTACCAGCACCGACAACGGTGTAGTTGGCATAGGGCCGCGAGATCTTTGTCAAGTTGTTAGGTGTGACGACAGTCACATTGTGCGCGACATCATACGGAGGTGGGCGCATGGACGGGACGGTGACACGCATGTAGGTGGCATCAACAATGCGGGTGTTCTTCCCAACACGAAAGGTCTTGCCGGTGACGAGGGAACGGAACTCGCCGTCGCCCTCATAGTCGTGTTTTGGATAGTAGGCTACTCGACCGGATGGTAGGAAGGTCTCATTCATTACCTGGCTGTAGTAGGCACAAACTTCGTCGGAGGTCGCCAGCTCGTAGAGCCCCTTGTTCCAACCGATCTGGTCGATCTTGTCTTGACCGAGGTGCTTGGAATTGACCCCATAGAAGGCGGAGGGCTGGTGAAGGCGAACAAAAGGGTAAGCGGTGGTCCAGTGTCCGCCAGGGCGGTGATAACGGTCGACGATGGCAATTGAGGCTTTGGTTTCAGAAAGCAGGGTGTCGATGAAGGCCATCCCCATCCCACCAGCACCAACGATGAGATAATCGGCAGATACTGTTTCAGCCATATTAGGCAGTCTTGCTTCACGCCAGAGATAGTGACAGGTCAGACTCAAGAATGCAAGGGGAGCTCAGCTGCGAGTAATCTGTAGGCAGGAGGAGTTGGAGAAAGGAACAGGGAGAGGACGGAAGCGGCTGCGAGGGTTATATATGATGGTCCAACGACGTGTAGCAGCAGGGTTGCATGTAGCGTTGGGGCAATGTTTTGTAGAGACGCAAGGCCATGTCAATGTAGAATTCATGGTTGCAGGGAGTTTGCGTGGGGATTCGCCGAACTACCCACCGTGCTACGGTACAGCTCCGTGCAGTACGTTGCCGGAAGGAAGGTATTAGCCGTGGCTTCCCGACTACGACGGCATTTTGGATTTATGTCGCTAAATCGTACAAACATGCAAAGACTTGGCCATGGACTTGGTCTCCAATAATGGTACGGGGGCTCGTCGAAGCAGTAACTACCAAACTTTCGTTGTACCAAATCTGCAAGTTGTAGGTCGGCCTCAGCTGCAGCCTCGGTATGGAGGAAATACTTCTTAGATCGAGGCCACTGTTTGCCGTCTCGCTAATCAACATCCCGGATATTGTTCCTTGGCAGCCTAAAGATGTTACTGATGAATATGTCGCGGTGAGAGGACAATACAGAGAAGGTAAAGCATGAAGAGCAAGCCGCGGTCTTGTGGGAAATAATGCTTTTGATTATTTCGAGCAGTTGACAAATAGAGAACGCGGAGAACCAAGAAAGCCTGGTCAAGGCGTGAAAGGTGTCCTGGACCGTTGAACTATAATCTAGCTTCTTGCCACCATAAGCATACAGCGAAGCCCCTGAGACACTCCCTAAGGGGGGCTACATGTATATATTCCCAATACAGGTATAGCGTGCCCGCCCCGAGTCCACACCAAGTCTGGAGCATCAGGCTCTCCTCTCTGGTTCTCTATTAATTTGAGTAAAATTGTACTTGTTGTTTGGTTTCTTGCTGCGAACCCTCACAAATAGACCCCAGATGTGATCTGAAGGATGAAATTACTTATGTCAGAGGATAAGGCACGTGCTGTTGGATGATGACCTTGAGCCGAGGAACCTGATCGGCACCGACCCTCTCTAGCCCCACGTTTATGCCAGAAAGACCCGATTTCTGCAAGACTTTTGGCTCCCTGGAAACGAAAACAATTTGTCAAGAGCAACCTTGCCAGATTTGAGCGCATACCGTCTTCTCCGTTGTCGTCTTCTTTACTACGCTTTAGCCATTACTCGCTCCTTGCCCTGAGCACCGCAACCATGGCGAACAAGGCTCCATCCGACGAAGCTACCGTGGCACGTATCATTAGCCACATGAATACAGACCACCAGGACTCTCTCATGCGATACCTAGAGCACTACTGCAAGCTCTCTTCTTTCTCTGCCCGCAATGCCCGCCTCACCAACATCACCAAGACCGCGCTCACCATCACCACCTCGAAATCCACGTCCAGCGCCACCGAGAAGCCTGGAAACACATATACCATCCCTCTAGACCCGCCGCTTGCAAGCTGGTCAAAAGCTCGTCCAAGAGTGGTGTCCATGGACATTACCTGCATTGCGAGCCTGAACCGCTCGCCCATCACCTTGAAGCACTACATCCGCCCCGGGCCCGTGCACGCTACTGTGCTCGTTGCCTGCGTATTCACCATCTTCCTCTTCCATCGTCGCTCAGCTCTCCTTCCAGTGCTGCCTCTTGCCTCGACCTCATCGTCCTACGACGCGCTGCTTCCTTGGCCGCGCCTCGCTACCCAGAACCCTGAGCTCTTCACCTGGTTTCATAAGATTCAACCTTGGGTGTTCTACCCTCTCCTAGCTGCCCATGCCCTCGAGTCCACGATCCTGGGTGGTATCGTGTTGCGGAGACACTCGGTCGCCGTTGGCAGTTCCCTGTGGTGGACATGGGTCGCCTCGTGCTTCTTGGAAGGCTTCGGGACCTTTGCTCGCATCAAGCACTGGGCAGAGGCGGAGAAGGTGAAGAGAGAGAAGAGCTCGCATTGAGACGAAATATGTTACTATATAGAGACGCTGATGCTAGATGCATACAGGACGCGACCGCTCAATCTTCTGAGACGCCTGAGATAATATGAGACCACGAATCGAATAGTTATAGACATTAAGTTCAAAAGTCTTATCCTGCACAAAGAGACCTATCCGGGTATTCGGAGTCACACCAAGGTTGATCCACTGGCCAAACCGGACGGCAAACTCCTCGGAGTAATGCCATTGCTGCCTGACAGCAATTGACCGGTGCCCCGCAGTAGCCCAATCTCACTAACTGCAAGCGAAGCATCTTCGCATATATCTAAGGTCCAGCCATTGCACCATTCCTCGCCCACTAGCTCTTAAAAGTTAATCTCTAATACCGGCCTCCGCCGTGGGATTCCAATAAACTTAACGAAGAGCAAGATCTGCCTGCGAGCAACTCCCAAACATCAAACATGGCCGAAAACAAGTCCGGGAGCTCCCAAGATGCCCGTGCTCCCCAACCAGGTCAGCTGGCAACCGCCCTACCCGGCCTAACGACCTTCATCACTGGCCACGCTGCCGACGGCAAAGCGCGCGTCTACGCCGAGCGCCCCGCCGCCTGGACGCCCTTCGACAACAAGAACATGGCCTTCAACGTCGTCTACACGACGTCCTTCCCGGCCGACCTTATCGGCGATGCCGATGTCCTTGCGCACGACGACGTTGTCGCCAGCAAGACTCTGGGTCTCGTCAAGCCCGGCGGCACCGTCTGCCGCCAGGTCGACTTCGCGCCGGGTTACACCAGCACGATGCACCGCACGTCGTCGCTCGACTACGGCATCGTGCTCGAGGGCGTGGCGGAGATGCTGCTGGACGACGGCAGCGTGACGGTGATTCAGCGCGGCGATGTTGCTGTGCAACGCGCGACGATGCATGCGTGGCGCAACCCGAGCGAGACGGAGTGGTTGCGCATGATCTTCATCCTGCAGGATGTGCAGAAGGTCGTCGTCAATGGAGAAGTCTACGGCGAGGATCTGGGGAACAAGCCCGGAGGAATTCCCTCGAGTGGGCGTTTGTAGTTGACGCGCACCTAATGGTATCTTCACCAGCTTGGAAGAGTCTAGATTGGGTGCTCCCAACCTCCGTGTATGTCAAGTTGCTGACGTTTTTCTTTGAAAATAAGATTGATAGGATGACATCAAGGTCTCGCGTTTTGCCTCCTTGCGCTTCTCAGACTTGCACTTCGCAAATGGTGTGTGGGCTCCTTGCGAGCTATCACCCACGTCAGATGGCCGAGTGGCCAGGTATGGGACGTGCGGCCGCCCTCGAAAATCCAACCATGCCTCTTGACTGCTGTGGATGTGTTGCCGCCATCAAAGTCTATGGCTTTACCTTTGTTCTTCAGATCTTCCAGCTTTGCGTCTCCTGCCGCAATGTCCACAAGGTCGAGGACCTCCTCGAACGTCCTTGACCGCAAGCAACTCACCGAACCGTCTGTCATGTGTAGCCACGGACATAGGGGTATCACGTAGGTGAACAACAGCCGCACGATGTTGCGCGGAAACCAAAATATCGTTACGATCATCACAAAGATGAACTCTACCACCATCAAGATGAGCGACGAGATGCGCCGATCTTGCAGTTCGAATATGCCAAAGCCGTCGCTGTGCTCCATACTGGACGCCAATATCCTTACAGCTTGAGCGTCTGTGAAGTGGTGAAAAGACAGATTGAAAGTATGAAACACTCGTCGGGACGGCTGATCCACAGATGGCACCACGTCCTCGTTGAGACAGGATGCAGGAGGATTGGCGGCATCAACACTCTGTGGGATGAAGCTGAGGTTGTCGCTTGCCTGGCAGATATCAAGCCAAGCATCTACGTCTGGAAAGAGATCGGAAACCATGAAAGGAATGGTCGTCAGCTTCTTTTGCTTGCGCTTAGCATTGATATGCTTTTCGATGAACGGGATTGGCCCGCCGCCCCCGGAGCAAAAGTCTACTACTTGCAGCTCTGTTTTACTTGGATACCGCCGTTCTATTTCCGATAAGACGGGATAAAGAATAGACGATACAAGGGCCGCTGGAGATTGTTTTTGAAGTATGGGTATTTGAAATGCCCATTGTGCTGTGAGCATTTCTTGATTCGCCTCACGAAAGACTTGTGGGCAGCTGAGGTATTGTGAGCAAACATATCAGGTGGAGCGAGGCACGGCAATGTTCAATGCATTGGAATGCACAAGGCAAGAACGGGATTATTCTTCATATCCGAATGCACTTACAACCATTGATCTGTGAGCTCTACCAAGTGCCACCTTCGCCGAGACACTAGCACATTACAGCGCTCAATTGCAGCTGCAATCCGATCTATTGCGGAGGCCATCTTCCGGAACTAAGTTGACAAGAAGAGAATTGTTTCGATCACATTCATATAGACCTTCAGTTTAAACATAGAATGAAGAACGTCATTGGAGACTATGCACCCCCAGTATTCGCCAAGCGCGCGACTCACGGCAAGTCCCGCGTGCATCAATTGTTCCGCTGCCAAACTCTCCAAACTCTCCAAAGCCGTAAATCATTACTTCAACCATCTACCACTCATTCTCCTCTAGAGCCCACTAGAGAAGATTCTTCACTCAACAACATCCACAATTCCACTCCACTGCGCCACTTGACGAGGTGGTGCCCACACGATACCAACACCAGCCATGGCAGCACCCTCCCTCTGCCCCCGAGCCCTCTTCCGCACCCCGTCCCACACGACCTCCACACTCCTCACCTTCTCACGGCCCTTCACATCAACGTCCTGCAAAGCCGCCCGCCCCCAAAAAACCAACCCCGACTCTCTCCTCCCCGCCACCGCCCCTCCACCCCCGCCCTACCCCTTCTCCCGCCGCCTCTGGTACAAGCAAGCCGACGGCGGCCTGTACGGCGGCGCCACGATCCAATTCGGCAACAACGTCTCCGAGCGCAATGAGATCAAGACACGCCGCGTCTGGCGCCCCAACACGCAATTCAAACACCTCTACTCCGTGGCGCTCGGGCGCACGCTGCGCCTGCGCGTCGCCGCGCGCGTCCTGCGCACCATCGACAAGGTCGGCGGCCTCGACAACTACCTGCTGGGCACGAGCGCGCAGCGCGTCAAGGAGCTGGGCGAGGAGGGCTGGCGGCTGCGGTGGGCCGTGCTGCATAGTCCGGCGGTGCAGGCGCGGATGGCGGAGAGTGCGGCGCTGAGGCAGATGGTGCAGGGGGTTGGGGAGGGGGGGTGGAGCGCGGAGGAGTTGGCGGCGGAGGAAGGGGAGGATGCGGGGTTTGAGCTGCTGGGGGAGGAGGGCGGTGTTGGTGAGCAAGCGGTTGAGGAGGTCAAGGAGGAAGAGAGCTTTTTGAAGGAGACGCAAGCATCACATGCACGATGAAGACGGTAATAACATGAAGCACATCTGTACGTTGGACTTGTATTATTGGTAGATAGATGAACAGCGTCGCTCTTTCGACTTCTGTATTGTACATAGATAATGCTTTCCTTATGTGACGTCGTCTTGTCTGCATATTTGACGTACTGGTTCGGGCATGCGTATCTCTTGTGCCATATTCATGAGTTCAAGTACTGAGTTTGGATGCGATCAACCGAGTTCGTAGCGAGATCGAGACACGTTCCCCCACTCCAAGTCGTTGCTGACAGTGCATGGAGCTGGGATGATCTATCCGTCAGCTGAGAGGAGAGCGTGGTAGCCTGGAGCTTCTCACATCCCAGTGGCACGTAAGGTCGAATGTCAGGCTTTCGAGTCGATGTCTTCCTTAGCATCCTGCTGTAGCCTGTGATTGCCGTGACATGTCTGGTTGCTTTGGAAACATGTCGTGGACGCAGCAAGCTTATGGTCATGCTCTCCAGGTATTAATATGGAGCTTGAAGCTAAGCGATCGTCAACGCTCCTGCTGTGGCTTCGGGTCTCTAGTAGTCCAGAAACTGTCCACCGTCTCCTTATACCAGTCCCGAATACCCTTGAAGGCGCCGTCATCTTTCCAGTCCATGAAGAGCACGCCGTACACAAGTACGAAGGCACCAGCGCCCCACTGCGCGATCCTGGTCGCAGCCATGAGCTGCGGACGCGCCCACTTTAGCTGCGCGCGGCGCTTGTACTTGCGCTCGAGGCGGAATTGGTGCTTGGGAGAGAGCTTCTCGAAATCGGGTGGCCAGGTGCGCTTAGCTTTGTAGGTGATGGCATTGGGGCCCGTTGCCCGCGGGCCGGTCGAGGCAGCTCTGCGGATGATAGTGGGAAGCATGACGCTTATGATAATCAAGAAAGGACAGGCGAATATTCCTTGAGGAGGTGCAGACTGCCGGAGTAAACTGCGAAACATAGACGTTCGCAGCGTACACTGGGTTGCAACAGAGCTCGGCGTTTTGACCTTGGCAGGAACGCCGTCCTGGCCTGTCGACAAAGTATGGCAGCCACACTTCAAATTACATACTTTATCGACTCACGTTCAATTATTGGGAAGGAGGCAGTTTAGATCTGCCATGTCTAGCATAGTAACACATTGGGTTTGGTTGGAGAAAGATTTAGTTGATACAATTAAAAGCAGAGGTAGTCCTCTGCAAAGTCACCTACGCCTTCCCACTCCCATGATTTCAGTTCCTCCGTCCACGTCTCTTCTCGGAATTCATCTTGGCCGAAATGACCTATTTCAAGCGGAATTCTCTAGGTGGTCAAGCGCCAGGCCCTCCTAATGCCTCGAATAAGGATGGAAACCACGATGACCTCCTCTACCACCACCCCTGTAGTTTGCACCAGGCCTTCCTGCATTCTTCGGTCCGGTGGGTGCATTGATGGGTGCTGCTGAGGGTTGTGGGGTCGAGCTGCCACCTCTGTTGTTGAAGCCTCCGCGTCCTCCACGTCCGGCAGGGGCATTGGGCTGAGGAACGTCGTCGTACATGCCTTCCCAGCTGGTTGGTGTGCCGCCGCTTTGACTGCCGGAACGTCCGCCTCGTCCACCGCCTATGGCTTGCTGCTCGTACTTGCGTTGCTCGAACATCATCTGCTCCTGCGCATTGTACGGCTGGCGGTTGCTTTGACCACCATTCATGGGTGACATATTCCCTTGCATCTGCTGCTGCTGCTGCTGTTGCTGTTGCATCATTTGCTGCATCATCTGCGGGTGCATGCCGTTCATGGCTCCTGGCCCAGGACTCCCGTTTCCATTGCTGCTTGACGGCCTTCCGCCACCCTGCTGTTGTTGCTGTTGCTGCTGCTGCATCATCTGCTGCATCATCATCTGTTGCATCATGGGGTTTTGCTGTGCACCGCCTTGCTGCTGATTGGCGGCCATCTGTTGCTGCATGGCCGCAAAATATTCCTGCATCCTTCGCCACGCCATTGCCATCATTTGTGGGCTCACGCCATTCTGCATGCCGCCCTGGCCACCTTGCATCTGCTGATTCTGTTCCTGCGCATCTTGCCGATTGTTGAATCCTCCACGACCTCCACGGCCACCACCGAAACGACCACCACGGGCTCCTCCTCCGTGACTTTCGTCATCCTGTAGATTACCGCGAGGTTGCGCGCGCTTGACCTCAATAGGTTTACCGAGAATCTCCAATGGTCCAGCGAGTGTTGCCTCAACAGCCTGCTCGCCCTCAAATGTGACAAAGCCGAACCCCCTAGGCCTGCCTGTGTCCTTGTCCATCATCAAGGTAGCATCGATGACTCTGCCGAATTGGCCGAAGAAGTTCTCGAAGTCTTTCTCTGTCGCCTCCTGCGATACACCGCCCACGAAAATCTTGGCCGTCTTTTCCTGCTCATCGCGAGGAATGGCACGCTTAGGGTCGATAATCTTTCCATCGAGATGATGCTCTTTAACCATAACAATATTGACAGTCTTGGGGTCTTTGAACGTCAAAAAGCCAAAGCCTCGCGAGCGACCTGAGGGGCCATCGCGCATGACAGTGCACTCAAGCACCTCACCAAATTGAGAAAAGTATTCTCGTAGAGAGTCTAGACAACACGTTAACGCTTTATTCTATTGTGGAGAGAGTGTTAGGTTGCGGCTTACTGTCGTCGGTTTCCCAGTTAAGGCCGCCAATGAACATTTTCCTGTGAATAAACTGTCAGCAAGTGCATCTTCTAGTCATGTACGTGAAAACAAGGTGAATTTTAGGCTTGCATCCACAATCCAGGTGGTGACTATCCGGCCAAGTATTTGCGGGGCAATAACGTTAGGTGTGCAGCTGCTAGGTATGTGTACCAAGCTGATCAATGCTGCTGCTCTCTTCTCATTTCAGCAAGCCTAGGTTGATAGGATGTGTGGTGGGCAGCAGTGGCAGGGAGAGCGGTCGACACCCGCAAACCCAACAAAGGTTTACGGTGAGAATGTATAAGGAGGCCGTAGGGGGGTAAAGGTTGACGCTTTGAGCATGTGTTGATGGGACGCTCAGAGCGTCGAATCATGCCGAGAGTGTGTCCATCGGCAACCAATGCATGTTGGAGATTGCTTGGACGTAATCGTCTGAGTTCTTGCTATAGCCTTTGGTATCTTTTGCGAGCGAGTTAAGAAAGCACCAAGCCAGATGCCATCTGGAGGTGCTGACTCTCGCATCGCAATTTCTATGGCCTGTCTGCTCTGCTCTATAAGGATGGAGTATCGAGGATATGGTAAGGAAGAAATCAGCTAGTTGTGGCTCCGATGGCGCAATTCCAATGCATAATAGTCCATGTGTGCTCGAAAGTTGTTACCATGCCAGGTATGCCCGCTACCAACATGGTCCACTGCCTTACTTCAGAAAGCTCAGGAGGATGGTACCTCGCATTTCAAATGCCGGCGCCCTCCCCGTCAAAGCCGACACAGCTCTTGCGCAGGCATCCATTCTGAGAACTGCCACGGCTGCAAAGCTACCGCAATGGCTGATATCAGCGCGACCTCACTCTGAAGAAGTAGGCAAAAGCCACCAAAATTGACTTGCTGCGAGCAACATGTGCAGCGCAAGATATCATCATCCGATGAATTACTTTGTTTCCATATCATACTTTGCCTTCGCATGTTCCTTTTCCCGGCCACCATAGCCAGTCGTATCTTCATCGAGAATACCGCGAAGCCAACTAGGCACCAGTAATACGGCAGTCATACCATGTAGTGGATACAAGCCTGTTACCTTTGGGAGGAGTAGAGAAAACAGACAAAATTATAGGGAAACTTACCCATCTTCCTTCATGCCTACTGTTCCAGTAAAGCCATGTTCGGTTGTGATGGCTGGCGCAGCCTGTTGGTGGGCACTCTGCTGCACGCTGACATCGGCAGGGGCGAATGATTGCTGCTGACTCTCTTGTTGAATCTGCTGCTGCTCTTGTTGGGGGGGTGCGTTCACTCTAGGATCTGTAGCAGGTTGGGATGGGATGGCTGGCGTAGACGCAGCAACCGGAGCGGGAGCTGGTTTTGCTGGAGTTGCCTCATTGTCATCTCCTTCGTAACTGTTTCGATTGTCAGTAGGCGCTTCGAAAAGCCGGAAAGTGATCCAAAGACGCGTCAAAGGATGAGCATCTTGACTCACAGATCGGCGAAGAGATCCTCATCAAGGTCTTCAGGCTCCGCCATGGTGTTCGTGTCGTGCGTGTCTTTACGTCTTGAGTCGTCTCCACAGGCCCAAGTCACTGACTACAGCGAGTAATGATTGTCTCAAATGCTTAAGGTGGATGGAAAGGTGACAGAGACCGGGCTTGACGACGAAGGATGGGAGGAGAAACAAGAGAAGAGGAGGCTTGGAACGCGCTGCAGGTACGCGGAACTTGCCGCACAAAAGGCGGGGCGTCATTCACGTCACGTTGCTCGGCCACAAAGCATCGCCAGCACGCGTGAGTGAGAAACACTCCATCAAAACACGCCGAGATGAGTCGGCAACCACAGGTGAGTAAATCTTAGCATGCTGAAAGGCTACTGTATACCCAATTGCTTTGTGCTGACCTTCTACTGCAGGAAATGTCCGGTTCGTAGCTCGCCTTTTACACCAATCCATGCTTGCTTTTATCCTTGAACAATGAACTACATGCTGACCAAAGCTGCCATTCCTAGAGCGCTCTGGGTATGTTCAGAATACAGTTCAACCCTTCTCATGTTGCTGACACAGTACTATAGCGGAGCTTCTTCGCCATTTTGGAGCACCGGCAAGCCTGTTGGAAGTGACCGCTCCTCATCCCAGCGAAATGAACCAACCAAGGTCGTGGGCGCTTCCTATTCGCACACCGACATGTTGAATATACAAGCTCTGTACGAATCGTCCCTCAATGCTCAATGGACGTGTGCTGACCAATTGAAGGAACATATCTGGCAACTCCCGACCGAGAACGCCTCCCACAGCTTCCTCGGATCGCAACTCTAACTACCAATCGCCGTCCTCCTCCAGATCTAAAGCCAAGCAAGGTTCGACTCGTAAAACGTACCACAGATTCCTTTCCGACCCTAGCTGGTCTGCACAAGACAATGACGATGGATATGACGATCTTGATCTGGACGATGACGAGGACGAGTTTGGGCTTCCAAGCCTTACGACTACGAGAAGCAATAAAAGCAAAGGAAACAAATCTGCGAAGCCAGCTTCAAATTACATGTCATCAATATCATACCTCGACTCGGCGCCTCCACCAGCACAAGGGTTCGATGAAAGCGGAGACATGGCCGATGAAAGAAGCTTACCTACTTATCCTCAACCAAAGCAGAGCCAGGGCAAAATACTTCGACCTCAGTACAAAGATATTTTACGAGATCCTGCAAATTCACTACATCTCATCAATCATCCCCCACCGCCGCCCGGTTCGACCAGCAAGGAAGCACAAGCACACGGCGCCCGCATCACTCGCATCAACAAGTTTAAGAAGATCCTCCAGGCTAGTTCGATATCTCTACCCGAGTTGAGAGACTCGGCATGGTCTGGTTTACCAGAAGAGGTGCGAGCAATGTCGTGGCAGATCTTACTCGGTTATCTACCTACCAATAGTGAGAGACGGGTCGCAACACTAGAAAGGAAGAGAAAGGAATACCTCGATGGCGTTCGGCAGGCATTTGAAAAATCCGGAGACCGACCCGCGACGGCAGGATCAGGCGCCAAGGGCCGCAATCGTGGTCTCGATGAG
Organism: Carpinus fangiana; assembly: GCA_006937295.1. Taxonomy (NCBI): domain Eukaryota; kingdom Viridiplantae; phylum Streptophyta; class Magnoliopsida; order Fagales; family Betulaceae; genus Carpinus; species Carpinus fangiana. The sequence continues at coordinate 640,650 of VIBQ01000013.1, read as the reverse complement.
GGAGTTTGGCATCAGATTAGCATCGATGTCCCTCGCACAAATCCACATCTGGAACTCTACGCGTATGAGGCGACTCAAAAGTCGCTTGAGCGAATATTGTACGTTTGGGCGATCAGACATCCTGCCAGTGGATATGTACAGGGTATGAACGACCTTGTCACGCCTTTTTGGCAAGTCTTCCTGGCGGCATACATTACAGATCCAGATATAGAATTTGGCATGGATCCAGGGCAGCTTCCCAAGGCCGTCCTCGATGCGGTGGAGGCCGACTCGTTTTGGTGTTTAACAAAACTTTTGGACGGTATACAGGACAACTATGTGCATGAACAGCCGGGCATTCATCGTCAGGTTGCTTCACTTCGGGATCTGACAAAGAGAATAGACGCAGGACTCGTAAATCACATGGACAAAGAGGGCATCGAATTCATGCAATTCAGCTTCAGGTGGATAAACTGTTTGCTGATGAGAGAAGTCAGCGTGAAGAACGTTGTCCGGATGTGGGATACCTACCTGGTGAGCTACCCCTGACCCCCAATATAACCTTCTTTGACTAATTAAGAGCAGGCTGAGGAACAAGGTTTCTCAGAGTTTCATCTTTACGTGTGCGCTGCCTTCTTGGTGAAGTGGTCTGAGCAGCTCGTGAAGATGGACTTCCAGGAGATTATGATGTTTCTCCAGGCACTACCCACTCGAGACTGGAGCGTAAAAGACATCGAACTCCTGCTGAGCGAAGCGTTCATCTGGTCGTCGTTGTTCCGAGGATCAAGTGCACACTTGCGAGACTCTTCTACTTCCAGATCCCAGTCTTTTGGCTTCTGAACTCTTACCCAAACGCTCGGACTTGATTCAATCATTGTCAGGGTCATTCCCCAATAAGATCGCGGGCGCCTAAATCCACCAACCCGTTTCGCGGCGGCGTGAACTGACGAAGCTTCACACCAGCCTCCTTAAAGATGGCAGCCGTCTAATCATGTCAGCAAGGAGAAGGTTCGGGAAAGTGATCCACATACCGTGTCGTCCATGCTGTAGCTCTGGCTATACACGACCTCGGATATGCCTACCTGCGTAATTTTGACGCTACAGGTCAAACAGGGGCAACTGTAGGGAGATGTTAGCATCTGCGGTCGAGGGTGTATAGGGGTCCTCACGTATCGCAGTACAACGTTGTGCCTTCACGGATGCGATCCCTACCTGCCTCCAAGAGCGCATTCTCTTCTGCATGGAGGCAGAGACATGTTGCCAGGCTCACGCCGCCACCAATCTGAGCACCGTTGCATCTTGGACAGCCGCCCTCGTTGCAATTCCTCAGATGTCTTGGGGTGCCATTGTAGCCCGTGCTGATGACGCGCTTCTCCCGCACGACGACGCAGCCCACGCGCCGCTTCATGCAGTTGCAGCGTTGCGCGGCCAGATTCGCCAGTCGCATGAAGTACTGGTCCCAGCTCGGCCTCAGGCGCTCTTCGTTAGTTAAGTTCAACGCGAAGAGCGCTTTGTGCAGGTCATCCAGCGAAGAGCTCGAGTTAAGAAGCCGCAGTTGCGCGAGATCCATCAGATGCGCCAGGCCAGCGGAGGAGCCAAAGTAGTGGCGGTCGCTCTCTGTGACAAACGTCTCGAGCGAGACGGGCTCGCGGTCCTGTCCCGAACACCTATATAAAAGTTAATATGAATCGAAAACAGGTGACCTCTCAAATGGCCAGATAAAATCTCGCTTCCGTCGGGGGCTAGTCTTACCGTGCTTGATGGCGCTGCCAGCGCAGCATCACCGGCGCGTCCACGCTGATGAGCAGGAAAAATGGCCTTCGCAGACACGCATCGAGAATCTGCTCGTCTGCAACATCGGTGATGAGCCAGCGCTCTTTCCAGCGCTGCGTCACAAAGTCGAGGAGCGCGTCGAAGGTTGCGAAGCTCCGCTCGCCGGGCGAGCGCTTCACTTTTTCTTTTGGCGCTGCTGTGAGCGAAGTCTGTAAGCCATTTGAAGCATGATCATCCTGCGCGTCTTTCTTCTGGAGTGTGACAGCGCGGAAGCCGTGGCCGGTGATTAAGTAGTCGGCGATGCTGTGCTTGCCGGCGCACGCGCCTTTGCAGCAGCGGTCAGCTTTTGTGTCCTCGTAGGAGCGTGTGCAGGAGATGAATACCTCCACATATGCCGATGAACATGACCTGGTGATGTCTTCCAGGACCACACCCTTCGCTGGTTTGCTTTGTTTGGATGTGGACTATCAATGAAGTCGCTGTATTCGCGGAACGTCACGCCAGCACGCGTTCAGGGCTGTAGTGTGCTTAGCGTCTGGTGCTCATCGCATGGCAGAACTTCAACCATGGACACATCTGATGCAGGAACTTTTGAGTAGAAACCATAAATATCAGTTCAAAGCTGAGTCTAGTTGCGTTTCGAGTGCCCGCATGCTTCTTTGAATTGAAAGCAGGCTTGCAGGTCGATAAATTTCGTATGACATAGGGGTGCCCTTGTAGTGGTGATGGCAGCGTGAAGCAGACGAAGTATGAGATGCTACACGTCCGTCTCGTACAATTTCCAAAGAGCTACTGGTAAAGTAGTCTTTGAGTAGGCTATTCAATCATACTGGGCTTTTGGAAGATTCAAGTTGAATTGATGATTGATCAATGTCATGGTGGCGGTAAAAATGCGCGTGAACGAATCATAGGGCACCCATGTCAGACTCGCGCTTACCAGCCAATATTGTTGGTCTTCAAAGACCGCTTTTCACTCCTAGGCGCCTCGAACTGTTCTTGCTCTCCACTTGAGCCGGGCTTGCCCATGCGTTGCATCTCGAATCTCCATAAATCATCACGTCCAAGAAAAACTCTCCGCGGGAACTCCTTGCTCCAAAATTTGGGTACAACACCAACAGACACAATAGCAACAACATTACTACAGATTCTTGGTAACCTCAATAGCCTGCTTGAACATAGCCGTTTTCCGAAGGAGCTCGCCCCTATTCCTCACAGAAGCCGGACTCTCACCCACAATCTCTGCAAGCTCGTGATCTGTCAACCGCGTAGCATACGTTGAGTCGTAAAGCTTGAGCTTGCTCGCCTCGCCAACCAAGTGCCGCTTCACCACAGTCAACGTCACAAAGTCCATGAACCTGTCGCGCGCAACCTCGTAGTATGCCTTTAGAATGTCGTGAACGTCGTGCACCGCCTGTTCTTCCCAGCTCGGGTTGGCGGCTTTGAGGATGCTCCTGACGTTAGTCAGATTCACTTTGGCCTCGAGGTCGAGCTTGCCCTCGCCCAGCAGGCCCAGGGACTTGAGGCGGCACAGGACACGCTCCTCGCGCATCTGCGTCAGGCTATCTATGTAGGTCTGATTGACAGTCGTCAAGTTGTTGTACTCATCGGTGAGGACTCTCTGCAGTTCCTGCGAGGCATCGTACTTCATCGTTTCCTCGTGCTCCAAATGACGCTTCTGTAAAGCCAAACGAATGTTTCCGTCGATTACGAGCTTGTCATGTGCTTCAAGCGTGTAGCTACGCACAGCCATGGCAACATTGGCGACATACTCTTCAGAGATACCTTTCCAGGATTGAGTCTGTTGTTGGAATAAAGTCTTGACTAGTTCCGGGTTGACAGTGCCGGGTAGTTCCATTCCCCGAGAGCTTCGAAAATTGTCCAAAATCCATTGGTATATATCTTCACGTGGGAAATTTAAGGGAGGAAACCCATTAAAGGTACCAGGAGATGAACTGGTTTTGGATTTAGAAGCTGCTGAAGGGCCGAAAATACTGTTTGCGCTGGGTGAAGTTGCAGACTGGTACTCGTTAGTGTAAGTGTCCTCCAATTGGTGACCTCAAATCTCAAGCTTGCATGCCTGTATGTCTCCTATGAGGTATTGTGCAGAAATGACCCAGTGAAGTTGTGGTAGGGTAAGTTTCAATACTTCGCGGTACAGAGGGGCAGGGAAGGAGACAGGTAAAACAAATATGCTTCTCTTGGTTACTTACTGTCGCTTTGGCAGGCTTTGACCCAAAAAGACCACCGCCAAAAGTTGAAGGAGGTTGGTGCGAGAATAAATTACCACCTGTGGATGTAGCGGGCAGCGGCCCCGATTTAGCAAAGAGAGAGGGTGGGGATGTGTCGGATTTATTAGCTGCTGAGTTTGTAGGTTGTGATCCAAAAAGGCCACCACTACTAACCGAGGACGTAAAAGGTTGTTTGGAGAAGATAGAATTGCCAGAGGATGTTGCAGGAAGGGAATTGGAATCTTCCTGTCCGCCACCCCAGAGATCTGAACTTTTTACTCCAAAGGGATTGTCATTTGAAGGCACCGCTTGTGTTGTGGAAAGCCCATTGGTCTGAGGATGATCGTTAGCAAATGTTAGACTTACCGTTGAGCCTGACAGTCTCAGCTCCTCGGGAGACCAGAAGCGATAAGGTATGCAGCAAGAGATACTATGGTATCGCTGTGACACGCCTCCAACACCATCGGCATCCATGAAAGCCTGAACCTGGCAAATGGGGGTCGGGCTTACAGGTACACTCGGCAAAGAAACTCGCACATTCTTCTTTGGTGGTTGCGGGCTAGGCGAAGAGGGCTCGGGGAAGAAGGAGAATGGTATGTAAGACTCATCGACCTTGTTGTCGGGCCGCATGAAGGCGCGCTTGTGACCTGTCTTTATCATCTGCCGGCGGAACTCTTCTCTGAGATGCAGCAGACGCGTCTCCAGCCTCAATGGGCTGAACAATGTCAAATCTGTCTTGTAATGTCCACTCAATGAGTCTTCGAGCAACTTTTCATAGTCGTGGGCAAAGCGCGCGAGGTACCGGCGCTGAGCGTCTGCCGTCTGACGAGACTCTCCCATGGCCTCCAAGTCGTGACGAAACTTTTTGTAGAGACGGTCTAAATCTTCGATAATGCGCGGGAGCTGGAGCCTTATTTGTTCATAGAGAATTTGAGCGAGATAAGTTTTGAGAGCCTTCACTCCGCAACGCGACTTGTCCAAGGTATTCCAGCAGGATTCATGGAAGAATTTCTCTTCTTCTTCATGCCGTTGGGCAATGGTGGTGCCGGACTGGATGTCTTCCGTTGATCGATTGCGCACGGCGAACCAACCATGATGCAAAACTTCAACTAGGTTCTGCGCTATCTTCAGGACGCCGGGCTCGTCACCTTTTTGGACGGTGTCGCATTTCGTCATGATACCGACGATGCGTTCGCCCTTTGGATCTGCTTCTTTGGCGAGATTGAAAATCTGCTGATTGACGAGGTTGTTGCTGGCATTCATGACTGCCAGGATGATTGTATTCTCATCAGCAATGTAGCGTTTGATAGCTTTGAGGATGAAAGCACGATCAGCTTCAGTCTGGGTATGGGTTGGATTATGGAATAGACCAGGCATATCTATGACACTCAAGTGGGTCTGAGCAGGACCGTTGAACTCAATCTCTAGAATGTCATCCGAAAACTGCTGCAGAGGGGCTGAGATTTCTTCTTCGTTAGGCGCCAGGCCCATGAGAACAGATACTTCAGCGAACAGAGCGTCCATGTCGGATCTGTCGCTTAGAGCGCTTTGATTCATGACACGCTCGAATGCCCTCAAGCGTTCGGCGTGGGGCGGGTCTCGATGAGAGGTCTGTCCCGGTGTAATGAAGACACGAAGCGAACCGTCTACACCTGCAGCATGCTTCATACTGACATGTGTGACGAAGCGAGTGCAAAGACCGCTAGCAATGGGGAATGCAACGTCGGTCAGACCTTCCAGCAAGGATGACTTGCCGCTCGACTGATCGCCGACGACGACAAGTCGAGGTAGCGAAACATCGTTGTTGACGCCAAGCTCGTGGAGTCGGTCAATGGCCGTGATGATGCGTTGTCGAGCCTCGGTGTTAAGATCATTCAATATTGGATCTGGGGTGGATCTCTGCTTTCCCCTTCCGCTGTAGGGCGCAGTGGATGAGGCGACTGAAGTGATCGGCTGATCGTCAAGGGAGAGCGGCTGCAGCGCATCGTCCGGAGCGGGATGCTCAGAGGGTGGAAGAGGATCGCTTCCTACCGTGGTGGACTGCACGACGCTCTGCATGGTTCGACAAAGAATGGGAGTAAGAATAAGGCCGGAGGATTGTGGAACACTCCAAAGTGGAGCAAGAGAGCCGCCTTTTGAATACTTCTACAGGGCGACAGCGCGCCAGCGATACGATCATTACTGCGCCGCATCGTTTAAATGGGCAGCTCGACCACCCACCCCTCTCATCATTATGGCCGCTCAGCCTTAATGGAGCCCAGATGATAGGATAGCGTGAGGTCAAAGCGCGAGCCTGGTAGTTTGTGGCGCAGCAGGCCGCAGTTCTGCTCTGGCAACCAACGCATGAATGTCGAATGAAGAAGACCGGAGGCTGGCGCGAATTCATTGAAGGCATAGCATACATACAAAGCACAAGATCACGGTGTGCTGCGTAACGAGGTAATGGGCAGGTAAGGCTGCTGAGATTATGCGCCGAAGTAGTGGCTTGGGAAATGAAAAGGGGCTGAAACAGTGCGTGGGCTCACGGCCCCAGTCGGTGGGGGGGCCAGAGAGGGCAGCGATAGTGACAAGAGACCCTGATGATCCTCCCCCGCCATGCCCGCGATCCGTCACCCCGCGTGCCGGAGGAGAGTCATGCGAGTGACCTCGAGACCTACCAACCCCGTGTGTGACATTAGGTGCAGTGATGCTTTGCAGCACCTTCTCTGCGTAGATCTAACTTTCTCTCTACCGCTTGACTCCCACTGCAGCAGATTCTACCTCTTCCCGAGTGCAGCCCCACCACCCAACACCGACGTAAGCCGTCATGGCCACGCTTCAGTTCGCGCCTTGGTCGTCCGACATAGAGCTGTCCTTCTACGCCGCCTTGGCCTCGCTGAAGATCAACCACGACAAGCTCGATGATGCTGCGCGGAAGATTGTCGGTCGCTATGAGATCCGCCAGAACGATGCTCCTGAGCGTTCAGCCCGCATGCAGGTGCATGGCACTGCCTTCACCACCGACGCGCTCCCGCAGACCCAGTTCCGCGCAGAGGGCATACTGCGGAACATGAACACCATTGAGGAATACAAGAACCTCGACAGAGCCGCTGTCGCCGAACAGGCAGGCCGCACGGTAAGACGCCCCTCCCCCCCCCCTCCTCGCTCTTGATCGCATGCACACTGAACTGACCCTTCCGCAGGTTTGGGAGGCCATCCTCGACGGATCCATCTACTCGTGCCCTTCGCTCCTCTCCTCCTTCTACGCCATCTTCTTTGCCGACCTCAAGAAATACAAGTTCACCTACCACTTTGTCTTCCCCGCGCTGCACTCGGATCCGCCGTGGAAGCTCGAGACACCTTCATCCTCCGGTCCTGCCAAGCTGGAACCGGCCGAGTCGTCCTTGCTCTCAGATGCTGTCCACACGTGGAAGTACTCAGTTGACAAACGACAGCATGGCTTTTTCTTGGCCAAACGCAAATGGAAGGGTCCCGACGCCGAGCCCGCCCCGGAACCCGACCCAAGGCAGCATGGTCCCCTGGGGCCCGAGAGTCCACAATCTCCAAAGATCGCTATGCTTGGTTTCGAGTGGCAAGTCGCCTCTCTCCAGGCCTATGAGACCGGTTTCTTCGGAGATGCCGAGCCAAGAGACCGCTTTGTCTGCTTTGCCGATCCCTCAACATACCCGCAGAACCCTGCGTGGATGCTACGAAATCTTCTTGTTCTTGTTCGACAGCGCTGGAAGCTACATAAAGTTCAAATTCTAAGCTACCGCGACACTCATGCTCGCCGCGACCGTCCACATAGCGTCGTCATGCATCTCTACTGTCCACCGGATCCTATAGTCGCATCAGCTCTACCCAAGATCACGGGCTGGGAGCGCAATGAGAACAACCGTCTCAATTCACGCATTGTGGATCTTGCCGAGTACATGGACCCCGCGAAACTGGCCGATCAGTCTGTTGATCTGAACCTCAAGCTGATGAAATGGCGCATTGCACCAGACCTTGACCTCGATGTTGTGCGAAACACTAGATGTCTTCTGCTCGGCGCAGGTACTTTGGGCAGCTATGTCTCCCGCAACCTCATGGGATGGGGCGTGCGCAAAATCACATTTGTCGACAATGGAAAAGTCTCCTTCTCCAACCCTGTGCGGCAGCCGCTGTTCGAGTTCAAAGATTGCGTTGGCGGAGGTGTGGATAAAGCCACGAGGGCTGCAGAGGCGCTAAAACAGATATATCCGGGAGTGGAAGCAGCTGGCCATGTCATGAATGTGCCTATGGCAGGCCATCCAGTGACCAACGAGGCTGCAACGAAAGCTGACTATGACAAACTCAAAGACTTGATCGATGACCACGATGTCATCTTTCTGTTGATGGACACACGCGAGAGCAGATGGCTGCCGAGTGTCATGGGCAAAGCAGCTGGCAAAGTCGTCATGAACGCCGCGCTAGGCTTTGACACCTATGTGGTGATGCGGCACGGCGCAGAGACATCTTCAGATGAGCAACTTGAGGAGGGCGTGGCTTCACTTTCAACATCCGACTCTACTCCAGCAAGCCCAGAACAGTCGGAGCGACAAGCATCTCTTGGCTGCTACTTCTGCAACGATGTTGTTGCCCCAGCTGACTCCCTTTCCGATCGGACGCTCGATCAGCAATGCACAGTCACTCGACCGGGAATAGCAGCCATTGCCTCCGCGCTTCTGGTCGAGCTACTGGTCTCTCTTCTTCAGTCACCGCTGCGTGCCAGATCACCAGCTCCGCCAAACCGATCCGTTCCGCGCTCTCCCTTGAACCACCCACTCGGATTAGTGCCGCATAGCATACGAGGCTATCTGAGTACATGGGATAATATGCTTGTCAGTGGTCCCAGTTACGATTGCTGCTCGGCGTGTTCGCCGAAGATTCTATCTGCGTATCGAGGCCGAGGAAATGGCGGGGAAGGCGAGGGCGGTTGGCACTTCGTCAAGCAAGCGATGAACGAAAAAGGATATGTAGAGGAGCTTAGTGGATTGGCGGAAGTTCAAAGAAGAGCAGAAGAGGCGAGCAAGGACCTGGAATGGGATGACAGTGAGGGCGAGGTGGAAGGCATTGACGCCGAGGCTGAGTTGCTTTGAGGTGCAGGCCTCGCAGCAGGCTATCTCACGGCTCATGCAGAGATGCATTTGGATAGCTTACCTCACGCGAGAACGAATATGCTTGGGATGAGGACCGAACGCATCCGGAAAGCATAGGGGCCTTTCAGCTTGGGAAAGTGCAATGGAAGGGAGGTTTCGAATACTCTCTCTCTTCAGCTGGACGGGTCTACCTCTCCAACTGCTCATCCAAACCCCCTATTGATATCCTCACCTCATTGCCCTGACCATCACGTCACGAATCTCGAACACTCCTATTAGCTGAACGACCAGCCCAACAACAAGTCAGCCATGCAGCTCTCATCCCTCATGCTCGTAACTCTGCAGATGGTCCGCTTTGTCGTAGCGGATGGAATCGAAGATCTCAACAGGCTCCAGCAGATGACTGCCAGTGCGTCTTCGCAGATAGATGACAGCGTCATGATGGTCAATCACACGGTCGCTTTTCCCCGGAACGGCACCGGCCAGGGCAACTCCACGGCAGGCCAAACCTATTCAATCGCATACGGCAAGGACTATGTACTGTCTCCTCCAAAATCTACTGCTACGTGCACCCATTGCAGAACATCTGGCTAATCAGACTTCTGCAGGCTACCGCATCTACACTCCAGGCCCTCGTCGATACCATTGGCGCGGCAAATAGCAATCTAGTCAACGGCAGTTTCGTGAGTCATCCTCATCGCTCATTGATTTCTTCAAAGCAGAGTACCGAGCAATCATCTAACTGTTTCAGGGTGAATGGCAGAATGGCACAGACAATGGTACACTCAGCGCCGCATACTCTGCCGTAAGCTGCCTCGTTGCTTTCTACAAGTGCCCAGCTAATGTCTATGCAGTATATCCAAGAGGTTCCTCAACTTGCGCAGGCTTTGACGCAACGCGGCCGCGCCTGGCACAACGAGCAGAACCAGGCCGTGTACCTCACCATTCAGTCTTTAGCCCAAGTTGTCCACGTACGTATCCTGCCTCATACGTATGTTGCAAACCCTGTTACTGACTGGCTTGCGGCATTGTAGGCTTTCAGCTATTCCCTGGCAGTCAGGAAGATTATCGAGCAATACTCCATCATCAGTACGTTGAGGGCTGGCAGTAACTTGGTAGACGCGCAGACGGCGTGGATTGGCACTGGCTCCTTGCCTGGCCGTCGTCGCAGCATCCGGAGATAAATCTGAGGCGCAGGTCTTCGTTCAAGCGTACGCGGAAAGCACAAGATCCTGCACGCAAGATCACATCGTTCGGATCAAATAGATCTGAGAAGCTAGCATCAAGTGTTCTGGTCCGTAGCTTTGACAAAGGCCACCCTGCTGTCTCTGTTGCATGCTGTGGAACAACACTCTACACAACACATGGGTAGAGTGTCCAATACATGTATAATAATGATGATGAAGACTTGATGCTCGATGGGATTGACGAAGTAAGTGGAGGTCTGATGTGCCTCCTATACGCTTATGCACGCGACTTTGCGTGGTTGCGTCATTTCCACTTTAACACGCGACTTGACAGACGCGTCTCCATTCCCCCTTGTTAGCCAACAAGACACACCCTTTTCGACCGACAAAATGCCTCCACGTAAATCCCTGGTGCAGGAGTCCGAGTACGAGATTCAGCGCAAGGCCAATATTGAGAAGAACAAGGCCCTCCTCCGTGAGCTACAGCTCAATGCCGCCTCTGCTGGCCTCGCGCCACCCAAGACTCGACAACCTGGGTCAAGCTCTTCTGCCACGAAGAAGAAACCAGCTCCAAAGAAGATCAAACAAGAAGATATCACACCGCGCCGCATCTCTTCCCGCCTCAAGGGCATCGAGGCAGACAGTGAAGTCGCAAAGCGCAAGGCCGAGGAGGAGTTCAATGCGCGCATCGAAGCAGACCGCGTCAAGCGACAGCGTGTCAGCGGCCCTCTTGCCATTGGTGACATTCTCGTCAACGGCGATGCAAGCAATTGGAACAAGAGCGGCAATTGGCTGCGCGATGTGAAACCCGCCAATCCCTACGAACGCACTTTTGACGAGGCCGACATCAAGGCCACTACATCGAAAGAGCTTCGCGAGCTGCGAGAGAAGATGTCAGGGTTACAACTGTGGCAGGATATTGAGCCAAGTCGAATAAAGGTCACTCCAGAGCGCATATATTCCATGGTCTTTCATCCTGCAGAAGACAAGGCCCTCCTCTTCGCGGGCGACAAGCTGGGCAACTTGGGACTCTTCGATGGCTCGCAAGATCCTGCTGTGAAGAAAGAAAACAACACCGTCGATGATGAAGATGACGAGGAAGACGAATTCACGCCTGAGATCACAACATTCAAGCAACATACCCGCACCATTTCCGCCATGACCACCACTCCTACACAACCTCAGAATCTGTATACGGCGTCTTACGACTCGAGCATACGTTGTCTCGATCTTGCCAAAGGCGTCTCCGTTGAAGTCTACGCTCCCTCCGACACTTCGCTGGATGAGCCTGTTTCTGGCGTCTCCATTCCCATCACCGACCCGAACATGCTCTACTTTACGACCCTCAATGGCGCTTTCGGCATGCACGACACTCGCACGAATGCTAAATCTTCAACACAGGTCTACCAATTAAGTGAGAAGAAGATTGGCGGCTTCTCGGTGCACCCGCTGCATCCACACTTGCTGGCTACAGCCTCGCTCGACCGCTACCTACGCCTGTGGGACCTGCGGCAAATGGTCAAGACGGAAGGCGGCGATCGGCTACCCTCACTCCTGGCTGAACACGAGTCGCGCCTCTCTGTCTCGCACGCCGCCTTCAATGCGGCCGGTGATATTGCCACGTCCTCGTACGACGACACCATCAAGATCCACCACCTCGCCGCGTCCTTTGCGCAGGCCTCCACCTCCAGCACACCGTCAAAGTCCAAGACGCGGGCTAAGGCTGCGACCGTGGCTGAGTGGTCTGCCGGCAAGACGCTCACAGACGAACAATTCGTGCCGACGACTGTGATTCCACATAATAATCAGACTGGCCGGTGGGTCACGATTCTGCGGCCGCATTGGCAGCAGCGGCCAAGTGCGGTGGGTGGCGGCGCGCAGCGATTCGCCATTGGCAATATGAATCGCTTCGTCGACGTGTATACAGGCGAAGGCGAGCAAGTCGCGCAGCTAGGCGGCGACGGCATCACGGCGGTGCCAGCCGTTGCAGTCTTTCATCCTAGCTGCGACTGGGTGGCGGGTGGGACAGCAAGCGGGAAGCTGTGCCTGTGGGAGTAGCTTTCATTGGATGTGTCTGCTGCCCTAGCGTTCTGCATAGCAATACCCCTTTTTGGATATGCATAATGGTTTCGAGTGCACGCGCACAAGCGAATCCTCATCGACCGTCGTCTTCTGGTTTTTGCTTCGCTTTTGTCCGCTCAAACATGCCCAGGACGCTTGTCTGTCCAGCAGCTGCGCCCATGCTTCCACTGGTTCCTTCATTACTGCTCCATTCGTTGACCCGTCGACCGAGTCGAATGCACTCCAACACCCAATCTGCAGATACGTATCGAATGCCAGAATTCACGCTCCCATGTCCGCTCAGCGCGCTGCTCACCTCCTTCTGGACTTTACGTGCCGCAAGTCCAACCCCTGACCCCTTTCCCTCGCCTGCCGATGAGGGCCGGCCGAGGATGACATGCGTAACCTTGCGACGCTCCAGACCAAGTGCTAGATGACCGCCATGCTGCGCCAGCAGACGCTTGAGCTTATGGTCCGAGACGGTGGGGTACGTGGAACCGTTGATGTAAAAGGTCAACTGCGCGAAGATCTGCTTTGGCCGGACGGCATCGTCTGATCTCCGCCTGCCTTCTGCCTTCAGCTGTCCGTCTTTACCGACGGCCACCGTATCTACAACCCCACCATCATCCCCACCACCCAACCGCCTCCTCTTCAACCCCCTCCCCCCACACCCCCCATCCACCACCGCCTCCCCAGCGCCCTTCCCCACCCTCCAGAACTCCCCCAACCCAGCCTGCCCCCTCCCGCCCTGTTCCCTCCTCAACCCACTCGCCCCCCTCGCCCACTTACCACTTGGCAGGCGGCCGTCGCGGCCAAAGTCCTCGCTGCCCGCGCCCACCAGGTCGGCCTGGCGCTGCTGCCCGCCGGCCTGGCCGGCCTGCGAGGCGTCGGCGAGCTGCGCGGCAAGCTTGACGGTGCGCGAGGCGCGCCAGGCGGTGCTGCCGGCGAGGCGGTTGTCGGCGCGCTGGTGGCCGGTGGCGGAGGAGTTCCAGGCGTCGAAGATGGTGCGGGTGGGGGAGGCGGCGCGGGTGGGGTTTGGCATGGGGGGTTTGTTTGGTTGGGTGGGTGGTGGGTGGGTGTTTGGGTCGTACTGTTTTGGGTTTGGTGCTGTGGACGGTAAAGGGGGCCTGAAGGGCAGGGTGCATGGGCGGATGGGGCTAGTCCGGTGGTGGAGAGGCGTGTTTGCTGGGTGCAGAGGCCAATAGGGTTTGGTTGCTCAGGTGAGGGTCAAATTGAGAGTGCATGGGAGACTGGGAGTCGAAGAGAAGAGAAGAAGCTAAGAAAATCCAAAAGACATGATTAAAGAAGCGAAGAGCAAATTGGAGGACCAGATGGTCTGGCCAGAAGGTGAGGGGCAGGCGGGTGGGATTTTCAGGATTGCCGTGGTCGTCGTCATGGAAATGTCCGACGCGCCCCGCGTGCTTCCAATCAATTTCCTACTTTCGGCGACGGCACGCGACGCGCTGTCACGAGACTTTGTCTTGCTGTGTCTCTGCCTGCTCGTGAATTCCACGAGAGTTCCATGTCTAGGTGATTAGGAATTTCACAAACCTAGGTCCTGGCAGACTTTTACAAAACAATTCTCATGCTCTGCCGTGATTGAATCCATCATCATCTCTGACTTTCAAGAGTACTGTTCCAGCTATGCTTAAACGGTATGGTTCTTCAAAATATATGACGAAGCTAGCATTGCGTTTGCTTGATGTGAACAATCTCCTTTTCTCGATTTCTCGATTTCTCAACCAGCTTTAAAATTTTACATAATGATGCAGAAACTCACCTTCTCCTCCAAGAATGCACCATCACCTTGCTTTGGGCATCGCGAGATAGCTCTCATGGAGAGAAGTGACAGGAGCCAGCTTGGGGCAAGAAGCGTGGTGAGGGCAAGTGAATCTGCAATCGATCAATCTAGAACCGAAGTGAAGAAAGCTTTCACTCCAACACCCAGATTTATCTTGTCTAGATTAACGCCCACATTTTCTCTTCCCTTGTTCATCCTTCATCTCCTTCCATACCAACAATTCCCAATCCCACCCCTAAGTCCGCGCTCTACTGCAAACTTGATTGCCCAGTTAAAGAGTCAACAAAATGTCTGCCACCGAGCCTGGTAAATCTGGTCTGACCCTCAGTGCAAAAGAATGCGCCATGCTCGTCTGCGCCTTCCGCACAAACAAATCTGATTTCAAAGTAAGTCTCCTTTGATGCATTCCAATGTGCTACCACCATGTCCCTACATGGAAAGAAGAGCGACTGATGAGCGACCTGAACAGCCTGACTTCACTGTTATGGCCGAGGAGCTGGGCTACAATGGTGCAGCCAGTGCTGCTACGGGATGGAATCGCGTGCGCTCGAAAATCCTAGGCGACGCAGCAAAAGGTGGAAAAGGAGGCGGAGCGGCATCCACGAAGAAGAAGGAGAAGAAGAGCGAGGGTACCACCAAGAAGAAGCGTGGCGCTGACGGAGACGAGGGGAAGCCGGCGCCAAAGAAGCACAAGACTGTGTCGCGCTACATTCAGGAGGGCGAGGATGATGATGAGGATTGCAAGAACGGCATCAAGGGCGAGGATGGCGACATGTGAGATGCCAGACAGAGACATGTTGCTAGACAGGTTGCCAGACAGGATGCCAGACAGAGGGTCATAAGTTGTACTCTAGGGGAAGAGGACGCTCAAGTCTATTTTGTTTCGAAAACGACTGCACCTCCAACAGTCTCAGTGTCACATAGCACACCCATCACCCCCACCACAAAGACGTTCTACCGATCCTCCACCTTGACGCCGCGAAAGTAGCCCTGCCGTGCCCCCAACTCATCCACCTTGAGCACCTCCAGCACCCCTTGCGGCGCCCGACGCACCATCGCCATCGGCCTCCCCCACGCAAACCGCTCCAGCCCCGTGCGCTCCCGCGCATCTCCCTTCAGCATCCCTTCCACAACCTCATGCGCCGCGCGCACGCAGTCATTCACCCCGACCCCCGTATACCAGCTCCCCGCAACCTTCAACCTGCCCGCATACAGCCCCTGCAGCGCCTCATGCGCCCGCCCCATCCGTTCGCCATGCCCCACCGTATACTGCGGGATACAATCCGCATGCACGCTCGCGCGCGCCACAACCGGCTCCTCGGTGATGCCCAGATGGCGCGCCAGCGTCGCCAGCGCCAACCCCACGGCCTCGGGCTCCGACGGCACCGCATCCCACCCGTCCCACCAGTGGCCGCCGAGCATGACGGTCAGGCGCGTGCCGCGGCGCTCGCGCGGCACGCTCGAGCGCAGGTCGGGCGTCACGTCGCTGTCGAAAATCACGCCGAGCGCGCGCTCCGGGTTCTGCTCGAACGGCACGCTGCGCGGGAGCAGGTACCCGAAGCCCTGCAGGCCGGCCGCGCCTAGAGAGGCGGGCAGGCCGCCTGGGGGCGTGACGCGGCGCAGCAGGTCCGGAGTGCGGAAGTAGAGGTTGACGACGGCGACGGAGGTGGCGCGGGTGGCGGCGAGGGCGCGCAGGCCGGCGGCGTCGAGGACGCTGAGCTTGGGTTTGGGGGCGGCGGCGGAGACCAGGGCGGCGGTGGCGGGTGAGGGGAGGGTGGAGATGATGTGGGAGTGGGCGGCGTGGTGGGTGGTGCCGTCGGCGGTGGCGGCGGTGAGGGCGATGTGCCCGGTGCTGTCGGGCGTGGCCAGGGCGGAGATGGCGGTGTTGGTCTTAATCGTGACGTTGTCCATGGTGCGCAGCTTGCGCACTATGCCGTCTGCAAGGGCTTGCAAGCCGTCTTTGAAGGTGAAGACGCTGCAGTCTTGCAGGCGGTTGCGGAGTGCAGGGTCCCATCCTCCTTGCTGGACTTTCATGAGGAGGTCAACATCGTCGCAGAAGCGCCAGCTGACTTTGGAGAGCATGCTGTTCAGCATCGATGTGGTCATGTCTCCAAACTTCTTCTCTTGGGCCCACGGCTGGGCGATGATTTCTTTCGCGCTCAGCTGCCATATGTCGCCCGCGTAGATTCCATGGAAGAGGGCCGAGACGAGGTTTTCCGTGACGCCCATGCCAAAGCGGCGCGACACATATGCCCCGACTGACTCGTCTTTGATATCTTGCATGGCAACAGGAGTGGTCAATCCATTCCAAAGACCTCGAATGGCGCCGTCGAAAGCGGGTTCTGACCATATCGTCTTCATGATACCAAACATGGTTTGTCCCGGGCCAGGCATACGCACCAGGTGGTCCGGATAGTAGATGAACCTGTTCTGGGCGGCTGGGCTTGACCGCGAAGTAATGAGAAGCTCGTCCAGCATGCCCAAGCTCTCAACCAGTCTCAAACTCAGCTCTCCATTCGGTGCAGCAGGCCTCAGTGACCTCGGTCCCGCCTCAAATATGACCTCCCCATCGCCCACATCCACTTTCGTAGATCGCAGCCATCCGCCCAGGTTGTCTGTCTTTTCGTAGAGCGTGACTTTTGCGTCGGGTATGTTCTTGGCTGCGGCCAACGCCGTTGCTAACCCTGTTATGCCACCGCCCAAAACTGCAAGGTCGGTGACGGGGCTCTTGGCCTTGGGTGTGACTTTCGGGCTCGAATCTTGAGTGGGTTCGTGCTCGGACTGAAAAGTGGAGGTGGCGTAAGCTCGACGGCGGACGGCATTGCACGCCTGGCAGAATCTTGTTGTCGTTCTGCTGTAGAGGGGAGATTTTGAGGACACTACACTGCGAGCAGATGCACGGGGTGTTGCATTTGCGGTGGGAGTCGAACGCAGTCGTGCATTGTGCGAGATCCTGCGACGTCCGCCGATCATCTTCGCCGGGCGCGCCACGCACCAGCTGGTGGAGAAGAACTTCGCCGATGCTGATAATTGCGGGCGAAGGCCATTATCGAGAACGGGCATTGCAAACGAGGTGCAATGCTGTAGCGCTCGCAAGGCAATGGCGCGTGGGAGTGGAGAGTGACGTGAAGTGCGTGCATGACTCCATGACCCGCAGGCGCTCGGCAATACGCGTTGGCGCAACCTTACCACTCAAAGGGCGAAACTTAAAAAGGAGCTCAAAGCATATTAATGTAATGCGCGTCACATGGTCAAGGATTTCGGAAGCTGTTGTGTAGCTGTAGACGAGGCCTTGTTGGCGGCCTCATCCTCCCAAGGAAAGAAATGCGTCGTTCTCAAAGTGTATACATACAAAGTCAGAGCCAAGCGAGCCAATGCCTTCCGTCATGATCTCCACTGGCATCCCTCGAATGGCCATAAGGCGCACTTGCCGTGCGCAGACACATCCAACGCCTCCCAATGCTCTCGTCAACACTAATAGAACAGGCGTTCCCATCATGCAATCATCTCTCCCGCGGGCGGCGGCGGCTGCTGCTGCTGGTTGCTCGCCTGCTCTGGGATGATCAATTCCTCCTGTGCATTCTCATCGGTCGTGAATTTCCGTTCGCTGACATGTTCCTTGCTTCCTTCTCCTTCAATGTCGGGATTGACCCAGATCTTGTTGCCTGCTTTTGACGTGTTGACGGCTGCTTTCTGGCCCTCCTCGTGCTTGTACGGGCACGCCGGGTTTGTGCATGGGTGGAACTTGCACGGAGTCTGGTTGTGAAAGAATGTGCAGCCTTCCACCTTGCAGTCCGCTCCATTGCGACATGGAGCTGCGCCCTTGGGGTGGTCGTACGGGCAGACCGGGTTGTTGCAGTTGGGGTAGAATCTGCAAACTTCCTTCTGTGCAGACGCGGGTGAGGGATGCTTGCCAACACACTTGTGGTTCTTGCATTTGATGCCAAATGAGCACTCAACACCCATGTCCAGATTCGCGTATGGTGGTGCCGCGGGTGATGCGTGGGCGAAGCTGCAGTCTGGTTTTGTGCAGCGCTGGTTGAATCTGCAAAGAGCGTTCCACGGCTCGGCGTTGCCTCCATTTTGAGATATCCCATCAGCCTCTGAGGTGAGGTCCATTGCGTCTGATGCACCGTCGCCTTGCTGGGATGCACCCTGATCTCGATTGTTGAATGCACCGCCTCGTCCACCGCGGCCCCGCCCTCGGCCACGGCCAGACACTCTGTCAAACATTGACTTTCCGCCATTCGTTTGGTTTCCAAAGTTGCCGGCCATCTGCGGCTGCTGGCCCATGAACATCTGCATCATGGCCATCATCTGCGCGGGGTCCATATTCTGCGGATTCATATTCATCATGTTTCCCATTGGGTTGTTCATGGCCATGTTCCCTAGCTGCTGCACCTGCTGTGGGTTCATGCCACGACCGCCGCCACGCAGGCCTTTTGCAGGTCCTCGCGGCACGCCGCCCTTTCCAATACCTGCGCCGCCACGAACCCGGTGGAGCGATGATTCGGATCCTTTCCGGTCCATGGCTTTGTTGACGTGAGAAAGCATAGGATTGCCGCGTGATTTGCTGCCGTTCCTCATGCTCTTCGGGCCCGTTGGTCTGGGTAGCAATGTTAGTCATGTGTTTCTTCTCAGCCGACTTGGTAAAGGACGAGCTACATTTCACCATCTTGTGTCGAACCTGCACCGTCCGCCATATCAGCATCCTGCTCCATAATCTCGGTGTCATTTGCCTCCATTTGCGGCTCGGGTGCCGCTTGGGTGTTGACTTGGCCGCTGACCGTCTCTGCCTGCTGCACGAGCCAGCCGACAAATCCAACGACGTTTGGATCGCTGCTCGAAAGTTGGAGGAAGTCATTCGCAAGCTCTTCTGAGATTTCCGACTGAGATTTGCCGCTGGCAATGGACAGCATGATGTACTCGGCCAGAGCCTGATCTTCTTGTCCAGTGGCCCACTCCAGCTCTACCAGCTTCGACTGCACCGCATGCTGGAGCGCATCAGCCGCCGGTGTGTTGAGCTCAAGCTCAATCGCCATAGTGGCGGGTGTGAGGGGATTAGTTGAAGACTGCGCTGCGATGAAGAGGGATCGTTTGCGATTTAGTGATGTACAGCTTGCGCTTTGCTTGTGCGGTCGTGCTTTTGGGTGCGGCTGTCGCAGGCTAAAAGGAGTGCGTTGATTTTCTTTGTGCGACCCAGGTCCGCTACAAAGGGAGTTGGTCTGGGCGGAAAGGAGGTGTCGTGTGGAAAGTGGCCGAGGGATGCTTTGTTGCGCTTCAATGTTTCGCCTCGCGCATGACGCCAAGGCAGAAGGAGATCCGCGACCGCAATCACCTGTCACGTGATTTGTTCCGGTACAATCCAACACCTTCTGCGTCTGCTGCCAAATCATAAAATGTCTAAACAAAGGATGCCGGCATGAACGATGAACGCCGTTGTGTTGTCATTTACGACTATGCTAATTGTACATTGCTCTCGTACCTCATGAGCCCTATTCAGTCAAGGTTCTGTGGTGATTTTATGATTGGACTCCTCGGTGTCCCTGGAGACGATTGCTTCAACGATTCAGCCCGGCTCCGGCCTGGAATTTCGCTCGATATTCGCAGGCTCCGTGCTATCATGTCACCCGTGCTGGGTGTACGCCCGTGCTCCGGGCCCTGGGTGATCTGCTCAGGCCCGGGATCCGCGGACAGCATTGGCGCCTGCTCCTCAGTCATTTTTTGCGCCTCGTCTGCACTCTTCGCCTTCATCTTCTTGACGCGAATGTAGTTGTATGCAGCGATTGCGCAAATGGTAACCAGGACGCCCGAAATGTTGATGGGCGTCATAACGTCGTTGAAGATTATGCCACCAGCACCAATGGTCAAAACTTCTTTGAAGATGCCGCACACGCTGAGAGTGACGACGCTGGTCCGCTGCAGCAGCGCGAATTCAGCTGTCGTCATGCAGAAGGCCAAGACGCCCGGCATCATGAGGATTATATAAGTCAGTAAGCCGCCCTTTCGGTCGGCCAGGTCGCTCAATCCGGCCAGGAGCGGGCCGAGGCCTTCGACGGGAAACGCAATGATGAGCAGGACGAGGAACATGATCGGTGTCAGGAAGAAAAGCGAGGCGAAGGGGTTCGACGTAGCGGGGTTGCGCTTCAGTAAGATCTGGGTTAAGGACCAGCGCAGGCCGGAAAAGAAGGAAGCCATCATCAAAAGAATGAAGCCGAGGGCGCTGAAGGCTGTCTCTCCGTACACCATCATGACAACACCAAGCGTCATGATGGCAATGATGCCGGCTAGCTTCCACGACATCTTCTCAAGGCGGAACAGGATGGCAAATAACAGCACAAAGCCTAGTGTGGAAGACTTGCACATTGCTAAGAGAGATCAGCTTGCGTTGAGTCCAGTAGGCGAATAGACTTACTGAAGAATGTAAGAGTGACGAAGCGGAGGCTGGTGTTGCCAAGGCCAATGTCGAGCCCAGTGGCTGTGGCGCAAGGCGCAATGCGCGTGAAATAGAACCAGGAGCTCATCAGAGGCTTCTGGGGATTGCTAAGATCATCAGTCCGCTGCGATTCCACCTCGGCTCGCGGTCGCAGCTTTGGAAAGGCCCACAGGACCAAGAATGATAGGACAAATTGTACTACCATGTGGAAAGAGGTGGTGAAGAGAGGAAACTGAAAGTTGAGCTCCTTGTCGGCAAACATCCATTTATTGTACTGGTAAATGAGTTAATCATTGACGCTTGTGCCAAGAGGTAGCCTTTACAACTTACAACAGAAATTGAGACTGAAAAGAGATACCACAGGAAAATCAATATGCCATTTATCACAGACTTCTGCAAGACATTGCGCGCGGCAATCTGCTGTGCTTCGGTCGATGTAAGATTCGTGTTGACTGTGCGACCATTCAACGAGGAGTGGCCGTCACGCTGGTGTCGGCGCACTGACTTGTCTTCCCCATTGAGAGCGGCCTCCTCGTCGCTGCTGTTATCATCGTGTTGTCGATAGTGGTCCAGCTCCAGATCTGGACTGGTTGAAGACGATGTGCTTGTGGCTCTTGCATGCCGGCCCAAATCTGTGGGCATTGCGTCGTCTTGGTACTCGTAAGGTTGCTGGGATACGGTGGGATCGTGGGGTAAGGTATGAGCAGCGATGTGATATGTTTGCGAGTCGCGAGCAGGCTGAAGCAATGAGACGCGAGGGCCGTCTGCCATCAGGCGCAGGAGAGTAAAAGGGCGTTCTCCAGAATCAAGCGCGCTTTCCGTTCATGGTGAGAGATGCGCCAAGGTGGGCAAGGGGTTTAGGATGGAAGGCGTATGCGCTCGCTTTCACCGGCCTGGTGGAAAGCCAGGGAACGATAACACTTTGGGGGCAGATCGTCTGCTCCAGCAGATATGCAAATGAGAGCAACCAAGGGTTACACGGAGCAATAGGATCAAATAGGAGAAAGTGGATGTGGGCGTGGAAGCATGCGTCTCGCTACATCTCTGGGCGCCGGCTGCTCGGGTTGGCGGCGCGCCAGGGTCTCATCCACGATTGATGGGCTTCGTTGAATCCAGCCCTTCGAAGACGGGTCAGTGCTACGGACAGTCTCAAGCTTGTTAGTTTGTTGTTCAGTCTGCAGATGTAGATGTTGAAACAACTCAACACTGCCAGCCTGTAATTTCATAGTTGGCGTAATTTTATGCAAGCTTGAATAAATGCCCGAGACCTGCCAGGGTTGTCCTCTGTGCCGTCATCGGCGTAAATCACATGCATGCGACGCATGACACAAGGAGCGCGTCAGCCACGTTCTATGTACTGTGTCTTCCTAGAAGTGTGGCATAGCTTGTGTGGATTGGATTGCTTCAACACCCTCAAGTTGCCGGGGCAGACATAGCTGCAGCTCAACATGGCCTGACTTTAAGTGCCCCCGTCCATGGCCGCCTGTGTCTTGTTCCCCAAGCGAGGTCATGCGCCGCATTCCCACACCCTTAAGCTTGCACCAGCTCTAGTGCTAGTCCACACGACTGGACATACACAAAACCATGGCATCGAACATCCTTTCTCGCATACTACCACCGGCAAATGGTGGCCAGTCCATCTACGAGGCCATCAGAGACCAGGAACAAGCAGCTGCAACGTCGACGTCGGAAGCTGACGCACAACATGAAGATGTCGACGAGCAGAACCTCGAGGAAAGATTCAGAGATGAAGACATGGACTTGCTGGCCGAGGCCATGGGCAGTCGCTTGAATTCGCAGAGCCCGGAAATCACAGACCACCCTCCCAGAAGCCGCCGATCCTCCACCGGACCCGCCACTCAAGATTCGTCGGTGCCACGTCCGAAGTGGCTGAGGAATACCACAAGAGCACAGCAGTATCGAGACGATGATGTCTCACCGGAGATGCTGCTTCTGGAGGACACCGAGGCAAAGAAGACAGACCCCAACAGACCCGTACCCTCAAGACAGGCCAGCCTGCCCCCACCTGTGCCAGGCCCATCAACCAGGAAGACCAGAGTGCAATGGGACACGACCCGAGAACAGCAACGACTGTACGATGATGACCGTGCAAGGGAGAGCCCGGCATACAGGCCCACAAGTGCCCTGCAATTTGCGGACCCTGCCGACAAGGCCATGTGGAGATGGACCAACGTGGAGAACCTGGACAACTTCTTCAAGGACGTATATGTCTACTACATTGAGAAGGGCATCTGGTCGATACTGCTGCGTCGCGTCATTGGTATGTTTACGGCTGCCTTTGTCGTGAGCCTAACAGTTTTCCTGTCTTCTTGCATCGACTACAGCCTAATTCCTACGTCCCACCGGCTTCCCGATGTCCTCGTTCCAAAATGTACCAAGAATATGTCCGCTCTCAACAACCTGCTTGTTTGGCTATTCAGCTTTTTTTGGATCATAAAGCTGGTAAGCTATGCGACTGACATGCGCCGGCTCTGGCACCTGCATGACTTCTACACGCATCTCTTGCACATCCCCGATGTAGAGATCCAGACAATCTCTTGGCAAGAAATTGTTGGACGCATCATGAACCTGAGAGACGCAAATCCTCGCACTGCACTAAACATCAACCGCCGAAGCCGTAAATTCATCGGGGATGTGGCGAAAGAGAGCATGGATGCGCATGACATTGCCAATAGACTCATGCGAAAGGAGAACTACTACATCGCTCTCTTCAATAAAGACATTCTTGACTGCACCATCCCTCTACCCGGATTAAGAGATCGGCGTCTCTTCTCCAAAGCCTTGGAGTGGAATCTTGGCTACTGCGTTTCTGATTTTGTCTTCAATGACCAGGGTCAAGTCAAGCAGATCTTCCTTAAAGATACCCATAGGCAGGCTTTGATCGACAGCTTGCGTACCCGCTTTATTGTTGCTGGATTCATCAACATTGTCGTTGCCCCTATCGTGGTCGTCTCCATCCTGGTCCTCTACTTCCTCCGCTACTTCACCGAATTTCAACGAGACCCCTCACAGGCTGGTGCTCGTGGCTATACACCTTTTGCAGAGTGGAAGTTTCGCGAGTTCAATGAACTGCACCACCTCTTTCAACGTCGCCTGAACATGTCTTACCCCTTTGCTAGCCGGTATTTGGACCAATTTCCCAAGGATAAGACAGTTCAACTCGCCCGGTTCGTCCGTACAATCGCGGGTGCTCTTGCAACTGTGCTTGCTGTCGCGTCACTCCTTGATCCTGAGGTCTTCCTTGGATTCGAGATTACCCCGGACCGCACGGTACTCTTCTGGCTTGGTATACTGGCAACTATCTGGGCCACAGCTCGAGGCATGGTCCCCGATGATGAACTCGTTTTTGACCCAGAGTATGCCATCAACGAAGTGGCTCAGTACACGCATTATCATCCAGTTCACTGGCACGGCCGACTGCATAGCGACGAAGTTCGCCAAGAGTTCTCAGAACTCTACCGCAATAAGATCCGGATCTTTCTTGAGGAGATTCTTGGCATCATCGTGACGCCATTCGTGCTCTGGTTCAGTCTCCCGCAATGCAGCGAGCAGATTGTCGATTTCTTCCGTGAATTTACCGTCCACGTTGACGGCTTAGGCTACGTGTGTTGGTTTGCACATTTCAACTTCAGGAAGCCAGGTATGATTCAACCTACGCAGACTCCTGGCAAGGGAGCTGCAAACCACAATGCGACACAGCCGCATGATCTTCGCAGCGACTACTATGACACAAAGGAGGACAAGATGATGTCAAGCTACTATACATTCTTGGATAGTTATGCCCTGAACCCAAGGCGCAAAGATCATCCCCCACAGGGCGGCTCTAAGCAGCATCGCAAATTCCACCCACCTCCATCTTTTCCAAGTCTTTCCCAATCCTCACACATGACTCCCCAATCCGTTACCGTACATCCACATGCAGATCGCCGATTTGAGCCGGACAGGTCAATGTACGGCTCACCTCAGCACAAGGCGGCCTCTGGGATTGCGGAACCATCTCCATCACTCCTCTTAGACCCGCATCACCAACCTGCCAGCAATAGCACGGCTCTCCGCCGGCCGCACGCAGCTGGGATACCATCTCAGGCCATGAGCACCCGTCTGCGAGGAGCTGGCCGAAGCCGATCACACATGGAATTGTCTTATCGCATCAATGATGCATCAGATCGCAACGCGCCAGAGGAAAGTACCATATTTGAGGAAGACAGCCACTTGGGCGATCCCTGGAAAGCAGCTCAGGCGGTAAGCAGTGCTGAAGCTAGCCGAGATGAAGTAGGGCGTGGGGAGAGAGGAGAACTGGAGAGGCTGGAGGAAGGGAGAGGGGTCTTGGGACTTTTGACACAGTTCACCAGAGCGCAGACAGAAGGCCGAGCAGGCGGCGTTGGGATTTGATTATTCCCATGCATTTACGATGATCATGGCTCGGCGCAATAAGAGGCATTCTTATACATTGGCAAACAGTTTTGCATCTATGGCTGCACTTTCAAACTCAATCCTGGGTCTTTCTGAATTTCTCCCCTTTCGGCTGGCAACCAAGCCCCACTCGGAGGCGTGTTCTTGCTCTTGAAGTCGTCGCAGATCTGCTCCATGGTGCGCCACTCGACGCCTTCGTGCCGATTGATGTACTTAATGACTCGCTCGACCATCTTCAGCACGTGCGGGTGCCCTGAGGCATCTGGATGAATAGTCACCGGAAACACAAATTCCTCCTCGTTCTCGTAGAAGTAGTCAAAGTGGTCAGTCCACAGCTTTTCTACGACCTGGTCGCTGACCCAGCCGTGGGTTGCTGGCGATGTCTTGATGAACATGAAAGGCGGCAAATCATCGAGGTACCAGGATGCAGGTATCTCTACCATACCCGTCATCTGGCCGCCCTCGAGCGGCTTCATCCAGTGCTCCGGCTGCTTCTCATAGTCGATCGGCACCCACTTGTCGCCGGTGCGCAGCCAGTACGCCTGGCAGTCATGATGGCTGAAGCTATGATCATACTCGACGCCGTACTTGAGCATCAGCTCGGCGCCCTCCTTGCTGCTCTCCCACCACGGCGCGACGATGCCGCGCGGCGCCTTGCCGCAGAAGTCGGTCAGCAGACGCACGCACTTGTCCATGATGGCCGTCTGCTGCGCGAGCGTCATGGCCGCCGGGTTCTCGTGCGAGTAGCCGTGCAGCCCGATCTCGTGCCCGGCGTCGCGGATCAGCGCGCACTCGGCCGGGAAGCTCTCGAGCGAGTGGCCCGGGATGAACCAGGTCGTCTTGATGTCGTACTTGGCGAAGAGCTGCAGGAGGCGCCGCACGCCGATCGTGCCGGCGAAGATGCCGCGGGAGATGTCTGAGGTGGAGTCCTCACCGCCGTAGGACCCGAGCCAGCCGGCGACTGCATCGATGTCGACGGATATGCAGACCTGGACTCCTTGGGGTGGGGTGTTAGCCTACATATTACGTCTTGGATGTGACTACGGGAAGATTCTAAAAGACCTCACTTTTGGCTGGCATTGCGTTCGAAGCTAAACAAGATGTTTCGATGCCTGGCAAGATGTGACATCAGTGCACTAGAAATTGAAATCCAACGGCTTAATTTCAGGACCTGTGTTTTACAGAGTACTACATGGACACTTGCTTGGGATGACGTTTGAAACTGTGGGGTAGGCTTATCTATTGCGGGGAACACTGGTGCTAGTCTCATGGTAGATATTCTGCATCTTGAGTGGAGGCATGTTCACCACAAGATCTTTTCGCAAGTGATGGGATCAACGTTCAGCATATCATCAAGATCGCAATGCACCACAGACACTAGGTCAAAATTCAATAAGCATTTCAAGTAGGTTATCGAAGAGCATGCTTCTGTCCCAATGAAAGACAAGCTTGGCATGTGATCTGCATGTCATCATTGTCTACTGGACTTCTGTACCTCCATATATTCGACTGATATATCCATCTCCGTCACTTCAAAACATGAAGATGTTCAGTGATCAGCATATACGCCGGACCTAGCGGATATGACAGCGCCTACAATCACCAGCTGGATG
Source organism: Carpinus fangiana (assembly GCA_006937295.1). Lineage (NCBI taxonomy): Eukaryota > Viridiplantae > Streptophyta > Magnoliopsida > Fagales > Betulaceae > Carpinus > Carpinus fangiana. The sequence goes on along the minus strand of VIBQ01000013.1, from coordinate 614,039 downwards.
ACGTTGGGACCCTCTCGTGCCTAGTGTATACCTACCCATGCATTATAATTCAAGGACTCGGGATTGCAACCATGGCTTGTTCATCACGAAATATTCCTTATCTGCCCGCAGAGGTCATAGACATGATAATTGACCATCTCACGTTCTGTCCCATCCATCCTCATGAGAATCTCTCCAGCCCATGCATCTACCTCGTCAAGCCGGCCAACATGTTTAGACTGCGGCTTGTGAACCACGCCTTCAACAGCCGTCTTGTGCGTGCTCTCTTCTACTCTCTTAAGTTGGGTCACATCGATCATGGAGGCCGAGCACCTCTCTTCAAATTGACAGGAGAACCATTGTTCCTTGAAGAAGGGTTGACTGACAACCCGGCGACTCGCTTGCAACTGTTGGCGAAAAGTTCCACGCCAGGTCCAAGGCCTGGGACAAGGATCGAAAGCGGGCTGGCACACCACATCGTCCATCTACGAATAACTCTTTGCCCCGTACTGCAGAGAGAACGCGAAGTAACGCCCAGCGAGTACTTCAAGCAGCTACGGAGCCGCATTCCTATTTTACTTTCGCCTTTAATTTATCTGGAGTCGCTTCACATCGATGCTTCATATCTAGGACTCGTAGCGCAGGAGTCTGACTCCCGTACTACCTCCACTGCACCCGCATCCGGACAGCCAGGAGGGTCGCCCATCTTCGTCTGCCGGCCACAGCTTCGAGCGTCGTTGCTGCTGCACGAGTGCTTTAGTGCAATAATCGACGGTGTCAGAGATGCCCACCTCGGTAATTTGGAGGATCTGGAAATCGGCATACCCTACGAAGGTGGTTATGGCGACTTTTTCGAGCGCGAGGGCAGGGCGAGGCTCATCAACGGCGCTCTAACGAGAGGCGCGCCGAAACTGCAACGGGCGAGCGTCAAGTTGTTCAATCAGATAGGCGATTGGACTATCATGCCAGTATATTGATGGGGCACCGGGGGACTGTGGCCGTTCTACTGCGATACCGAATCCGTTGAAGATGTGGCACTTGCAGTCGTCAGACAGCTTCAGCTGCATCTTTGCCCTCGACTTCCGCTAAAAACCATCTCAGCATGCCACCTTGCTTGCCCTCCTCAGTCAAGAGAGTATTAGGAAGCCGCACGATCTTCATCCCGTTTGGTCCCCAAACATCCGCCATGACGGTCTTTGCAGCAGCAGCAGCCTCTTCATCTGTCTGAGCAGCGCCGAGAATGACCAGGTCAATTTCCGTCTTAAAGTTGCTCGCAAGAGTCCGGAAGGCAAGCAGCGAGTGTGCTGTGTGCGCCTTGTAAATACCAGGCCGAGCTGTGTCTAGTTGAGCCATGAAAGTGTACGTGATTACTGGATCATGCCCTAGTGTCAGGAGGCGCATGTTTTGAGTCTGCACGGAGTTGGCGATACAACGAGGATGAGTTCATAAGAGGCGAAGATTTGGCCATTAATGCGGAGTTACTATTAACATGGATTGCTTGTTCCCGCGACCAGGTTCTGCGATCGCTCTCTGCAACCGAGCTAGGGTACTGCCCTGGCTCGGTGGGTCTATACGCAGAGAGGACTATTCGATTCTGGCAACTTGCGCTCCACAATGAAAACGCCACTTTGATTGTTCTCACCACCAGCTACTTACCGACTGCAAATGCCGTGAATCTGAGATGTGCTAAGAGCATGCCGTTTGCTAGCTACAGCGAAATCGATCTCTTGTCTCCGCAGCCGTCGATCGATCGACAAAGAAAGCGAACTTCCCCTCAATGTGGCTTGCCGAGGCTGCCTCCAATCTGCGCCTAACCTTGTCATCTTTGCCATGCGTGCCTAAGGCACCTATTGTGGCCCGGAATCTGATAGGACCAAACGTCGAGGTGGTGTTTTCAGGTTGTTGCCATTGGATCGAGAGCTACGATCTTCTCGGAGAAATCCACTAGCGGAGGATATGGACGTTTTTTACACAACATGGCCGAGGTCTCAAAGTCCGGGGATTTCATAGTAGTTCCTGTTAAGTTTGATACATACCCGAGAGCTTGGTCTCCAGCGACCCATCTACACAAAGAGGAACCATCACCAACCACAACGATGCGCATCACCATCGGCCTCAGTCTTCTCCTCGCAGCTTTGACGGCTGCGTCTGCAGTCCCTGCCTCGCAGGCTGCTCCCTCCAAAACGCCAGTCTCGGCAGCTCTGTATGCAAAGTTCCAGCGCTACACCTTGTTCTCTGCGGCGGCCTATGCGAACAAATGCGGCAAACCCCCCAGTGGCGCTGCAGTAGTCAAGTACTTCAACGTCAGCTCCACCGACACGCAGGCCACCCTGTTCCGCGATGATGCTGCGAAGGAGTTTATTCTATCATTCCGCGGCACTTCGAACCCGAACGACTTCAAGACTGATCAGATGACCAATCTCGTCCCGATCACTGGCGCCAAAGGAGTCAACTGTGCCAAATGCACAGTGCACGAAGGTGTTCACAAAGCATGGTATGCCGTCTATTCCACTTTTGTGCCCCTTCATTGTTGCTGACAATCATCTCAGGTTGTCTGTGCAGGACAGCGTCATCAGCACGCTGAAGACGGGTCTGGCTGCGCACTCAGGCTACACGGTGACCGTGACAGGCCACTCGCTGGGCGGCGCTCTGGCATCACAGGGTGGCGCATCGCTGCGCACTGTCTTCGGGGCCAAAGTATTGAAGGCGGTCTACTCACTGGGCGAGTTTCGTAACGGCAACGCCGCATACGCCAACTACATCGACTCGCTGTTCCCGCCCAGCGCGGCCAGTGGCGTCAGCTACTACCGCCTCACGCATACAAAGGACGGTGTGCCCAACATCATCCCTGTAGGAACTTACCGACACAGCGCGACCGAGTACTGGGAGAGCAAAGACCCGACGACGGCGGCTACCACGTTCAAGTGCCTGGGTCAGGAGCCGCAGGACTGCAACAACGGGGCCGGCGGGTCTGGCATTAACATTGAGCACCTCTGCTACTCGAACTACTCCATCGGCAACCCGGCCGAGGCGGGTGCAGGCGTATGCTCTGGGAAGCCGGCTCCTTGCCAAACCCCAAAATAAAGTCACCCGCGACTCGGGTGATTGTGTACGAGGTAGACAAAGAGAAAATAGATGGCCCGCCTGAGACCTAAAACCACATCTCTGTGTATCCCACCCTTCTCCACGATTTGATGCAACAAAGTGCAGTGAGCAAAGTAGCCACCCTTACCGTTTCACCGGGACTACTGCGAAACACATTGTGGTTCTAGCGCTGAGTGAGAAAATAAACATATTGCCCAGTGTGCCACTTTCATTATTGTCAGCAGCGTGCAGACATGGCTTGCGGGAACTTAGACGCCCGCCCCAGCAGCGAATTGGGGGACCAAGGATCTCGCAAAGCACGTGCCTCAAAGTCTCCTCAAAAGACCTGCCCATCCTGGATAAGTCTTCGGAAATCCGGCAGCCTGGGAGCCGGAAAGATTACCCTCAGGGTTCAGCGGCCTGGCTCTCGGAACGCGGAGGAAGGACATGGAAGACAATGAGACGAAAAGCGCGTGTTCTGTCAAAAGGCACAGGCAAAAGGCAAAAAAGGGCTGAAAACGGTGAGAAAGGCCCAGCCAGCGCTAACAATTGGCAGGTTCTCCTCGCCCGGCTGAAACGGGACCAACTGCGGGCTGCCCCTGGCATTAGCGCGAATCCACTGACCGCGAGGGATGGGGATGTGCCATCTCTGGCGTCTGCTTGGCTGGTGGAGCCAGCTGCAAGGCCGCGTGTTCCTGGCTGGGCTCGCTCCGTCGGATCCACCACCGTGATCCTGACAAAGACGAAAGGCCGGCGGCTCCCTGTGTCAAGACAATGGGACCCATCCGCGGAGAGGCATTGTTCTGCCCTTGGCCCGACGTGCCGGCTTATTGTTGCAAAGAGAGCGCGCGGGCGCCTGGACAAAGGGCCGGCAGAGACGACTGCTCGCTCGCGTGTGATATTTTCGTCATGCCTGTCACTAAGAAGCAGATCTGAGGCACCGGTGGCGCGGGGAGGAGATGCCGAGCAACGGTGGCCAGTGGGGGAGGACGCGGCCAGCCCTGAAACGTCGCACTAGCCGCGGGCGCCATCCCTTGCTGCTTCGTCCCTTGTCCCGCGACGCGCCGCTTTATATGCCCCCCTCCTTCGCCCTTTGCTGCACTTGCCCTCCTTCACTGCTCCCTTTTGCGTCCTGTCCTTCACTTCAAGAGCACTCGCTCGTTTCATTCTCTCCAAAGCCCTAGCGGCCCATCCATTCTTTGCACACTACCACTCTCCTTGCCCAGGTCGGCATTTCACTCCCTGCGCTCTGTGAGCTGCGAACCCCCCCCCCCCNCCCCCCCCCCCCCCCCCGAACTCAACAAAGGACAACAAGACTTGAGACAGCATCAACAAATTCACGAAGCCCAAAACCATCGCATCATCAGCATCACTTGAACGAACAACATCTCACCACACGAACCAAGCATCATCCTTATACAATGGCGTTCTCCACCACCAAGCTGGCTCTTGTTTCCCTCCTAGCCTCTGCGGCCCTGGCTACCCCTTCCCACCACAGGCGTCACCGTCACCTCAGACGTGACATCGTCTGGGAGACTGCCGTCGTCACCGACGTTGCTGTTGTCACACAGTATGTCAACGCTGCTGCTCCTCAGGCGGCCGCCGCCACCTCAGCTCCTGCTGTTGAAGCTGCCGCTGTCAACACCCCTGTGGCCCACGCGGAGGTTGTCAACTGGAACATGTTTGGCCACCACAGCAGCGCCCCGGCACCCAGCTCTGCTCCTCACACCACTCTGGCTACTGTCGTTTCTTCTGCCGCTCCAACCTCTACCGCTGCCAGCCCAGTCAACACCCCCAGCCCCTCCACCGGCGGCAAGCGTGGTGTTGCCTTCAACATCGCCTCGCTGACCGACCTCTTCACCGGCTCAACCTTCAGCTGGGCCTACAACTGGGGCGCTGACGCGTCTGGCAGCATCCTCTCCAAGCTGGAGTACGTGCCCATGCTCTGGGGCAACCGCGCCGACTTCACCAGCGCCTGGGATAGCCAGGTCTCCAAGGCCCTCGCCGGCGGCAGCACCCACATCCTCGGCTTCAACGAGCCCGACCACACCGAGCAAGCCAACATGTCGCCCGCCGACGCCGTCAACGCCTGGAAGCAGTACATCCAGCCCTACTCCTCCAAGGCCAAGCTCATCTCGCCCGCCGTCACCAACGGTGCCGCTCCCATGGGCCTCGCCTGGTTGAGCAGCTTCCTGAGCGGCTGCGGCGACTGCACCATCGACGCCGTCGCCGTCCACTGGTACGACGCCGCCACCAACGTCGAGTACTTCAAGCAGCACATCACCGACGCTCACACCCAGACCGGCAAGCCCGTCTGGATCACCGAGTTTGGCGCGTCCGGCTCCGATGACCAGGTCAGCTCCTTCCTCAGCCAGGTCTTGCCTTGGCTCGACAGCCAGGACTTTGTCGAGCGCTACTCCTACTTCATGGCGGCTGAGGGTACTCTCGTCTCGGGCGGCGCGCTGTCAACTTACGGCAAGACCTACCTCGACGCGGCCTAAGCGCTTGCTTTCGACCTTGGAGGTGTTGTCATGGGTGTGTTGGCAACTGAGACGGAGGGGACGTTGCACGGCTCTCGTAGCACACTTCGCCATTTGACTTTGCTTTCTCTGTACTAGCTTCTCTCTCAAAGGTTTTGTCACTTGCGAAGGACTTAGGATATCTGCGATAGCTCGGGAAAATCATAAAAACCATTTCGTGGTGATATTTTTGCATCTGTGACCGTGACCTCACTTCCGCCCGACAAATGCATACTGACTCTCCAATTGTGGACCTGTGTTCGTATCATGGATATCGTACGTACATGCAACCCGCTCCCCCTTAACGCCGTGCCTTGCCTTTGACCTAACCCGACTCTCAAAACTTCCACACCTCACGCAGCCACGCGCGCATCGCCCTCGGCATCCTTGGGCGCCGCCGCCTCGGGATCCAGGTAGTTGGGCTGCTCGGCGCCCTCGTACTCGCCGATCAAGTCCATCGCGACCTCGCGGGCCTCGTCGAACTCGCCGAAGCCGTCGGCAAACGCCGGCTCGCGCTTGTACTGCTCGAGGAAGGCGTTGCGGCGGCGCAGGCGATCGTACTGGGTGACGATGCGGCGGAAAAGGGTGCTGATGCTGGTGTGGTTGGCGAGCATGAGGCCGGAGACGCGGTGGGCGGTCTTGATGTACGGCGACTTCTTGGTCAGGGCGACCTGGATGCTGGCGGGGCCCCAGGGGATGAAGGTGGCGAGCTGGCGCTCGCGGATGCGCAGCAGCGACTTGTGCACGTCGGTCGGGTCGGCCTCGCCCTGGATGATGTTGAGGATCGAGATGTAGCACGACGACTTGGCGGGGTTGACTGAGACCATGCGGCTCTTGGGCTGCAGCAGGCGGCGCATCACGTCGAGCACGGTTGTCTTGCGCACCGTCTTGGCCTGCTCCACTACCGCGCCCGTGAAGGGCGTGTAGCTCGTCATGAGGAAGTGCGCGCGCGGCGTGGGGATCAGACTCGCGACGATGCCGACCAGGTCGTTGTGCATGTAGCCTGGGTAGCGCAGGGTCGTGGTGGAGGCGCTCATGACGGTGGAGACGAGCTGATTCGTCTGCTGGAACGACGGCTCCTGCACGTGCAGGCGGTCAGCGGCGATGCGTGAGAGGGCGCCGTTGTCGAGCACGACGACCGAGTCGGCATTCTGCGTTAGGCGGCGCATGGAGAGGAGCGAGTTGTAGGGGTGCACGACAACATCGCCGGAACTAGTGGTATCGGGGAAGATGGAGTAAGTTTGGATAAGGCGCTTGGGGAAGCGATCGTTGAGACGCTCGAGGAGGAATGAGCCGAGACCTGAGCCAGTTCCACCTGCTATGGAGTGAAGGAGCATAAAGCCCTGGACGAGGAGAACGTTAATTGAATAGGAAAAACCGTGGGGACAAGGAAGCTCACCTCGAGCGAATCACTGCCGTCCGCTTCTCGGTCAATCATATCCATGATTTCCTCGTGTACTTGCTCGCCCATCGAATAGCCTGCAGCCCAATTGTTGCCGGCACCCGTGCCTTCTTTGTGAATGTAGAAGTTCTCTGGGTTGTAGATGTTTTTGTAGGCGCCTGTCTGGATGCCATTGAGAACCTGTAATTGCGTCAGAGGCACACTCTCTAGCTAACACAGTCGATTAAAAAGCATACTCGAGGTTCAAGGTCCAGCAGAATTGCTCGTGGGATGTATCTTGTATCGTCAGACTACACGGACAATTTGTCAGTTGCTCGTCTGATCACTCTAGGGTGCGAGTAATACCTGGTAGAAGAAGACGTCCTTCCGGTCGCCACCTTCAGTTGCGAAGTCTTCCAGGTTGCCATCTTGATTTATGCCATGCTCTTGACACAGCTGCTGCCAGAACTGGCTCCCAACTTAGCGAACGTGTCAGCTTAGAGGATCTGTACGAGGATAAATGATGGATGTACGCACCGCTGTTGCCGCACTGGCCCGCTTGCAGCGTTATTATTTCTCTGTGTGAAGGTTAGCGCAGAGCAATCAGACGAAATTTGTTGGCATACCGAGGCATGTTTGCTGCCGTATGCGCATGCTTTTCGCGAGTGTTCTTCCACGTTGCGGAGGGGCTTGTCTGTGGTGGGGTTGACGCGTGCCGCGACGCGGTCAGTCCCTGAGGCGGCTTGGCAATGAAATTGCCCTTCTGATTTTGGCCGTCAGCTACATTCGTTGCTTGACGAAAAGTTGTCTCGGGTTGGATCTGGCAGGATCAGAGACACTTCTGATGCCTAACGTAACTAAATACAAGCGTGCGGAACGTCTCAACGGTGCACGAGCAGCTCAATATGGTAGATTGGCATCGTCACGGAGCAGTGACATCCTACAGCTTCGCCTTGACTTCCCCATTCGCTGCCTCGAACTCCTGGATGCGAGCCTCAGCATCGCTAGCATCAACATTCTTCCGCTCCTCTACGCTCCCCCGCCATCCCACATTGTTCTCGTGCGCAACAAGCAAATTGTAGCTGTGACGGTACATCTCCTCCTTCAGTGCGCCGTACACTCTGCTGTCGCCCTTTGTTGTCAATTCTCGGCTTTCGACAAACTTCAGTGTCTCTGCTAAGCCTCCCAAGCCATCAACAATGCCCTCATCCAGTGACTGCTGGCCGGTGAATCTCTTGCCCTCAAGGATCAGGGTGCGGAATGTGGCAGGGTTGGGAATCTTTTCGCGGAAGATGGAAACCATGCCCGAATTCATGACTGCGCCGAACAGTACTTCGTTGAGGCACAGATAGCCTTTGCTTGGGTTCATGATGCGGTAGTCGTGGTACATGGCCACCATCAACCCCCCTGCAAAGTTATGCCCGTTGATCAACGCAATGGTGGGCATCGGAAACGTGAGAAGGCGCTGGAAGAGCGGGTAGAGGGACCTCTTCAAGAATGAGGGCGTGTCGCCCACAATTTCTAGATTGAGGCCATTCGAGTAGAATTTGGAAATGGCAGAGGTAGTGATCAGAACGCCGACGCGGAAGCGATGCTCAATTATGTCCAGGGACAGCAGGAAGGCGGACAAGAATGCTGGCGTCAGACGATTGTCCGGGGGCGACTGGAACGAGAGCAGATATACTCGGGGAGCTGCCAGCGTGCACGTAAAGTCACCGCCGCCAGCAATTGGGACTTTGAAGAGGACCTGTTGGTCAGACATGGCTGAGTCCTCTGGGGGGGGTAAAAGGTGTGGACTTTTCTGTTGATACGCGCTTTGCTTGCGCTTGAGATACCGAAACAATGAGCCTTGATTATCCTGCAACTAGAGACTCGCTTCTTATATATCAACTTCCTACAATGATACCGCGTAATGTCTCTAACGACCGCCGACAACCGAGGTTTATCAGGGACTTCTTGGCATTCACGCGCCAGAATCCGTCGGACTGATGAGCATATCCGTCATCCTTTTCTCCGTGAACTACCAAGGCTTCAAAAGTTATTTATTTGAATATCGCCGGCGTCGTCGTGGCGGTGACTGTTGCCGTTACGCTGACGGTCGTCACGCTCACCTGCGGAACACCTTGATAGTTGACCGTCACTGTCGCCGTCCGTGTGGCGCACGTCACTGTTGTTGACGTTGTTGCAAAGCTATACGCCGCCTGCCACACATACGGAGGGTCGCCTGGTCCGTACGCCTGCTTCTCTGCTCGTTGCCAACCTGGATGGTTTACTCCTCCCTGCCAGTCGGACGGCGTCAGTGCCAGGCAGCCGTACTTTTGCACCGTGTGACTCCTTGTTGAGTCACTAGGTATACCTTGACCAGCTTTCAGCGGTATGGTCCCATCGAAATCATTGCACGTCATCACTTGCACGGCAGCTTGGTCCGTGTACATGTACATACGGATCCCAGAGAATTTGCTTTGCAACTGGGCAACGTAGTCACGAGTCCAGTCGAAGCGCCCCTGACCGGCGTCACGACTGATTAAAAAGGCATTGTCGTAGCCTGTGCAGTTATTGCCGCAGTTGTTGTGCATGTAGCGACTTGTGAAATTGCGGCCAAGTGCTTTAGATGCGTGCCAGAAGTCGTTGACCGAGTACAGTGCATTCTCCTCAAGCATACCGGTCGGTACAAGCGTTTCGGGATCGAGCTGAACACGCTGGCCGGAGTACGGGAGTCGAAGTGTCTGATTGAGCACGGTCGGCGTGCTAGGGTCAGCTGCGGCGTCGAGATTCCAAAACACTTGTGACGCAGGCATGAGTGGGGTATATTGCGTCGTAGAGATACCGACCACGCGAATAGACCACTGGTTGGGGGTTGCAGAGTAAGTGACGTAGGTTATGGTCTGCCCTGGGAAACCTGCGCTGTCGTTGTCTGTCAAAGAGAAGGTAGCCGAGTTGGTAGTGTGCGCGACAATGGTCCAGTTACGCGTAGTCCAACCTGTGGGACCGCCTTGGAGGGTAGCATTGGTATCAGGAGTGAGAGATGTGTTATAAACTGTTTCCCCTGGGCCCAATTGAAAACTGTGGTTTGCGACTGGGCTGGTATAGCGGCCAAGCAGGCCGCCAAACGTCTCATTTGCAAGAGATGGAACATACGCCACTGCCGAATCATAGCCAAGCACAATGTCTCGTTCTACCCCGCTAGAATCATTCAAGAAGAGCTAATGAGGTTAGCATTCAGACTGTGGAAAGTTTCGGCCATCCCTCACATTGGTAATCCTAGCTCCGTACGGGATGAATGCCACTCGGATGCCATCTGATTGGATGACAATCTTCCCATGAGCATCAATGCCCGTTCCGTTACCAGCGACAGTTGAGTTTGAAACGACACCAGTGTTGTAGCCTACAAAAGATTGTCCTCTCGATTCCTGATCCAGATCAACGGCACAGCAGACGCCCCACAGAGCGAACAGGATGCAAGCCCGCCACAAGCAGGTTTGAGAAATCATTACGACAAAGTGTCATGATAAAAACAGAAACTGGTAAACAGAGAGCTTTTGGTATTCTTTTGAGACGGCCAAGTCGCGGGGGAAACCATGCAGGAATGCAAAGTTACCATGAGAGACATTCGGAAGGCTTGGTACCCCCCCGATGAATGTCTAAATTGCACAGCAGAAGGCGAGGAGGTACTGCGGAGCACTGAACCATAAAAGACACTTCGCTGATGAGTTTGAATCGTGTATTCGGATCCGTTAGGACCTCAACAAAAACAAGAAGTGATTGGCTCCGACTATTGTTCCAAGCTGGTCGGCCTCCATGCTTCACAGCAAGAGCATCGGAAAGCACGACGATATGGACACAAGGTACGACTGTACAAAGATAATGAGTGTTAATGTTGTCGATCTCGAATGCCAATGAGAAGCACCACCGTCAATACCTGAATCCCAAATGGAGCTGTTGCGGAGCCGCGCCCTTGGTGAGGCTCGTTGCCATAGCGACCGATGAATCCCTTCAGAAGTCCTCCTGAGACCTCAAGAAGACATGTCCATAGAAAGTAGAGTAAAACAACTCACTTCATCTCGTACTGGTTCCACCGTGGTCTTGGAGGTAAATTTTGAGTATTCAAGGCTGCCAGCACGGGAGTTTGATGTCTGTTTCACCCAATAAATCCGCACGTCATCGCGGCGCCTTCCACCCGGTTAACACGCTCACTTCGCGCGCACAGCCCACTTTTGCCATTTTGGAAGACGTTCCGCCTGGCGTCGTCAATTTCAACATGGTTCATGAAAGGGAGCCTCCACGGCTTTTCAGTCCTTCCAAAGCCCAACAATCCCTTGACGACATGGACGCGCCTCGCATCCCTGTACATCTTCAACCTAGGCAGCCGCCGCCGCAACCAGCTCAAAGCAGGCCGTCAGCACCGCAAACGTCGACTGCCGCGCAGTCCGGTGCAGAGTTTGGCAAAGCCAGTCCCTTGCGCAATCCGCTTAAGACAAACACATATGCTAGCAACGCCAGCAACCCCATGTTCAATGTTCCTAAACATGGACGCCCTGAACACCACAAGCCCATTCAGAGGCCATCATTTCCTCCCAAAACGCAGACTGCAAGTTCTGCCGCGCCGCGAGCTCCTGCAATTAACTCCACTATGCCTCCCGCACAGCACTCGTTCCGTGCGCCGACCAGCTACACGGCTCCTCCCCCACCTAAAGAGCTTCCGCCGTTGCCCGATGTATTCGAAATCCCTCGCCCGCAGCAGGCTACATTTGCCGATATCCCAGCGGCTCCAAAGCCGCTGTTTTCGTCACGAGGGTTCCAACCCGTTAACACCTGGAAGGCTCCATCTCAGATATCGCAGAATTTTGTTGATCTCACGGCCCGTAAAGTAGAGCATGATGAAGATGACGGGTTCAACCCAGACAGGGCGACATCAGGTGGAACCTTTGGAGATTATGATCCATACAACTATGTCGACAGCGCTCAAGCAAGTGATAACATTAAGGCTCTGTTGGAGGGTGCCTTTGAGGAAGATGATGACGAAAAGCCCAAAACAAGACTTCGGCGCCGGAAGCAGACAGCAAAGGTTGAAGAGAAGAGTGCTGTGGATGAACTGGCAGAACAAGCAAAAGGAGTCACTCTGCAGGAGAAACTTGAAATTTCAAAAGTTCAGGAGGAAGAGGAGGAAGATGACGGGACGGTCGAAGGCCTCAATGTCAAGTTACTTCCGCATCAAATCGATGGTGTAGCATGGATGATGGACAAAGAAGTTGGACAACGGAAGAAGAATGGTGTTCTGCCAAAAGGCGGCATTTTGGCGGACGACATGGGCCTGGGCAAGACTATCCAAGCACTGTCTCTGATTCTCTCGAATACACGACCCGAGAGAGATTCCAAGGAGGCGACAAAGCTCAAAATTCCCGTTGCCGCTGAACATGGGACTTTGGTTGTTGCACCGCTTGCCTTGATCAAGCAATGGGAAGCCGAAATCAAGGACAAGGTGGAATCCAGTCATACTCTCAAAGTGAAAGTTCACCATGGCCCCTCCAGGACACGGCGGTCCGAAGACCTAAAGAAGTACGACATTGTGATCACTACTTACGAAATTCTAGTCTCGGAACACGGAGATTCATCTAGCAAAGATGATGGGCTCAAAGTTGGGGTTATGGGACTGCACTGGTATCGCATCATATTGGATGAGGCGCACAAGATCAAGAACCGCAATGCCAAAATGACAAAGGGTGCATATGCCCTAAAGTCAGTCTATCGATGGTGTTTGACAGGCACACCAATGCAGAATAATTTGGACGAGTTGCAAAGCCTAATCCGTTTTCTGAACATCAAACCCTACAACGATCTGAAAGCGTGGAAGGACCAAATCGGCGGTCCCATGAAAAACGGTCGTGGAGGCCTTGCTATGAAACGTCTGCAGTACTTCTTGAAAGCATTCATGAAGCGTCGCACAAAAGAAGTTCTCAAGAAGGAAGGCGGCCTCAATTTTGGCAAGAAGAATGCAGGAAGTGAAGAAAAACCGGACAAAGGCTTCAAGATCGTCGAGCGCAAAGTTACTTCTGTGGTTGTTGAATTCGATGAGCAGGAACAGAGCTTCTATGATCGCCTCTCTGCTCGAACAGAAAAGAGCTTAAGAAATATGGTGGATGGAAGCAATTACATGGGTGCACTGGTCCTTCTCTTGAGGCTGAGACAGACTTGCAATCATCCGGAATTGATCCGTGGCAATCTCAAAAAGGAGAAAGATGCCATAGATTCTGTGCCAGCTAAGAAGTCTGGTGATGTCGATGACCTTGCTGACATGTTCGGTGGTATGAGCGTTGAGACTCGAACCTGTGATGTCTGCCGCACGCAGCTTTCTGGCGCTGCGGTTGCCTCTGGTGCTGTACGATGTATTGATTGCGAGGAAGACCTTGACAAAGTCTCGAGCAAGAAAACAAAAGGCAAAGACTCAACGAGCAAGAAGAACAAACACAGATCTCGCCGCCGCGTTGTTGACAGCGACGATGAGGGCGATGAGGGAGACGGTCAAGACCAGGCCACGGATTCCGAAAACAAGGATGCAGATGACGAGGAAGGCTCATTCAGTGAAAGCGAAATTAAGTACTTTTCTTCCTCTGGAGAGGACTCGGACCACTCTGAAGAAGACCTGGACCAGCTGTCGTCAGGAGATGACGGCGGAGATGGCAGCGACATGATATCATCAACGAAGATTCGCAAACTTTTGGAGATTCTTAATGATGAAACACCTGAACACAAAGTCATTGTGTTTTCTGAGTTTACTTCGATGCTGGACATTGTTGAACCCTTCTTGAGAATTGCAGGGCACAAATTTGTGCGCTACGATGGATCCATGAAGAACGATGACCGTGAGGCATCGTTGAATGCGTTGCGCAAAAACAAAAACGTGCGCGTGCTGCTATGCTCACTTAAATGCGGGTCGCTTGGTCTCAACCTTACTGCTGCCAGTAGAGTTGTCATTCTCGAACCATTCTGGAATCCATTTGTCGAAGAGCAGGCCATCGATCGAGTACATCGCCTCAATCAGACACAGGATGTGGTTGTGTACAAATTGACCGTGCGCAACACAGTCGAGGAACGTATCTTGGCGCTTCAGGACAAGAAGAGGGAATTAGCAAGGACGGCGATCGAAGGCGGCAAGGGCGTCGCGAAGCTGAGCATGCAAGATATTCTCAATCTCTTCAGACGGGAGGCTGATTTCGACCCGTCGCATGAGCATGGAGCTCTCCCGGGATTCAATCGAGGCAGGATCCTTGATGATTCCAACCAGCAAACAAACACTACGAGGGCTATATCTGGGTTTGGTGGGTATGGTAGTGATGCATTTGCTAGGCGATGGTAGATATACGGTGGCTCTTGGTTTATGACTTCCTTCTGGGTTTACGAGACGGCAGTGCGATACCTTAGAAATACGAATTGGCATACTGAATTATTCATGTTTTATACGGATTCCTTGAAACTGGTAATGAACTTTACCTAGTTATAAGTAACATCTTACATTGTTGAAGTTGAATTGAGACGGGCTTGAGAACAAGGGGTGGACATCCAATGTAACCTAGAGGTTAGCTCTACGTTTTCTGCACCTCCCAAACCCACGTGCATATTTGTCAACGCTCTCCAGCACTTTCAAAGCATGTTAGTTGCTACTAATCGGTGGTAGACCGTGCTCTTCCTGCGACCTGCAACATTTCGAATAATTGACGTGAAAATGTGATGATCCGCGAATGAATTGTCTAATGCTATCCTAGACTAGCTGTCTATACCATATCTATGTAAATCTTGCGCCATGGAAGTCGAAATCATTGACATATCGTTCAGTACTTTTAAAGCAACTTCAAGTGTGGTTGGTAGAGGACTTTTTGAGACCGACGCTCACAGCTTCGTATAATTTCTTCGCTGTGATGTCCAACTGTTTCCTGTCAGTTTTCACTTGCAAAGTGTTCAGGATGAGACATGTGCTTACCGTGTCGCCGAAGACCAGTTGATGGTGATGGCCTTCAACCTTGTCGCAGTGTACATCAGTCCCCAGCCACTTGTCCCAACCCTTGGGACCAAACTCGGTGCGTTTCTCGTAGCACCACGACATATCTGCCTGTGACCGCCGCTCTTCAACGAGTGCAGATTTCTTCTCTGGCGATTTTGCCTGGTCGAGCCGTTTCTGTTCATCGAGACAGCGTTGAGTAAAGGTTTCTTGGGCTCCTTGAGTGGACCAAAGGACCAGTGTGTGATCAGGTTTACTCGACCCAAGTCGTTGCGGTTTGTATCTATTGAACTCGCGCGCCGCAGCAGCTGTGTGTCGCATGCGAGCTTCTGGAATGTTTGCCCATGCCTCTTTGAGTAGGTCCGCGTAGCCCGCCATCGTCATTGCGTCGAAGCCGAAGAAAGCGCCCCCTCCTATTGGTTCTGTCGGAGCTGGGCAGTCGATGATGATGAGGGCGGCGACTTGCTCTCCTTGTTCGAGAAGTAGGCGAGACACCTCATATGCATAAGCGCCGCCAACAGAATAACCGGCAATTAGAAAAGGGCCGGTAGGATGTGTTTCCCGAATGGCTTCACAGTACGCCTGGGATACATTGGCAAACGAGTTATCCTCATGATCTGGGTCTTCTGCCCATGGGGATTCAGGCGAGTAGATTGTGATGCCGTCTGGATTGCGTGGAAATCTCATGTATATCGCAGGTGTTCCGTCACCTGGCGGCAAACAGAAAAGGGGGCAGTCCGTTGATTGAGCATCTCCCTGTATTAGTCTCATCTTGCATTGATGGGATCTCTGGTCTGCGGGCAAGTTGTCATCTTCATCGAAGTCTTGATCGAAACTTTCGTCATCGCCACCACTTGCCGGGGTGGGGATATCGCTCGTCGTCGACGAACCTTGACCGTCGCCCAGTGCCCGTCCAAGCTGATCTGCATTCGGATTTGCGCTCAAAAAATTCGCTGGGAGCTTTCTGCCTGTGCGTTTCTCGGCTAGGTCAATTACATCGAGACTGAGCAGCGAGTCGATGCCCAAAGATGCAAAGTTGTCGACTTCAGCCACCTGTTTGGTCGTTACGCCTGCTTGCTCCGCGATAATGGCAAGAATTGAGGGCAAGTCTTCCTGCTCTGAATTACCTTGTGCCTGTTTTGCGGTTGGGGACACAGCTCGTGAAGGTCTGCGTGAGGGCTGGTGAGAGTTATTTGGTGTAGGTTTTTGCGAGGGTCTCCGAGAGTGGTTGGGTGTGGGCTTTTGGGAAGACTTTCGAGAATTGTTGCGTGATGTGTGTTTTGATAGATGTGCAATGACCGCGGCTTGAAGCTCCCCATAAGTATCGACTGCCGCGGTTTCCTGTCCAGGAATAGAACAATGCAGACTGCTCTGAATCTTATCTAACACGCTCATCATCAGGATTGAGTCCAAGCCAAGCTGTGCAATGGTTGTGCGGTTATTGATCTTATCGACAGTCACACCAGACTCTTCTGCGATGATACTTTTTATTTTTGCTTCACAAGCCACTTCATCGACTTCTTGATCGTCTTGTTTGGACGGCGTTGGCGCTTGACTTGATCGAGATATTGTCATGGGCTCTTCTTCATTCACAGGAGTTGCAGGTTGCGACCCTCTGTTGAGCAAAGAATGCAGAGATTGTTTTCTGATTCTTTTGAATCGCACGTCGTAACAAGAGGCGACAATTTTCTGGCCACTAGAGATGTAAACGTTGCCCTGATAAGAGTGTTGAAGGTCGTCCGCAAAGAGCTGTACGTGGAATTTGTACATTTCTGTAGGCTGTAATCCTTGAGGAATTCTCAAAGAACCCCAGCCATCGGAAAGGAAGGCGTACTCATCATTCTCGACTCCGTTGTTCAACACAAAGCCGGCAAAGTGCATAATTGTGTCGATAAAGTGAACATCATACTCAGGAAAAGATTTATCTGGTACCGAGAATTGGACCTCCGCAATCGCTTCGTTGGTTGCTGTATCAAGAATAATGTTGTCGATACCTTGGAACGCTTTGTCATACTCTACCACGGCACCAAAGAGCTTGTATAACACATTTTTTGGAAGTCGTAAAAGATCACGGGACGAAGAGCTTTCGAGTTGCTTTATACGGGCAAGCATTAGAGGCTCCACTTTAGCCCAGTCTTCTCTCCAGGAATAATCTTCCATGATCCGCACGGAGCAGACTGCGTGCTCTGTGTCAGAGGTGGCGAAAGTGACACGCGATGTGTCTGAGTCTATTGGCCATGACAGATGGGTGGAAAGCGTTCTCTCTGCTATGTCTTGAGCGACAAGTGGAGCCGTAATCTGCATTTGTCGGAGTTCCAAACAGCCGTCCTTTACCTCTTTTAGCGCTTCAAGACTTTTCAGATGACACATGGCCTCAAAAGCAAGAATGCTATACACCGAACTAGGACAAAGTGCCTGTTTCAAAACGAAGTGACCGCGAATGAGATCAAAGACGTATGTGTCAGACAGGCTAGTAGCATATTCTGCAGTTGCTTCGCTTTTGTTAACGGATCGACTGACAACTGAATGAAGCAGTGGCGTCAATTTAATTTCTGTTTGGGTCTCATTGACAGTGTTTCCTGACTCAAGTTCAATCCAGAAATCGCGTAAGTCAAACGCATAGCGAGGCAGGTCAAGAAGCGTCAGCGCATGTTCGTAGTCTTTGTGGTACCGATCCCAATTGATATTGATTCCAAGTTCGTAGCACCTGGCTGCACCATTCGAAAGCGTCTGCCACACAGCATCAGGGGAGTGCAAGCTGGGCAAAAACTCTGACTGGTGTTCTGCATGAATTGTCGACTTTATGAGCGACAAGCATGCTGGGTTTCCTGGACTAAGTTCGATCCATATTGTTCCTTCTGATGAGTCTGCATCTTCTGATGTCAGGCTCTCGCGAATGGCAGCTGTGAAGTCAACTGGGGATCGGCAATGCTTGCTGAGATATGCAGGGCCGAAAACGTTGGCATCAGTGACTTCTCTACCGAGCAATGAGGATATCACGGGTGTTTGTGGCTTGTGGAATGGGGTAGATGCTGCGAATTTTTCCAGAGGATCCAAGATTGGATCCATGTGTGAAGAATGAAAACCAAAGTTGACGCCCAGAACCTTGTTCTTGATATTCTGCTTTGAAAAATGTTGTTGAGCTTTTTGCAGCTTATCCCTCGGTCCACTCAGTGTGAGAGCTGATGGTGAATTGTAACAAGCAATTTCAAAGTCCTTTAAGTCTCCCTCAAGACCGAGGCAAGCGATATCTGTGGTGGGCAATTGCACAGCAATCATTGTATGCGTATCTTGGGAGCAAAGTTGTTGCATCAATTCCGCGCGTTTGCCGATCAGAGCGAACACGTCTGCCACAGATATCACACCTGCCAGACACAGCGCTGGATATTCTCCTATGCTGTGGCCCAGTACAAAGCTTGGCTTCAACCCCCAACTCTGCCACAGAAATGCTAAACCAAGTTCTAGCGCCACAGCGGCAAGTTGCAGCTGAACCGGGCTCCAGTCGGACTCCTTCTCAGCGTCGGTAATGAGAAAATCAAGAAAACTCGGATAACCCATACCAATACAAAGAGAATTAAACTTCTCAAGTGTGGATCGGAGGAATGGGCTTGTTTTGAAGAGCTCGCTTGCAACCCCTTGAACCTGAGTACCTTGCCCGGCGAACACGAAAGCAAGACGTGGTACACGTCTCGGCGGCTCTTCAGGTATAGTAGCGATCCTCTTTGATATAGTATCAAGGAGATTTGTGATATCTGAGGCAGCGAACGCCACGCGCAGAGGATAATGAGACCGTCTTGCTGTCATGGTATAGCTGAGATCCGAAAGACTCGCTTGCGACGTCTCCATAAGATATTCACTTAGTCTTTCAAGATTCCCCGTCAAAGATTTAGGAGTCTTCGCTGAAACGGCGATGGCGATGTGTGACCGAGGGTCGGAGTGGAATACTTTTTCTGCAGCTCTAGGTCCTTGTAAAACCATACAAGTATTACCACCAGTGGCGTTGAAGTTATTGATGAGGATCCTCCGAGGGTCTCTCTTCGAGGGGAATTTGCTCCCCTTTCTCGCAATCTGCAAATGTCCACCAATGAGAGATGAAAGCTTTGGGCTGAGGATGTCTTTGATACCACAATGGGGAGGAACCTGATCATGCTCTATCATAAGCAGCGCTTTAATCAGGGATGTAATCCCAGCAGCCGCTTCACCATGCCCAACATTTGCCTTCACAGCACCGATATGAAGATGTGAAGATCGTGACTTGTCCTGTCCAAAGACTTGCGAGACAGACGTAAGCTCAGCAATGTCTCCTGCCTGTGTTCCTGTTCCATGGAGTTCAACATAATCAACACCAGCGGGCGCGACACCTGCCAGTTGCAAAGTACTGCGCATGAGTGCCACTTGGGTTGCTGTGTGAGGGTGAGTAATAGATGAAGCTCGTGCGGAATGATTCGTCATTATCCCAGTAATGGTGCCTTTGACATTGCGCTTGTCAGCCATCGCATCGTCGTGTCGCTGCAGAACGACCACGCCTACAGCTTCGCCTCTGCAGTAACCATCCGCTGAGGCACAGCAAGTTTTACAAGACCCAGTGGGAGATGTGAATCTACCCTTGCTTAAACCTGAGAACATGGGAATGGCTGAGCACAGGTTGCCGCCTCCTGCCACCGCCAAGTCACAGTCTCCGGAAGCTATGGCCTTGCAGGCAAGCTCGACGGCCGCTAGACTTGAGGAACAAGCTGTGTCAACGCTATACGAAGGCCCGTCCCATTTGTAATGGTAATTGAGACGGCCAGGTCCAAAAGCGCGCATACCTCCCCCAACATAGTAGATGTCTATGTCCTGGCGTGTATGAGACTCACGCCAATCATCTGTCGCTTGACCGAAGAATGTACCAACTCTTTTGTTTCCAATAGCGGTTACTCCCGCTGCCTCCAGTGCCTCCTGAGTGACAAGAAGTAGAAGTCTTTGTTGAGGATCTATCTGATAAGCTTCTCGAGGAGAAATATTGAAAAATGCATGATCAAATGCTCCTGGAGACTTCATGAAGCAGCCGAAGGGGCTGGCCGTTGTGTTTTTTCCTGAAGCAGTTTGGTCGTAGCTAGATTTTGCATCGAAGCGATTTGAAGGAATCTGAATGGAAATTAATATCCACATTAAGCAGCAAGGACACCATACTCACATATTGATGCACATCTGCGCCAGACGCAATGAGATCCCAGAATTCTTCTAATGTATCAGCGTTGGGAAACCGACCGCCCATGCCAACAATGGCAACCTCATTCGCAGACGTTGAATTTTGAGCTGCGAGAGCACTTTGAGCGCCGACGATGACATGTTCGGCCCTTTTTTCCTGATCCAGCCACGCGGTGATACTATTGGTTGATCCGCAGGGCTCGAGAGAGTAAATGTGTGGTCGTGTCAGCACCTGCTCATCGCGCTTTGAAGCTGGACGGGGTCCGAGTTTTAGTTGAGATTGAAAACAGTCCAGGATGAGTTGACGTAAAGATTTTGTGTCATTGGTTGTGTGAGAATCCAAATCGCCTTGTGCAGGTATTATTGTCACGTTAATTCTAGGCTCAAAGTCATCTTGTTGTGTCGAGCCAATGATGAATTCCACATCTGGGCTCGGTAGATGCGGCGCGTGGAAAGGTGCTCGGATGGGTAACGGTGTTATCTTGCGCGGTGCTGCTGCTGATTTGTACTGTCGCAACAGCTGTAGAGTTGCAGGTGGTCCACTAATTGTGACAGAAGACTGAACAACGGCACTAATGTACGCTTTGTTGAATGGAAGAAGTTGCTGGATCAAATCAGCTCTAAGCGGGTCCTGCGTCACTGGGAATACTTACGGAGTCGGCATTGAAATCTGCCAGAAGCTGTTGTGCCTGGTCGATGGAAAGGCCTGAAGCAACCAGTGCCCATTCTCCTTCACTACACTGAATAGTGTTTGCCCGTCTGTCAGCTTCGAACCCTAAACGAAATGCAACACGAGTGATTTTGTCGGCAAGTTCGAGTAGATGAGCTTGAGAATCCGCGGCAGCGGCAGCGGCAGCAGCTAGAACACCTGTGCATAGGCCCACAAAAGTGAGGTCTGGCCATTCATTGCTCAGCAGTTGTGGGTTTTGCTCCGAGAGGCTGTGTTGATTAGTTATCAACTGGACAAGTTCAATCGCATGATCTACTTACCATAAGAAACACCCCAGCTGTGCGATGGTGTTCAATGCGACCCAAACTGCACTATCGTTGATCTCGCCCTTGTCCGCCAGATCGAGTAGTTCGCGTAGAGTTTGGAAGGAAGCAAGAGACCGCTGGCCTATATACTGAGCATCGTACTCTATGCGCACGGCCTTGGTGCATTTTCGCAACAGTTTTTCAATCGTGGATGAGGACCGAGACACTTGCAGCAGACTCTCAAGGACTTTAATAGGACGTGGTGACAAGTCGTAAAAAACCACAGTGGAGGCCATCCTGCTATGGCCTGGTTGACACTAGAGGACCAGTGTTGGTGGTACAGACTGTGCACAAGGACGCGGGAGGGCAACGAGACATGTCTATCTACTGCTCAAGTTACTACGGGAGCTGCGTGTTACATCTTGTAGCGTCCACTAGCGCCATCATTGCATGCCGAGGCGGGAATGTCCTGAATCGCGCGATGCTCTTCGTGTTGCGAATCTGAACATCGGCGAACCAACCCAGCGGATACCTAATGATTATGGCATGTCACCATAGTTACTCCGTATAACTCTTAACTTAGGCGGCTGCTATCTTTCTCATCTGCGATGATTAGAAGGGAAGCTTTCCGGAGAAGGCGAACCAGACTTGCCGCGGAAAAGAGGAAGCGTGGGACTTTGCGGAATAGTGATACGCTAATCACAGGGTTCAGCCGACTTCATGTTGACACACTTGCGTGCTTTTCATGACGTCATGTGATCTACATTATCCTGCAATCGGAGATCTTGCAGGGACTAGAACTTCGGTTAGGGACAGCTGATAAGACCACTACTGGACCATGCTCGGAGAGCCTAACTCTCCGCGGATGTCTCTTATTTCCTATATGTTTTTGGAGGATATACCGCCCAATACTAGGATCACGACATGGAGATTCTGATAGTTGGTGCCGGAATTGGTGGTTTGACCGCTGCGACCACGCTTCGTCGCGCTGGTCACAAAGTGACAGTATGCACCGCACCTCTTGATTTCCGCTATGTACCATTTCTGACATGGTCAGTTGTTCGAGCAATCCGAGCTAAATCAGGAAACTGGCGCAGCTATATTCTTACCACCCAACATCAATGGTTTGCTGAGAAATTTGGGTTTCCGGCCAGAGCAGTACGGTGCAAACACCTGTTTAGGTGTAAGTGGTTCTGTCAAGTCCAGAGGTAGCAGCACATACTGACCCACATCGTCTCCAGTGGTGTTTGTATTCTGCAAGCGGCGAGAAAGAGTCAGATGAGTCATTTGCGCCGGACGAGTACCCAAACGTAAGTGACTTTATATATACGCAACAGGGTAAGGTGCTCACACGCTCCAGCCATGGGAGATGATTCACAGGCAGCAATTGCATCGAGGTCTGAAGACGCTTGCAACGGATCCACTTGGCCCTGGTCCTGCTGCCGAAGTGCAAGTGGCACGAAGAGTGGTCTCTGTGAGTCCTGTCAATGGAACTGTTGAGTTCGAGGATGGATCCAGTTTGAAAGGAGACGTAATCATTGGAGCGGATGGACTCTTCTCGATAACGAGATCTGCAATTCTAGAGGGGCAACAAGTCGACAGCACGCCATTTTCCACAGGCAAGAACTGCTACCGCTTTCTAATCGAGAGGAAGGCTTTACTCGAGAACGCGGCCACCAAGACCCTCTTTGAGCGACTGAGCACTCTGATGGTATGGCTGGCGGAAGACACCCGCCTCGTGTGCTATCCTTGCGACGAAAATGCCACTGTGAATTTCGTTGCGATCCATCCAGCGGAGAAGTCTGATACCAACGGCCATTCCTGGCACGAGCGGGGGAGAAAAGACACTCTCCTGTCCATATATGAAGAATTCCCTCTAGAGATCAAGGTTGCTCTGTCTTTGGTCGATGCCGAAACAATACGACTGTACCCGCTGATGGATCTGGAACAGCTGCCGACATGGACGAGCGGCCGTCTCGCCCTTTTAGGAGATGCGGCTCACCCGTTCCTACCTCGTGAGTGGATTTGAGATGGAATGATCACAAAGCTACATAACTGACGCGGACATGCTTACAGATTTAGGTCAAGGTGGCGCACAGGCCATTGAAGACGCCATATCGCTAGGAGTCTTTCTTGGTAAAGCTGTGAGCTCTCATGATGTGCCTCGAATGCTCAGCTTGTATGAAACGGCTCGAAAACAGAGAGCCGAGAAGATACAGCAGGACACGAGAACGTCAGGGTTGGATCTATCACTGCTGCAGAAAGCAGAGTTTGACAGCTTGGCATCTCGTAACTATTGCTTTCTGCACGACGAAACAAGGAACTCTACGTCGATCCTGGAGAGTTCCGTAGGATGATCTTCGCAGATAGGACCTGGCGTTAGATGTACCAGCATGCATCGCCTAATACTGCGAACTGCTTGCGCAATAATCCGCCTGCAGGTGATGACAGCAGTGTTTGCGCAAGTGTGTAGCTCATAGCTCCTTCTGTGCTAGCTCAGCTTTGGGCAGCCATGCGGAGAAGTCGCACTGCAGATCGCCAGCCAAGACAAGGCACCCCAATCGAGTCATTGACAGTGCTGTATCTCCGATTTCACCCCTTGACGCTGCGTGACGTGACATAATATAGCCTGTTATCCTTGATGAGGCCGAGAGCTCCATCTACAATAGATTCACATCATTCAAACTACACAATGGCCGCTCTCTCGGATCCTAAGCAACTCGCGGGTCAGCTGTCCGCTATCAACCCAGATAGTTTCGGTGATGATGAAAGTGCTCGCCTTGCACTTCTCGCGGAAGCGCAGAAGCTGGTCCGTCGGCTTGAAGACCCCTTTGAGGCAATAATGCGCATGACTTATGGTGAGGTAAGGTTTGCTGAGCTTGCCCTGCAATGTCGTCTTCTGATCTTTGCGAACCCCCGCAGCCAACCCTCATTTGTGCCCTTCTGATAGCAGATCGCATGCGCCTTTTTTCACTGCTGGGACCGGAGAGTTCGCCGCCACAGAACGCAGCAAGTCTTGCAGCCAAAATCGGAGCCGAACATGACCTCGTGACGCGCGTGTTGCGGCATCTTGCCGCTGGAGGTGTGGTTGCAGAGCTACCCGGTCAAAACTATAAAACCACTCGCTTGAGCGCAATGCTAGCAGACTCGGACAACTGTGTAGGTTTCCGAGAAGTTGCAAACCGATATATGCCTATTTTTGCCGCGGCGCCCGCCTGGCTCGAGGAGCACAACTACCAGTGTCCTCGAGACGCGGCAAATGCCGTCTTCCAAAAAGCCTTAGGAACACCAGGGCAGACTTTTTGGGATTGGTTGCAGATGCCCGAGCACCGCCATGCCAGCGACGAATTCGGGCGACTGATGCGACTTGGATTGCAAGAGAGCAAAACGTGGCTAGATGTGAGAGATCTTACTAGCCTCGTCCAAGGATGGGACGGTCAATCGCCACTACTAGTTGACGTTGGCGGGAGCACTGGTAAGGACGCCTTGGACTTCAAAACAAGGTTTTCCGACAACAATGCCACCATCGTGGTGCAAGATCTGCCTCCAACCATTGAGTTGGCCAAGTCGCGCACCAACGTCCCTAATGGTATCGACTTCCAACCTCACGATTTCTTCAAGGCACAACCAGTGAAAGCCTCGAGGATATACTTCATGGGTAGTATTTTGCACGATTGGCCCGACGCCGATGCGCGCAAGATCCTGGCGAACGTGGCTGCGGCAATGAAGAAAGATTACAGTATCCTCCTCCTCAGTGAAAATGTTCTCCCAGAGTACCAATGTAGCTTGCGGATGTCAGCCATCGATATTTGTATGTTGACTGAGCTTGGCGCTGCGGAGAGGACGGATGTACAATGGACTGAGTTGCTCGCGGAAGCAGGTCTCAAAGTGACCACCATTGACAGTACACCTGGCTTTGGTCGAAGTCTAATCCAAGCCGAGCTGTCGTAATATTAGACGGGAGCATATAGCGGCTTTTTTTAAACAAATATATAGATGAGAAGACAAAGATAGTAGCTTTTTGCTTGGCTTGCATACGACCGATCCAGTGCTCTCATACGGTCTTTATCTGGGATTAGATGAAGTGA
The DNA here is from genome assembly GCA_006937295.1 of Carpinus fangiana. Lineage (NCBI taxonomy): Eukaryota > Viridiplantae > Streptophyta > Magnoliopsida > Fagales > Betulaceae > Carpinus > Carpinus fangiana. The sequence continues at coordinate 588,830 of VIBQ01000013.1, read as the reverse complement.
ACGGTATATCATGGAGTGTTGGTCTCTCCTTTTAAGTTCAAAAAGCTAGGGTCCTTGTGTGATCATTTTACTGCAAGAAAGACAACACGAACCATACTGCGTGGGACAGAAAGCCGTTGACGGGGAATTATAAAAAACCCCGCGCGCATCGATGTACATCCGTGATGACAGCGCTTGTGGTGACAGGGATACGAGTGGGGCCTGTCGCCGGACAATACTTGACGGCGGCCCAGAGGCATCCAGTGGGTTTCCCAGTCTGGTTTCCTCGGTGCTCAATGTGGGATAGATCAGCAATTTGTTCAAGCATACGGATAAGCATAATAATCCTTGTGCATGATTGGCCACACCCGTTGCATCGAGGCCGCCTAGGCCGACACTAGTGCCCCGGGCCATCTTCTTTCCAGAGCGCCGCACTTGGGGGCGTAGGCCCACTTCTACTCCCTCCTCCGTGCGCTTTGGCCTCCGCAAAATGGATAGACTGGTCGACCTGGCCCACAGCTTGATCCTGCGCATCGGAGCGCCTCCTCTCTTCTCGCGCCCGGCAATGGAGATGCTGGCCGACCGACCGCCTGTGCCCGCTCCGATGCTAACAGGCCTCCCTAGCGGTAAGACTAGAGCCTTGTTGTGGCCAGCTGGATTGTACCTTGCTGACCGATAGCCGTTTCAGCCGGTTTCACTGGCGCCCGCATCGACAAAAATGGCCGCTCAATGCCCCAAGCCATTGCCCATCGTGGCTTCAAAGAGCGCTATCCTGAGAACACCATGGCTGCTTTTCGCGGCGCTGTTGCTGCTGGCGCGCACGCCATTGAGACTGACGTACACCTCACTAAGGATGGCGTTGTTGTTCTGAGCCACGTGAGTATCAAACTTTAAATCAGCCTTGCACCATGTGCTTTGTCGATTTAACACTTGTGTTGCTAGGATGCTACATTGAAGAGATGCTTCGGCCAGGACAAGAAGCTTATTGATTGTGACTGGAAGGAGGTGGCAGAGCTGCGGACCTTGCGAGCGCCAAATGTTCCCATGCCGGCGTTCCTAGAGTTGATCCAATTCCTGGCACAACCTGAGAATGAGCATATCTGGTTGCTGTTAGACATCAAGGTGAGCCAGCTGTCGGTAGCAGTTGCGTAAGTCTGCAAGGCTGACGAAATATGCAGATGGACAACAATGCTTTTGACATCATGCGCGGCATGTCTTTGGTCGTGAATAGTGTCTCCAGCCCTGGGCAGACACCATGGCAAAAACGCATCGTCCTTGGTTGCTGGGCAGCCAAGTTCATACCTCTTTGTCACGAACACTTCCCGGGATTTCCTGTCACCAACATATGCTTCGCCACCCCGTACGCTCGCCAGTTCTTTGCCTTACCGAATGTGTCGTTCAATATGCTGCAAGCAACTCACACAGCCCCGTGGGGCCGAAGTTTCGTTCGCGATGCCAAAGCTAAGAACCGCCAAGTCTACTCGTGGACTGTCAATGACAGGAAGAACATGGACTGGTGCATCCGGAATGGCCTCGACGGCGTCTGCACAGACAACCCGGAACTTTTTCTTAGCATTTGCGACGGCTTCGACGAGGAAATTTCGCCACAGTGGCCGTTGATGATGATCATCAACTTCATTCGCATAAATCTCTTCGTACTGATATTCGGCGCTTTGTACGCACGACGGTTTGACTATGGCCTCGACATGGAACAAGTGCTGAACACGCAGAAGAAGAAATGATGATGACGATGATGATGACGATAGAGCTGCATGGATGGTTTGTCTTATTGTTGCATAGCACTGGCGTCTACAAGGAATAGGCGAATGACTCCAGGTGAAGATCTTCACCGGGTGCAGAATCTTGGTTTCTCTGTTCCTGATACGGAGAGTATTGAGGGGTAGATCCCGAAGGAGCAGAATTGGTTACAGAGAAAGAATATGAAGATAAAGTCGACAGTCTAGACCTAGCACGAATCAAAAGCGCTCTTTCCCTCTCTCCTTCTCAATGGGTTACTTTTTTTTGTTCTGGATCTAATGAGGCTTCTCGAACCATATATCCTCGCTGATGATTCTCACCAGCGGCCATCTCAACAGTAATTACAGTCACCGGATTCATCACGTCATATTGCGCCTCGAAACAGTGAATGAAGAAGTTCTTGGCAGTGATATATAATCTCGTCAATTTCTCACTTGACTTGATCATTCTGCTCTCTCATAGCTCTACGGTCAATGTGAATGTCAAGCCAAATCTGACATCCAGAGCACACCTGACTGAGTTGAGTTTCCTGGCAGCTCTCGTCCGACCACAATGTCATCACCACCAAGTGAGGAAGGGAGACACCCGCCGCCTGCACCGCGGCCAAAGTACGTACAGCCGGTGCCGCAGCCAGCGGACCACACACCTGTCTTCCCCCCGGCTCAAGACCCATCTGAGCAGGACACAGCTCTCCAAGGCATCATGCAGAGCGACACTGTGGCGTTGGAAGCCCAGGAGCAGGCGACACACTCCAAGGACGCCTCGCATGACTCTGCCGTTGTCAAAGACAGCTCACGCAAGCAAAGTGAAGACCCGTGATGTCAATCAATTTGGCGCTGGGTTCTGAAACAATAGTGAGCTCACAATCCAGAGATTGAGACTTGAAGCACAGCTGACGGGTTTTAGTAGACACAAGGCTAATGTCTGTTGGCACAAAGGCTCCTGCGAACCACTCTACCTTCGAAACACGTGTGAGTAACCGTCCCACAGACGATATCCCGCGTGTTTACACATGCTCACAAAGACAACGAGGATTTTTAAGAGCACGAGGGACGGGACAGCAGTAATGAAGGGTGAGGCGAGAACAGCAACAAATAAAGATCAGATTGTGGCCCTACAATAAAGACCGCGCCTGACTTGAAGGCCGTCCGGAATACGATTAGGTAGTACGGGCCAAGAAAACTCACCTTTGATAAATATAAAATGGCCATGGCTCGACAAACCAGGTAGATCTTCATAGACAACGTAAAGTCAGCATGGAGAGGGGCACAAAAACGCCTGAAATACACTCCTGAAGTCCACAAATCATTACCTCGTGGCAGCGAAGTGACGCTGCGCTCAGAAGCTACTAGGTACAGCACCGGCTAGGATGTGGTACAATGTGACGCGCAATGCAGAGCAGTGAAAGCCCCGAGATGCACGTTGACGAGCAGCCAGCATTCTGGATGACGTGCCGCTCACGTTGTCTCAGGCTTTGACCTCGGACGGCAAAACCTTGGACCCTCATATTATGCCATATCCGGCGCCCCGAGAAACGAATCTTCTGCACTTGCTGCAACAAACGCCGGTAGCAATGTTCGTCGGAGTCCTTTTGACATGCTAACACTGCCTTTAAGCCGTACACCATGTCCGAGCTTCCTGCCCATGTGTCGCCCGCTTTTCAGCCGGTCGCGACAACGCCCGCAAATGCTTCGCCGCAAGCTCACGCTCCCAAACATCCCAAGCCAGACCACCATATTCCTCACCTAGCTCTCGACAGCGATGGCCAACCTAGCACGTCCACCTCAGCCGTCGCGTCCTCGGGTCGGTCGACTCCAGACACCCGTCCCTCGCTTCCGTCGCTCCTCAGCCCCGCCTTCACACCCCCAATCACTCCAGCACCCGACCAACAACCCGCTTCCTACGCCGTCGACACCTCCACGCATCAGCAGAAAGCTGCACCGAAGCTCCTCGATGCCCTGCCGGAAGTCAATTGCGTTGTGCGCGCCCGGATCCCGACCACCACCGGCACCGAGATGTTCCTACATCTCTACCAGAACAATGTCGACAGCAAAGAACACCTCGCCATCGTCTTCGGACCCCACGTGCGGTCACAGTCACTGGATGCGGTGCGAGAAGGGGAAACAGAGATGGACCGCATGATCCGAGGCGCATACACTGGCCGCCTGTACCCCGGGCGCACGACGAGCGGCATGACCGCAGCCGAGCTAGACGCACAGCGGCAAAAGGAAGAAGCAGATCGGACGGCACCGTTGGTGCGGATTCACTCGGAGTGCTACACCGGCGAGACGGTCTGGTCGGCACGCTGCGACTGCGGCGAGCAGCTCGACGAGGCAGCACGCCTCATGTCTCTACCCGAGGCCAAGTCTGGCGGCGTCATCGTCTACCTGCGGCAAGAGGGTCGCGGCATCGGGCTCGGCGAGAAGCTCAAGGCGTACAACCTGCAAGATTTGGGATCAGATACGGTTGAGGCGAACCTTCTGCTTCGTCACCCGGCAGATGCACGCAGCTACGGCTTGGCCACAGCCATGCTCGTGGACCTAGGGCTAGGAGGTGCCCGTGGCATCCGACTGCTCACCAACAACCCTGACAAGGTGATGGCAGTTGAAGGACCAAACCGCGAGGTCATTGTCAAGGAGCGAGTGGCCATGGTTCCTCTAGCTTGGAGCAGCGGTGGCCAGAAGGGCTTCAGCAGCGCAGAGGTTGGCAACTACCTCAAGACCAAGGTGAGTCTGAGCTCCTATCCCAGGCAATGGTGGGGTCATTTGCTGATACGATACACAGATAGAGCGAATGGGCCACATGCTTCAGATGAACCCCTAGCGCCCTAGCACATACAGCCACTACCACCTTTGCATGAGGGATTGTATGATTTCTGCAGGCATAAGATGCATGGACGCCTCCAACAATTCCTCCTCATCATCCCCCATCACGCCAAGGTCATACTATGGCCGGTACCACAAAGGCTCTTCCGCGGGCGAGAGGAGCGTGTGCGAGTCAGAGACGAGGGTAAGGTTCTCTACCCCTGCGAGTCCGTGGAAGACCCTGCTCTTCGAGAAATGCGCTTCATTGGCGTAAAGGGCGAAAAGAACACCTGTCGCCAGGATATGCGCACTTCCTCTGGATGCTGTGGTCCGCCTGACGCGACGTGACGGACAGCCATTGGTTGTCAAGCTGTGGCGGCCCCGCACCTGTCTCGGCTAGACAGTAACCCAGGTGCCTTGCATCCCCAGGCCGTTGAAGTAGGTAGGCGGCGTCGATCTTTCAGCCGTTGTTAAGACGAGGGTCTGTGGTACTTGTCCTCCCCGCGACGACTTGTGCTTCCGCGACAGTGGCAGGCCATCCAGTGCTGTATCTTATGCTTGCGCAGCCACCGGATGGAGCCCAAGAATTTATCCAGGCATGCAGGCTCATCACTACACCTTCGCTGCCCGCAAGGCTCCCGATGGATACCTCGAGTTGTACTTTTCGAGGCTTACCGATACGTCACATTGCAAGCCGCGTCGTGGGGCGCCATGCTCGGGGAATTTCTCGGCACTCCGCACTCGCTTACGGCGACCTGTTTGGACGTGCTGAGGAATGGCAGCACCCTGGGCTACTACCTGATTTGTTTGCCTTTGCTCACGCGGGATGCGTGGTGGAATGCCGTCTACCTGGCTCTTGGAGATGAGCTAGCAGGAGAGAAGCAGGCCCAGAATTCACGACCCGCAGCGCTTGATGGACGATTTACCTTGCGTTCAATTCTCCGCGACAGGGGTGCCTAGCCTGAGACACACGGGAAATGCAGCGTGGCTCGCAGTCTCTGCGCCTGGGCAGCAGGCTTGCCAATGTCGTGAGAGGGCTGCACCTGGCGTGCAACTGATGCACCTCTGCTTGCGACGATCGGCCAGGCCGGCCAGGCTCTTCATACTGCCTCAAACAGTCCTCGTCTGGCGAAGGTTCAGTCGTGCCAACATATGTCGCGAGATTGCTGTGTTTCAGTCGCGTATATCCAAACAGCCCGCCGTGCAGCGTGTCAAATAACAATGGCATTGCCCGCTTGTACACAAACAAACAGCAATGATACTACAAAATTCCCATGCAGCCTGCCCCTCTTCCTCGATGTTGCCTGTGACACCCTCTCCCAACACCATCGCGACTGCATACTCCTCCATACGGCAAACAGGCATCCACCCCGGCCAACCCAGACGCGCCGTTTCTTCCCTGCCAGCAACACGCTTGGTCGCGCAGTCATTTGCATTGCAAAACTGTTGGAACCCGCTAGTACTCGACAATCCTCCTTTGAAAATAAGATACTTTTACGATTTTCGAGATGCGCAGGAATTACCTCCTCACGCCGCCCCCATCACCTAACGTGCCGGGTGAGAGAACGTCGGCAACGCGCGAGACAGCTCGTGAATACGCTCTCAGGACACTCGCGTCTCTCGACCGCGCCGAGGCTCCCCCTGAGCCTAGAGTAGGCTTAGGGATCAATCTGTGCAGCACTCCTCCTCGATCTGTTTTCGAGGCTTGCGCCCCCAGCAAACCTGCAGATCTGAACGCGGCGGGTCCTACCCCAGCTCCTCACGATACAAGGACCAGCACTGGGAAGCACGCACTGTTTCGTCCAAGCCGCTGGTTCCCACGACGCCGACGGGACGCAGCTTCACCGGCATCTACCACTACCAGTGACTCTCAATGCGCACCAACCCCGTCGTCGGCGTGGGAGGAGAACGAGATGCTCGCGTTCTACCCAGAGCCCAAATTTCCGGTACTTCGAGAGACGAGCAGTCTCCCAGACCTCAAGGCTGCACCGGCGGCGGAGCAGTCTGTCATCCTTACGACGCACACTTTGGCTGACATGTTGCCGCTTCCCCCACTCCCATCTTCGGGAGCGCGCCGGCGGGAGACCCCGAGACCAAGAACGCCCTCCAGCATGAACGGGAGCTTTGGATCCGTGCAAGACCATTCCCCCACAGGGGCGCCGCTCACGATGCGCGTGCTGCGCAAAGCATCCAGCTCTGCCAACCTTCGCACACCGTCGCTCACACCGTCCCGATCGCCTTCGCGCCGCCGCGGCCTCTTGTCTACGTCCGCGGTGGCCAGGGACGAGGAATACGCGCCCTCAGAGAAGCGCACGAGCAGTCATGTCTTACGCTCAACCGCCTCAACATCAGATTTAGTTAGTAACACACACCACGCATCACCCCAAGCGAGTACCTTTGGATTTCCCCGCGGCACCCCGCCTCCGTCACGACCATCAACCTCAGATGGTGCTACCCGGGTCAATTGCATCAAGGACACCAACACGGGCCTCTGGGCGATCAAAGAAGACGAAGCGTACGCCGGCGGCGACATAAGCGACATCAGCTTCAGCAGCGACGCGACGTCAGCGCCAGGCCACAGCAGCTTCGAGATCCTAGGGCGGCCCGCGGCACCCGGGCTACGCACGCGGCGGCAAGGCGTCTACGCGGACTTCTTGCCTCCGCTGATGCTGCACGACGAGGGCGCGGCCGAGTCATGCTTTGACGGGCAGCAGGCGGTGCAGCCGTCCGCCGCGTCGAGCGTCTACAGCGAAGACGCGTGGGGCCCGGGGCCGACGGTGTTCCGGCAGGAGCGCAGCTGCTTCGACACGGACAGCGAGTGCGGCGACGACCCGGCGAGCCGCGGGCACACGCGGGCCACGTCGACGGCGTGGCCTGGCGCCTTTGTTGGGCGGCGCAGGAGCAGCAGCACGGCCACGAGGAGCGGCGCGGGCAGCAGCAAGGGCAGAGTTGGCGAGCCGGTGCCCCACGGCGCGGGGCCAGGAGGGAATTTGTGGACGGCATTGAAGAACCGGCTGGCGAGTGTACGATAGACGCTTCACGTGACGGGTGTGCTTAGACAGAAGGGCCCAGAGTATGCGACGCGTGCCAGTCCATCTCCCGTCATTTCTGCGACGCGGAAACATTTTCCAAAACGCGTGGGGGAAAACGAATCCGAATGGGTCGCCACTCCCGCAGGGTCCGCGCTTTCCAGTTTCGGAGGCCCGACGTGACTTACTCGATGCCTGCGGCTGCTGTGCGGCTCCACCTTTCACCTGAAACATCAACATGCTGCCAAGCGCCCCACGCTGGCGCGCTGAGCCCGGTTGTGTGCTGCTGGAGCATTACCTCGCCTTATCGACAACGTGCTGTGAGATGGATCCCAGCGGCCTTACTTTGCAGCCACAACCTAAATTGTCACTCGCCCTTCGGCGGGCCTGGAGGATGTGAAGGCTCGCCATTCGTCACGGATACTGCCCGCTCGCCCTCTGCCCACCCTCCTCTTCGCTCGCTTCACGGCACCGCTGGCCGGGCCTTGCCGTCACCATGGCCTGGAATCCTGGTCTTTGGAAGGGATCGTCGCATTCTATTCTATTTCGGCGGCTCGCCACTGCTTTCCCGCTGCGGAGCACCGAAACCACCTTACCCCCCTACCCCCCTTCCCCCAACCTCAGACACGCTTGACGCAGACACGAGGAATGCACATTGAACGCATGTCGCATCCCTCTTCTGCCGCCGTAATCGTCCGCCACCTCAGATGCTCCCGCCGGTCTTCGAACCGGGTTGCTGTGATTCGCCTCGCTTACCTTGGGTTGGCTGATTTCCAGGCGCCATCCTTCTCGGCAATCGCCCCGATTGGCCACGCGCCGCCGACTATCACCGTCTTGTGGAATTGTCATGCACATTGAATCCTTCCATTCACACACTGCACCACTTTGCACTGCGTCGTGCTGCTCAAAACCCATTAGCCGGGTCGTGGCGTTCAGTTCATCGAGATTGGAGAAGGGGCCAGCGTAGCGCCACCAAACACATGATTCATGGGCAAAGTAGTGTCCAGTCGACTACGGACACTCGCACGGCCTGAACAATCACTGGAATACGTTTCGGCAGTCCTTGCGCCAGATTTACCGCGATTGATTTTGAGGGTGGTATTTGCGGCAGATCGAATTGGCGATCGAGTAGGATGGGATTCAAAGTGTGCACATTTGATTCAGTGATGGCATTTGAGAGTGATTAAAATTTGTAGAACAGCCGTTTGGCTGTGCCTATCTAATACTCGATCGCACGGCTCGTTTCCTTGTGTCCGTGGACTTGGTCGCGCCAATAGCAAGAACTTTGGCAGTGAGGTTACGGTGCCTTGCAAAAGCAGAAGTGCTGGTAGAAAAGTACAAAATCCCGCCGAGTGTCTCGTCCAAATCGTTAGTATTACAAGATTTTCGTCTGCAAACCCGATGCTGGTCCAGACAGCAGCTCCCAATCTCCGTTCATTTCATGCTAGATTCCTCTCGTGGTCATAGGACTGACAGTAGTCCTCGGAGATGCGCTTCACGCCCTCGTGCGCCGCCATTACGCTTATCGAACCTCGGCCGACTCGGGCGTGTTGGGCGACGCAGACAGGGCGTGTTGCTCGTCGGAGCTCCAGCACGCGTGCTGCGGCATCAGCTCGCCGGGGCCCAAGTAACCGTTGGCAGACTGCATCATGGCCATGTCGTGGAAGTTGGGGAGCATGCCACTGCCGCCACCACCGCCTCCGTAATGACCCGAGTAAAATTGCATGTCGTGCATCTGGCGTGGCGTCGCGGGTCCAAAGGGCCAAGTGTATGCAGAAGCAACACCTTGCACGGGTGTGGGCGGCACGGTCGCGGAGTGGCCGGCCTGTGACGGGGGCGTGGGGTAGGGCCTGCCGATCTCGAGGGCTGCGTGGTCGTAGTGGAATGAGCTGCTAGGCATGCTGTGGGGCGAGCTGAGGCCGTCCGGCGAGGTCGGCGAGGCCTTTGATGTGTCTAACCGAGGCGAGAGGATGGAGAAGGTCGACATGCTTGCAGAGAGCGGGGCGTCCACGAGGCTCGCGTCCCGCGTCATTGTCGTTATGTTGCCGGTCATGGAGGCTAGCGTACGGTTGTGCATTGATGCCAGCGGAGAGGTTTCTTCGTTCTTGAGCTTCAGCTGCTCCATGGCTTTGCGGTATTTGTCCCAGTCGTCGTTGGCGCTTGTCAGGTATCGGTTCTTCGAGTCCGGGTCAAGATCTCGCCAGTCTTCGCCAATCTGCTTTGCGAGCTGTGCAAAGGACCACTGTTTGTTCCGGTAGCTTTTGTGTCTGTCTGGGCTGGAATCAGCTCCTGAACCATAGGAATGGCCACTGAGTCGGTTGGACAGGCCTATAAGGAATAATAGTATTACCTCTGGAAAAACGGACGTATCCCGTGAGGGGCCTTTCAGGATGACCTGGATCATGCTGTGCCAGCCATGGTGGTAAGAATGATTTCTGGAACAAGGGCCGGGTATTACTGTGAGAGATCTCTTACCTTGGGACGGCGTCTGTACTTGCGCCGCCTCTGCGAGCTGGTCTCAACTTCGAAGACACTGAAGTCAGAAGGTTGCGAGACGGCAGTGGTGACACTGCAATTTTCGTCCGAGCAATCGCTCAACCTACGTCGTTTCGAGGTGAGGGTTGTGTTTGACTGCTCGTCGGAAGCGAGTGGTGCATTTAGGGCCTGGCCACGGTCGGTAGCAATTGCGCGCTGCAGCTTCTACAACACATCATCAGCAGGCTGGTCAGTGCGATACGTTGTGTCAAAGGACATACCCGTCTGTGACCTAATCCCACTCCGAGAGTAATTCTAGTGAAAGCATCAGATACAAGTACCGGGAATAGTGCGATATGTGGTAGGGCCAAATACAAGTCTTGTTCGGTAATGTCAAGCACGGCGGTCCATGAATCAAAATCATGTGCCTTGAACGATCCCAGATATGTGGTCATATCGAGATCGTCGAGCCTCGTGGACAGATCCATGGTGGGAAGAAAAGGGGATTGGTGAGGGCGGGTCCAACGGGAAAAAGAGGAAGAGGATGGAAGCAGCGGGGTGGGAAGCACGGGTATGAGTTAAGGGCATGGGATTTAGAGCACGGTGGCGAGTCGCTGGGGGAGCAGAATGATGCAGGGCGAAGCGAATCTACCAGCCAGCGGCCGCTGTTCGCTGCACTGGGCGCCACTGCCGGGCGGGTGAGTAGGACTAGCGCAACGCGGAAGAATAGTGCTGGGTGCAACATTAAGAAAACACCCACGCATCGGGGGCTGACCACCGTGGAGGAGCGGGGTCTTCTGCGACTGGTGCTGCGACTGGTGCTACCACGGGGGCGCATAAGCCTCGGCGGCTGCAATGCTGATTCAACCGGCAAGGGGCGGACTGGCTGCAATACGGGCCGCCAGGAAGCTAAGTTTGCATGAGGTGTGCATACGGCTGACCGGGCTGCCGTGGCCAGCGTGCCAGTAGATGACAAGGATCAGGCGCAGGGAGATCTCGTGCTGTTCAGCTGCTTGGGAACAAGTGTCCGAGAGGGAGCACGGTCTCCAATCACGCGCGACACGAGCGGTCGTTCTAGGCTTTGAATTGTTGCTGCGACACACCAATGTTGCAAAGGTTCGCGCCTCGCACAGCAGCTTGCTCTACGCTGGTCGCTGCGAGGCCGGTCGTTGCCACACAAGCACAGAGGCGTGTTACCCCATTCGTCGCGTACAGCATTTCAGCCGAGAAATCAGGATGCAGGAGCCATTGCCTCACGGGCAGGTCGCACAGACACTTGATCCGACGCCAAGAGTAGTCTGACAATCATCGCGGAGGAAGAAAATCTGGTTAGAGTCGACGAGATAATAGGACAGGCATCTGTAGCTGGTGGCATTACGTGGGTTCGGCAGTTGGCAGGGGCTGACTTTGCCCCACACGGGCCACACGTTGCAAGGCGCCGCCACTGCAAGCCAGCTAGCCCCTTCGCTTGAAGTTACACAGAGCAAGAACTGCCACGATCGATCGGTCTTGACCAGTTGCAGAAGCTTTCGTCGATGCCGAGGGGGCGACTTGAGGTACGGGAAGACACCGCCAAGAAATCATAATGAAGACCCTCTCGGAATTGACTCCGACAATGTGCGTCATGCGAGAGATATGCAGCCATTGATCTCACGTGCGCAGAAAAATATCGCAACCCACCACAAAGCAGCCAACATCTCGTCCACACGCTTCTACTTTTTCTGGTAAGTGCGAGACGCTGATCACAGGTGCTACCATGGCCATGCGACAATGCATGCGCCGAGCGGGTGCTTCCCTGCGCCCATGTACGCCTATTCGTTCTCTTGCAACCTCCAGGGGCCGTGGTGCAGCGGCAGCTACTGCCACTGCTGTCCAGGGCTCCAATTTACCTCAGGAAGTGATAGAAAGCATTCAGGTAAGGCTAAGCCGTTACTCTGATACCTTCTACGGATGATAACTGACTGCATTGGCAGCGAGACACCACCCTTTGCAACCCAGACCCCCATCCCGATTCCAAGACAGCCGGACTGGTCACCGATCAACTGCAATATATGGTGCCGACATATGTACGACCGATGCCCATGTTTGAAAAAGGCGAGGGCTGTTATTTGTGGGATGTGGAGAATCGCCAGTACCTCGACTTCACAGCTGGCATTGCCGTCAACGCCCTCGGTCATTGCGATCCTGGCGTTACGCAGACCATCCAGAACCAAGCAGCACAACTCATGCATACCTCAAATCTATATCACAATCCTTGGACAGGCTTGCTATCAAAGGAGCTCGTCAGCAGGACTAAGCAGTCGGGAGCCATGCAGGATGCGGCTCGTGCATTCATCTGCAACTCGGGCTCAGAGGCCAACGAAGCCGCCATCAAGTTTGCTCGCAAGGCTGGTCGCACTCTGGATCCGTCGGGCGAGAAGCACCGTATTCTTTCGTTCCATCAATCCTTCCACGGGCGTACTCTAGGCGCCCTTTCCGCCACGCCCAATCCAAAATACCAAAAGCCGTTTGCACCAATGTTACCCGGCTTCCATTATGGCACGTTCAACGACATCGCCGCTCTCGACACCTTGATTACCGACAAGACCTGCGGCGTCATCGTCGAGCCAATCCAAGGCGAAGGCGGCGTGAATGTGGCCACTGAAGAATTCCTCCTCGCACTGCGCCGTCGCTGCAACGAAACCGGCGCGCTCCTCATCTTCGATGAAATACAATGTGGCTTAGGTCGGACTGGTAGTCTTTGGGCTCACGGAGACCACCCGTCGGAAGCTCATCCTGATATTCTCACCACGGCCAAGGCTCTCGGCAACGGATTTCCTGTTGGCGCCACCTTGGTAAGTGAGAAGGTATCTTCCATGATACAAACTGGCGATCATGGCACCACATTTGGTGGTAACCCGCTCGGAGCACGCGTCGCTCACCACATTATCGGTCGCCTTTCCGACCCGCAACTGCAGCAGAGCGTGCGCCAGAAGGAGCAAGTGTTCCGACAATGCTTTGGCCGCTTGCAGCAGCGCTTTCCACAGCAGATTGGCGAAACGCGTGGCAAAGGTCTCATGCTCGGCCTCCAATTGCACGATGATCCCGCACCCATTATCACGGCAGCTCGTGAGCGCGGCCTCCTTATCATAACCTGCGGTACAAACACACTGCGTTTCGTGCCGCCACTCATCATCACGCAAGCGGAGATTGAAAAGGGCATGGCCATTCTAGAGGATGCCATGACTGCAGTCTTTGCAACCAACGAGCACGTTCCTCCTACCCGTGGTCAGCAAGAAATGGGAGGTGGTTCGGCGTAAGCAGGGAGATAGCTTGGGCCTTGTGCGACGACTTGAACTATTACGATGTAATCTAGACAGCGAATTCGACGATTCTATGGCATGCTGTGTCTTCACGTTCCCTTCCGCTAAGGCCTGAGAAAGGACGCTTGATCTTGGCGGTAAGACTCCAAGCAGGATTACAACACACGCAGACTCACACGTCTCATCACACGTTACCCCACTTGTACAGACTTGGTGTGCTCGTGGCAGACTGATCCACCAATGCCAGAAGGGCGATGTGCGTCGATGTGGAAGCAGACGGCCGAGACTGTGCTCCTCCTGACCCCATGTCTATTATTGGTGCTTACTCCGCACGCTCCACATCTTCTTCAGGCAGCAGCATTATCCCATGGACATGACATTTGAACGTCTCGCCTGCAGCATTTTGCAATCTGTGACTAGACGCTTCTTTTGTGGATATGAATAGAGATTCATTCCCTTCCTCTGATACAGCGCAGCCACAGACTCCACCTGGACCACCCCCATATATCGACCTTGGTATTGCCGACTTTCAGCCAGAGCCACCCTCGTATCTACTTGCCAACCCGCCTATAACATCACGTTTACTGCAGGAACCCGCTGTGCCGGTAAGAAGACGTAGTCGTGCTGCAGCTATGTCTCCAAAACCAGGTGCTGGTATTACCCTTTATCGCTTTCTCCGTATTCTCTTGATCCTTGGCTGGATTCCTTCTTTCGCTCTTGCTGTCGCCTACGTTACCACCCATAACTACAGATATAATGGTGGCTGCCTCGTTGCTTTCCTGGTCTTCATGTCCATCTCTGGAATCTTCTCTGCATCCCTTACCTTCCCGCGCTTGTTCTATCGTTTGAGGCCTAAGCCTGCTGAGTTTTCTTTCTACCAACACGACCACCATCAGCAGCAACAGCAGCAGCAAAACACCACACTAGAAAATGTCGACAGTGACGATGACCAAGACAAAGAGTCATCGGAAGAAGACGGTCTGCTGCAAGGACTCACTTCCAACGGCAAGCGCCACAAGGCCCCCAGCAAACACATTGCCGGCATCAGCGACAGCATCCTCTGGATGGCCCATCTCGCCATCACCATCGCCTTCCTCCTCTCTACGCGTGATGTGATCGTTAGCTTCTTCGTGGCATATGCCATGCTCTCCTACTCGTAAGTCACTCTTCCCGCCACAGAGACTACCCACCACCAGTCTGCCCCAACCTACTAACATTCCCCTCCCCAACCCCCAGCTTCGTGCACGCCTTCCTCGCCTTCACCTACGCAGCCAGCCTCATCCGCCGTATCGCTCGCCGCTGCACCCGCCGCAAGCCCGCGCGGCCGGTTCTTGCGCGCTGCCCGGACTGCCACCGCACGCACACCGCAGCCGCTTCAGAGCGTCAAGGCGGCAGTCCACCCGCGAGCGACACCAGCAGCGCGCTGTACCGGGGTCCGCTGGCCGCGCAGACTGCAGGGCGCACCGTCGACGTGCGCGCGGAGGCTGAGATGGGCAAGCGTAGCGTTGACGTGGACAATGAGCGGCAGGTCAGGGAGGTGGCGCGGGCGAGCGAGGAGCAGGGTCTGATCTATATGGATGAGGCAGAGGGGGCGTAAGCTGGGGGAATATTGGGCCGGGTCTGTTGTGGAATACTGAAGCAGAGTTTTGGGCGAGGACCACATGGACGAGGTTCGTAGTGAAGCGATGGAGGTGGCGCTGGGCTGGGGGGACCATGTTTGGGTTATAGGTAATACGGGATGACGATAAGTCTCCTGTAAATGTGTCGGAAAGTTGCAAAGGATGTCTCATATTCTTTGGCCTCTAGAGGATGAACGCGTCAGTGATTTCCTGAAGTCGTCAGCTCGACACAAAATCGAAAAGAGAGTGAGACGTCTCGGGACTATGACCGGCATTTGGCATCATAGCAACATACACAGCGCGAGAAGGCAGGAATCAGCATGTATGCAACAAGGCTTTCGTTTAAAAGGCGAGCATAATGCCCCGGCTAAGCACACAACTCCGCAAGAGCAGAACCCAGATGCTGTCCGTTCATCCTCAGTCCAGGTGACGACGAAGATCTGCTGCTCATGTCGCTGATCCTCTGATGTCCGCACCGTCCTCCCATGACTGTGCACATCTACTTCTCCTCGTCCTCGCCGACCAGAGCCTGCCTCTTCTGCTCGATGCGCTCCTGCCTCCTCTCGCGGGCAGCCTTGGTCTTCGCACGCTTGGCGTCCATCTCCTCCTTGAGGACACGGGCACGCGCCTTCTCGGCCTTGGCGCGGTGGATCTGTCTTGAGTGTGAGTCACGGGTGGCGAGTGGGTAGAGGCGCAGGTGGGACGTACGTGCTCAACAAGCGCACGCTTGTGCTTGAAGGTGTTACCCTTGCTCAGGTGGTAGAGCTCGTGGTACAGGTGCTTGTCAATCTTGCCGCTGGCACGGTACTTAACCAAGAGACGACGGAGGACACGCAGGCGGCGCATCCACTGGACCTCGCTGGACATTTCCGTTAGCTTCCAAATTTGTGCCATGTGCAAGCGTACAAAGACCGTCCGGACCGGCAATTGTGCCAGTCCCTATGGTTTTATGACCCTGCGTAAAGGTGTAGACATACCTGGGCATACGGGCCTCAGCGGTACCCTTTCTCTTACCGTAGCCACGGTGACGACCAATCCGGCGGGCGGCGGTCAGCTCTCGGGCGCGGGCGCGAGAGTGGGTGGTGACGGGCTTGCGGATGATGAGGCCATCGGAGACGAGCTTGCGAATGGTCTGGCGGGAGTTTGCGTTGGAGATCTCGTTAACTTCGTTGGGGTCGAGCCAGATCTTGCGCTTGCCGCAGCCAACGACGGACGCGGCGAGGCGCTTCTGAGTGCGGAGATTGACCCTGTGAAAAGAAGTAATGTCAGTCTATGTTGTCCTTGCGTCGCCGTCGTCGTCTAGAGTGGATCTGAGCCCAAGACTGGAGGTAGCGCCACAATTAAACCGTGCTGCACCCGTCCTGTCCTCGGCATGCAAATCAAGCAGACGTGATGAGGGGCTTGTGTATGTCGGCGGAAGGCTTCTTACATCGTGATCGTGAGATGGCCGGTGCTGTTGTCGTGGGTTGTCGATGAGGAGAAGTCACCGATATGGAGGGTGCGGGACAATCGCAGGTTCTGAGTCGGCCCAGTCGGTGAGGGCGGGCACGTAGAATTGTGGCATGCCTTGAACCGGCCACTTGCGGGGTGGCCGCCGCCACAAATCCGCCAAGACATCTCTCTAGGGCTTGTTGCCCTAACTCCCGCCCCTTTTCCTTGTTCAACATAGATGACTCGCTCCATGATGACTCTTCAACACTATCATTTTTCTCGTGCAGAAGTGTGCTACCTTGCTGATGAATATTCCTTGCGCTTACCTGTTGTCGCTCGAAGCATCATGGCGGGGGACACGGCACGCGGAGAAGTAAGATGAGTACGTAAAACAAAGATGACAGACAATGTCTTGTGCTCTCAGTCGGCAGCGTATGTACAGATCTAATCATCGAAATTGCCCTCACCCAGATCGACTTTCCCAACGCTCCAAACCTCTCTCTCGTCCTCCTTTTCGTCATTCGAAAGACCTAGCCCTGACTGCCCGCCTTCTGCTTCTCTTCTTTCACGTGCCTGGCCAGCTAGCCTTACCGCTACTCGTTTGAAGTAGTCCTGCATGCTTCTCTTTACGTTAGGTGCGAGATCTGCTCCAGGACCTGCAATGTATTTCTCAAAGACTGCGTTCTCTTCCTCGACAACGCTGAATATGGAGAGGAACGCGGCCTCTGCAGCAAGCTTAATGGGGATTACCATGTCACGCGCGTTGCCAAATATGGCCGGTGCAAGCAGAGAAATGTGCGGCCGAATCAGGTCATTGTTCTCGCGACTCACTGTGCGGATCACCACCAAAGTCAGTCGTCGCGCATCAATCGGGCTACCCGCTTGTAAGACTGGGAGCATGGCCTCGAAAATGCTCTTGGTGACCTCATAGCTTTTGTTGCTGGACTCTGTGAGTAGATACTTTCCGGCTGCAATAATGCAGTGCTCTGGAACGACAGTGCCTGGGCTGCCGATACCCTTGATGATCGTAGACACCGTCTCATCGCCGAAATTGTCCGTGAGCGTAGTGGGTGACTCCAGCAATATCGCGTTGAGGGCCAAGACGGACGAACGAGTGGGATGCGACGTGCACACACGCGTCTTTACAATACCAGCGGCGACCTCTGGGGACAGGTTCTTGATGAGAGCTCCAAGAAGCCGGGCATTGGTGATTGCAGTCCCTTCGCTTCCATCCTCTGAGTCTTCATCCACAAGGCCCAGAATGGCCGTCCTGGAATTTTCGTTCATGTTTGCGCCGACCTTACTAACAACCTCGTAAAGGGCCTTTTGCATTGCATTGCTAACACCCTGATCGGAGGTCCTAGACCCAGCCACAAGTTCACCAATCAGGGGATCGATACGCGGAGTAAGCGTTATCAGCGTTCCCAATGCCTTGGCTGCTCTGATGCGAAGCAACTCAGACGATGTATCCGCGAGAGCTTTGGTGAACGATCGCTGTAGCTGTGGTAGAAAAGGTTTCACAAATGTTGGTATTTTCTCCAGAAGATTGTTCAGTGTCAACATGATTGCAGCCCGGACATCGACAGAACGCTCAGAAACCACGCGAATTAAGGGTCCGGTAATATGCGTTACAAATGGCTTCAGAGCATCGGGGCTGGTCTTGTCGATGATATCAGAAATTGCTAATGCAGCCTGTGTCCTTTGCTCCGGCGGGCCATTGATCAAACCTTGCAAGAATATAGGGAGCACGGCATTGATACCCTTGGGAAGGCAAAAACCTGGAAGATTGTGTCCTGCAACACCAACTTGGCTAAGGACCTGCTTGGTCGAAGGGACGAGCGACTCCATTTCGCCCTTGCCCATATGACCCACCAAAGTACTAAGCGCAGTCCACGCCGCTTTGACGACATCCGTGTCGCTATCGTCGAAGGATATCAGCAGTGCGCGTATCAGATCAGGGTAATATCGAGAGTAGTCGAGCTCCTCCGCATTGGCGAAGAAATTGGCAAGATGCAGATCAGCGGATCTGCGCTTGCGGTGATCATCGTGTTTACTCAGGGCCAGCATGATGCTCATGAGTGTGTTCAAGCCATCGTACTCGTCGACTGACAGCATCACCGAGTCAAATGCAGCATCGAGAGCCTCCAGTCCTTGAGGATCCTTGCAATTGATGATGTTGTCTAGAAGGGCGTTGAAAATATTTGAAAGCCTGCGAGTCATAGAAGAGCCCGCGACAGATGCTAGCGACGCCAACGCTCTCGCATTGAAAGCCGAAATTGGAGATTGGAGTAGCGTGGGCAACAGATTTGGCAGGATAGTATTTGATCGTGTCGCTTCCTCAAGTAGCGTAAGAAGTGCTGCCAATGCATTATCTGCTTCATCTTCCTGTCTGAGAAGGGCGAGAAGGTTAGGCAAAATTCCATCAATGACTCTCTTGCCGAAGAGGCGTTGCA
Organism: Carpinus fangiana; assembly: GCA_006937295.1. NCBI lineage: Eukaryota > Viridiplantae > Streptophyta > Magnoliopsida > Fagales > Betulaceae > Carpinus > Carpinus fangiana. Next base: position 569,980 of record VIBQ01000013.1, on the reverse strand, counting down.
GTGAATCAAATGCTTCAGCTGCGGCGTCACGCACGTCCTCGTTGGGGTCCACAAGTGCACTCTTGACAATTGCAATGAGCTTGGCTTCATGATCTTGAAGTGTCTCTGGTGATGCTGATGTGATGAGTTCTTTGAGGGCGATGCAGATACCTTGCTTGCTATCCCCATCCACAGAGGTCTCGAGGCTTTCCTCAAGCGTCGGCAATAACGTAGCAAGGACGCCTTCACCAGCTTTGCGGATAAGTTCACCTAGCGCATTGCTAGCAATCACTTTCTGTTCCATATTGGAACTTGCAAGGCGACGGATGAGCACTTGAGTGAGTGTAGGAGTGATCTCACGAAGTGTCCTAGGCGTCGCCACCAAGGCCTTCCAGACTTGCATTGCACCAGTCCGAACTAGACCAGAAGTGTCGCTGCGGCTGATATAAAGAGCAGAGAGCACATTATTGCGCTTCTCCTCGCCGAGTACATCAAGTAGAGATTGTCCAGCAGACGCCGCACCCTCTTCAGCATCATCATCATCTTCAGTTTGAGCACTGATGCCAGTGAGGTTGAAAAGAAGGTCTCCGACAAGCTCCACGGAACTCAGACGAATGCGGTGGCTATCATCTGCCATTCCACGAATAAGCTCGGGCAGAAGAAGGTCAATAGCCTTGGTGGCAAAATTCTTGACAAGCAGGCGTCCTGCGCGTAGAGAGGTCTCGCGTATAGATTCGATATCGTCCGCTAGTCCAGAGAGAATGGGCGGAATGACACGGCTGAGATAGTTCGCAAAGCTGTTTCCAAAACAGGCGGGCAAGAAGATGAACAAAGACATGAAGCCCTCTCTGACAGAAGCCTTTGCACTCGTGACGTTCTGGAGAATGCTGGGAAGAGTCTCTTCAAGTCGACTAGTTCCCAAGCCGGCCAATACTTCAGATAGGGCCTGTGCTGATCCTAGTCTGTCACCAGCGCCAGTATCTGTCTTGAGCGTAGCCATGAGGCTTGGGATAAGATCAGGCAGTGCTTCTTCGCCCAGCTTCTCCACAAGAGAGCCAAGAGCTTTGGATGACGTTGCTCGAGTTGTTGGTACAGGATCGACTGCTGCAACCCTGAGGCCAGCCACCAGACTGGGAAGGTGAGCTGAAAGGTCCTTTCGGTCTGTAAGGTGTGCCAAGCTACCAATAATCTGGGATGCTTTGCGCTTGGTGTTGGACCGGTCGCCCAAGCCGCGCTCCAAGATACGCACAACCAAGGCCAGAGAGGGCGCATCGAGATAGTGAGTAAAATTGATCTTGAGTAGAGCATCCAATGCGTCATCTGTGTACTTTGTTGGGTCACTCAGAGCTTTCAGCAGGATATCCACCAAGCTCTTGATCTCTGGGTTGGTGATGACTTCACCGAACCGTTTCAAGCTCCGATTTGCCGCTCCCCTGACCTCTTTGTGGCTGTCGTTCAAGACAGTTGTGAGGGGAGGGATGATCGCTGGTAAACTAACAGCAAGCTGCTGGGGTGCGAGATACGCCATAGCACCAAGTGAATCGCATGCACCCTTCTTGCTGCGCCATTGTACCTCCTCAAGACCTTCCAGCAGAGTCGGAAGCACCTGTTTCACTCCGTAAGAACTCAATGCAGCAAAGCATGTCTTGGCCGCATCCAGGCATGATTCGCGAACATCGGCGCTGGCATCGCCGAAGCCTGTCAACAATTGGGGAACGATTTGAATGGTGTACGGTTCGAAGGTGGAGCCTAGGATCAAAGAGAGTAGTTCAAAGGCCAAAAAAGCACCTTGACGACGGTTCGAGTCCTTCTTGTCCTCCGTTGCAGTCTTCAGCGATGACAAAATCCTGTACTCGCGCAGAGCTCCAATACCTTTACCACTCACAAGACCTGCAAGGCCATATGCAGCACCTCGGCGACTGGCATATTTCTTGCCATTGAGCAGCTCTTCCATAACCTGACTGGAGTATTCGGATGTCTTTTCTGGCGCCATCTGAATCAAGGGCGGAAGACAACCTGCAATAGCGTATTGTACATTCTCCGAGGGAGTGCTGAGGGTAGCCAACAGCCGATTGATAACTATGTCGATGCGTATATCCCCAGTCTTGAGGTGACGTGCCAGGGCGCCATACATGATGATGACAGCCTCATTCACCAAATCGTGGTCTTGTGAGCTACTTCCAGGCGCTTCAAGTGACGATTCGAAGATTTTCATGAGATCTTCCAGATGAGATCCACCTTTAGCGGAAATGAGAGCTGTCGCGGCATCGACCATGGCTTCGCGCACGTTCGAGCTTTTGTCGGCAAATGGGCCACGTTCCACAAGAAATCTGACAAAATCCACAAGCTCATCAGCTCTGAAAATAGGAGCCAGCTCCTTGAATGCCGTGGCAACTCCATGCCTTGATTCCCAAGGATCACTAAGGTCTACCTTCCGAGGCATGCCGTATTGGTCACGTTCGGGTATGCGGGGCTTGGCTTGTTCAATGTAGAGCTGTTTCAGTCGTTCCAGTACGTCGTTGAAAACATCTTTGTGTTTCTTCACGCTAGCTGCCAATGCTCGTGCTGCTGCGCTTCGCAGCGGCCAGTCCTTTGATTCGAGATAGGGAACAATAGCAAAGCTTGACTTATTGTCGGTCTTGAGAATATTCTCATCCCAAATTGTTTTTGCCATGGCTGCGTTTTCTTCATCAATCTCATGACATGCCAACCATATCTCAACACAGAAATCCCCTTCCGGTAATTCTAGCTCGGCGTCAATTGCTTGCAAACACGCACGGCGCACCGAGACTTCAGGCACGATAGCCCCTCTGAGAAACACAAGTATCTCGTCAGCTGTGGCGTCTGGAGCAATTGCATGGCAGATTCCATTGAGGCAGTCCTTCAGTAACCGATAGTGCTGATTGTACCGCTGCATTGACCGCACCAATAAGCTGGAAATGTCCCGTCTTGGCAGGTTGTGGCTAGCGAAATTATCGGTATGTGATGCCAGAAATTCCAGCGCAAGTGTAATTTGCTCGTCGGCTTCCTCGCCAGCTGGTCGATCGATTCCACCACGTTCAAGCACAATTGCAATCAAAGGTAACATGTAGCTCAGTGACGTCACATCGAATGGACGTTGCTCTCCGTTGAATCTGAGCCTGTAAAGAACACGCGTAACCAAGTCACCTACTGGTTCTTGACTTAATTCATCTGGAAGATGAGATGCACCCTGGGCTCTCAATGTAGCGACGCCAATAAAGGGCCGTAGCGTACCAAGTCTTGCAGCAGCTTTATCTGCTAGTTTGAGATATGTTAGAGCGGCACGTTCTCCAACAATGAGGCCTGCACCGTTGTTGATTGCACGGAATAGAGAGTCCGCAGCTTGTCCCATCCACGACTCAGCGTCTGTTGGTGGACCGGAAGCCAGGCTGTCGATGAGACCAATCCCGCGTCGCAAGTTGGTATCAATGGATGTGATATGTGCCCTGATCTTGGATTCTTTGACCAGCTGCGCATCCACCTTGGCCTGCTCATCCGATGAAAGCTTCTTCTGCTTTCCCTTTTTGGCCTCTAGCTGCGCACGGATTTCCTGTTCCCACTTCAGTGTATCGTAGTCTTTCACATTCTTATCAGGAACAGTGTCGGATTTTTGCGATAGCACATCGACAAATGCGATGCCTTCTGAAGTTCGGAAAATTCCGGCCTCTGTCGCACCAATTCCATTCAGCTGATCTGGGTTCAAACTATCTTCAATGAGGGCTGAAATTTTGGGGTTGATGCTATCAGGCGCGACGAATGCGAGCTCCGCTGCGGCATCACACGTCGCTTTGTAGACCGCTGCAGAGAAAGCATTGGAACTGTCTCTGGTGTGTAATTGAATCTGTGTCAAGTATGCATCTGCATGCTCGCTGACGATTTTGGAAGGATCAATACTGGCTTTGAGGCACAAATCGATCCACTTGATTCGGGGTATAAGCAGTTGACGGCAGAGAATTTGAAGTTTCAGCAATTGGTCCTCCAATGTCCTTTCAGGAAGAGTGACATTGAGCTTTGAACTTTCGTCACATGACGGGAATATAGCACGAACCACCAGGTATAGACGTGATTGACCCGACTTCGACGTAGTAGCTGCTGTGTCCTTTTCATCGAGAAGAAAGTTTTGGAGCCACTGCCAAAGACCTTGGAGCATGATATCGAACAGCGAATCGGGCAAAGATGCATAAATAGATGAAATCACGGACCGCGCATACCTCCGCACATTGGCAGAAGCTGACGGAGTAGTCAGCGCGAAAATCATCGCCTGAGACCATGATTCTCGAGAGGATGCTGGCGCGATTTCATCGCAAGCATGGGCTGCAGTGGCACCCAGAGTCCTTAGAAACCATATGAGATCGTCTTCTGCAGTCAATTTGGAATACACTTTGTGGTTGAACGCGAAAGAGGGTTTACCATCCGATCCAAGAAGCTGTTTCACAGGTGCAATCTTCTTGAGAAATGCAGAAGCCTTGGGATCGTCGCGTCCTTTCAGAGACTCGAGCGCAACCACCGCAACGACATACGCTACAGTGACAAGACCTGTTTGCGCGTTGGCCAACGGGTTGTTGATCACTTCATCCCAGCTGATTGTAAGCTTGTCGAAGCAGGGATCTACAAAATCACTAGTTGTCTTGTACTGTAATGTGTCCTTCTTCAGGCTGAGCAGAATGTCTCCAAAAGTTATGGCCCAAAGTCGTCGCACGGAAGCTTTTTTATCTCCCAGACCTTGCGTAAGGATTTTTGGAATGGAAGCATCGACTGCAGTACCTTGTGATAATAAAAATGATGCATGCTTGCGGATGCCTTTTAATTGAGATGCCAATGGCAGTTCGGATGTCTCTTTCGTGGCAAGCTGTGAGAGCGCCGCGAGTATTTTAGAGCATCGTGCTTCCGAAGATTGGATTGAGCCTAGCATCGAGCAGAAAACAGCCCTGTGATCTGCAGACTTGGCATCTTTCAACGATTTAGATATTTCGTCTACCAGGGCGTCGTAGCTCGAGGTGGCACCATCGGCGCGCATAACTAGCTTGCCGAACGCACCCAAAGCGCCCTCCCGAATCAGTGGATTTGTCGATTTGACACTAGATAGCAAAGGCTTCGGCAAGTGTTGGAGAAGAATTTCCGACAGTTCTCTGGTACCTGGTACCGATTGGATGAAAAGTGTAAGAACTTCGTTCAAAACAACTTCTGGTGCTCGCAGTATTGCCTTCTCTGCAACGCCCACAGCTTCTTTCATACCTTGTTCCACTGTAGCAAAATAACGGAAAAAATCATGTAGACCATCGGCAACATGATTGGGTATTACGCTTTTAGAGCTCAATATTTCTCGCGTGTAAAATCCATAGATTTCTGGCTTGGCGCTCTCGATGACAGGACGTGCCGAAGTGATGCGTGCGGCTACTCCAGTAAGCACGCCAATCAATGGGGCATTCCGTGATGTGGGTGTGGATGACTTTACTGTAAGTAGTGTCAAAGACGCGGAAAGTGCTTTCTCGCTGATATCAGCGTTCCGTATTATCGCCCGCCACGCTCGACGCGTGGTGATCACGGCGGAATGCTTCCTGGGTTCTCTTATATTTGTCGCGAGACATCGTTCAAAGAGCTTGGCTTGAGCATCCACGAGCTTGTTGCCCCATTTGTCCCATAGTGCTCCATCACTTGCCAATTGCTGCAGTAGTACCGAGCACCATTCCACCAGGACAAATATTGAAGCTGGAGCCAGAGCATTCTTCAGGGCCTCTCCTCGTATAAAGTCTATAACAGTGGCGATATCGATATCCGGCGCATCAGACTTGACTATACTTCGAAGACATTTCTGGACCCCAATGCGAGAGGCGCGATCGGCGTAGAATGGGTATGTCTGTGTCAAAAGATCGAGTATCAGGGCATGTGATTCTTCTGGAAGTTCTGCCGAAAATAATCAGTGTCACATCTTGCCGACAATGCCTTGGAGGGGTCACCCATACCATGTTCCTCGAGTCTGTCATGTATATGATGCAGTTCAGTCACGCGTTTCTTCGTGGAGCTGGTGAAGAGCCCCTGGCGCAAACTGAGCCCGTCAATCTCGTGGCCAGATATTATCTCACTTCCAGCCATTTTTGGTGCCGCATTGAGTCCTCGGTGTGACGCGGTGTAGTAGCGCAGGTGTATAAGTTCGTCGCAACTTTGTGTTTAATAGTGGAAATTTCCAACCCGGGTGGAGATGCTGGTCGACTCTAGAGAACGACGTATCCCACGCTGGGCAGTATGGTACCGGGATTTGCCGTTTCAAAATGTACAGATTATGTCTGTCCAAGCTGTTTTCACTGCCACTTCCAGTGCTTCACGCAACTCTTGGCGCTGGCGAAACTGGGTCATAGCGCCCTTGTCCCACTTTAAGCCCCGCGTTTTCTCTGAACTCCCGCGACGTGGACATTGAGGCGTGGTGGCCACCCCGGGAGCCATGGATATTGCAGACATCCTTGCCTCTGTGACGCGATCCCACAATGCAGCGACTGGCGGTGCAGAGGACGGCGTGCAGCAACAGCAAGATTTGCAGTTGCTCACACGTGCTTGGGCGTCAGAGCGCGTCGCGCCAGAGCTTTTACCATACCCATTCGCGCTCATGGACAGAGTAATGGCGCGGGTTCGCGCGCAGGTACGAAGCGAGCTATACTATGTTACAAGTGCCCAGCGGGCTGACTAGCCGTCCACGGGGGACAGAAAGATTGAAACCATTGAAGACCGAACAGCAAGCATGGATGCAGGCACGTCTTTTGCACTGGTCGTGCTACAGACGGAGCTTGAACGATTCAAGTTCTTGGTGCGCTCATTCCTGCGAACGAGAATAATGAAGGTGAGTTGGATTGTGCCATGTAGGAGTTTGACTGACAGGCACCAGATCGATGCTCATCCTCATCATATCCTCAGCACGTACAACGCAGAAAGCAACTCAGCAGACGCTACTCGCCCTTTGGTTTCTCCATCGGAGCTCCAGTATACCCAGACACATTGTGCGCTGATAGAAAGGCATTACGCGGCGTCTTTTCTGTCAGCCTTCCCTCCAAAGCTTCGCCGCATGGACGACAGAGCCGGAGCCGGCGGAGTTGGGATGGTGGAAGGGCCAGATCTGGATAAAGCAGTCGTGGTGCGGTGCCTTGGAAGGCACAATCGAAGACTTGAACGCAGAAATATTGACGCCTATGGTGGCGAAGACGAAGACCGAGAAGATGAAAGCTTAGGCCCGGTCGATATAGTATGCGGATATGCAGAATCGCATCCCCAGCGCAACGCAGAAGACGATAATATCGCGGAGGCCAATGGCAGAGGTCGAATAGAGCAAACAAGCGTGCGAATGAACAGAGGTGATGTATGGATAGTGAGATGGAGCAGTGTACGCGATGCTGTGGCGCTGGGAGAATGCGAACTATTATGATTTGCACGAATACTACCAATACGCATCTGAGCGAGATTCCAAGTTGGTCACCTGGTGGTGCGAGCACGTTCTGAATGCGAGCGGATACCACAGAAGCATGAACATCGCCGTGGTTGCACTCATGAACTATCGATTTTCAAGAAAGGAGACCTCCCGCAGCTTCCTGGCCAGGTCATGCAGACGACTGAAGACAAACCCATTTAGTGGCGAAGGTTGCGTCAAGTTCTGGAAGGTATCTCCCATGCCGTGAAATGGAACGGCTCATAAGCAGGTCTTGTTGGGGAAAAGTTTGCAAGAGGATCATTCGAGTTCATCCTTCGGGGTTATGTTAGGCAGGCAGCGTCTACTACCAAAGAAAATGCGATTCAGGCCGACTCAAAGCGACAACCTAGCCAGACTTCCGCATTTCGCCAGGGAAAGTATTCACAGACAGGGCATGTTAGGCAAGAAGACATGATGCCGGTGCATCATCAACTGCCGCTACGGAGTATTGATCTGCAGCATACTCTAGACCGTCATTCGTGGAATTTAAGAAGCTCTGCCGTTGAAATCTATGTGGGCCCGAGAGCATAATTGGACACAATTCAAACATGGTCTTAAATGAATGGAACGATTGCCACTTGCCGGCGGAGATTGGCTGAAAACCCACCGCCATCGTAGATCTACAGATGTTATGTGCCACTAGGACACGCATCCAACGTCGTAGCGCGCCAAATGGTATCAGCTAGGAGATCACTTGCGCCAAGTGCATCGTGATCGCGAGAACAAGCATGCATGGCCAAGGTGGCAGCTTAGGCAGGTAGCGGCCTGCATGACGTCGAAAGTTCAAAAAGGAGGGCGGCACATCAGCCGGGCAGCCTCGGGTCATCTGACTTCGCGGATGCCAGGCGTCTTAGCTTTGTTTACAGACGCGTCCCTCGCCCGGCCATCGCGATCCGGCCGACTTCATCTGTCGATTTTACGGTGTGCAAAGTCGATGTTGGCAGATCCCACGGCAGTTTGCGCGCGCTGGGCGGGGCATGTGTCACTTTATTGGAGGTGAAACAGGTTGTGGATCCATGCTGGAGGCCAATGACGGGGCCAGCGTGGGGACGTTATCGTCGATGACGGGCAATTGGCCGTTGCTAGGGCCCCACGCGCCAAAAACAGCAGGCGAACGCAAGGTCTGCCGCACAGCCTCCTGTCCAAGGCCAGGCAATAGCGCGATGCTAAAGAGGGTGGACGCATTGGCAACGGAGCCATGACGTTGCGGGAGAGCAGCTCGATCGCAGATGTCGCGTACTCGACGTCGATGGCGATGGCTTTTGCGCAATGGCCCGCCGGCCCAGCGAGGCGAACTACCGCTTCGACGCAAATTGCAGCGAAAATCCGCTGCGGCTGTCGCACCCGGGTATACGAACTTGGCATCCAGCATCACAGCCTTCTGTGGGGGTAAGAGGGCATGGCAACAGCGCGTGCTGCAAGCGAGGCGGGCGTCGACCACTTCCAGGCCGGGGCAGGACGTGGAAATGCATGCCTTCGTTGTGCCGTCTGACCTGTACGTGCTGAGAGGCGTGCACTGCGTGCTCCGGCCCTGGTCCGGCCTGGTCTAAATGGCTGTTGGCCCCCAATCAGGGCTGACCGAGAGTGCTTGCGCGGGGTGATTGGGCAGTGTAAGCGCCGGCCTGATCCCATGCCAACGGAGATGCCGCGGTCGCGCCCCCCACCCGAACTGCACGAGGAATGAAGAGTCGAGCGTGGCGGCGCCGTGTCCATTGGGCCATTGGGTTGCTGAGATCGGACGAGCGGATTCCTGTCATGTCGCTGCGAGCCAGTGGTTGGCGCGGGAGCGGCCCAAGCAATGCAGGCTGCATGCAGCAGAACTCTGCATCTTGGTCCGCAAGCGCCCTGCATCTCTGCATCCGTCAGCTGGGTGGGGACAGCGCGAGTAGTAAGCGGCCGCTAGCCAGGGCCGGCGCACAAGGCACAGCCTATCTCAGCTGCCGTTGGTGTGTCGCCGCAAGCCTCCGGGCGCTTCGCTGCCAGAGTCGTGCACGGCCAACCCGGCGGGGTGCGCTTCCAACATCACCTAGACAACACCCTGTCAGGGCAGGCTCACCTGATATACCGCCCTTGGCCGTGCCTCCCTCGCGCCTGCAGCCCAGCCTTGATTCCCTCGTTCATCCCACCATCCACTGCCGCGTGTGAGGAGAATTGAGACGGCTTTGACACGTCTACGTGAGCCCCATTCGTGCCTGTCGCCTCTGCTCCGCACCCGCCCCGCTTATCCGTCTCGGGCCTGGTCATAGCCTCTGCTGGAGATATCTCCCTCCCCCCAAACCTCCGAACAGCCTCAAGCAACACCCGGATCACCGTGGCAGCCATCTGCAGCGGCGAAGTCCAGCCTGAGCAGCCACCGAAGCTGTTCACGCACCACCTCCGTCGCCTCAACGCCGGTTCAGCCTTGTCCTTCGACGCGGTTTGTTCGGCTGACGCGAGGAGAGAGTGCCATTGGAAGCTTGCAAACGCTTCCTCACCACATTGCAGCAATCATGGAGAGATCATCTCCCCTAGCTGCCCTACAGCCATCATGCATGCACCCGTCCTGGTCTCGGCCGCTGCCCGACTTTGACCAAAAGTTTCTGTGTCCGTCCAGAAACTTCAACTTCAAAGACCTGAGCAAGCTCAAGTCAAAGTCCGACTACTTCACATTGCAGCCCATCCGTGGCTCCTCTCCAACTGCGAGCTTGGCGGCCGACCTGTCACAAAACTTTCACATTGACCAAACGTACGTTGCTCGCTACTGCTGCTGCCACCGCTGCGTTCTTTCTAACAATGCTGCAGACCGCAAGCTGCCACACCGAGACGTTCCCTTTTCACCAACGTCAGCGTTCCTGGCCTCGATGACGCCAATCGTACGTGCACACCTGCCCCACCACCCGGGCCCGCCTTCCCTGCCGGCAATACTGACACTTATTCTCGCAGAGCCCATGCTCACTCCTCCCATACCCTCCTCTTCGCCCATGCCTGAGAGCGATGTCATGGACTGCTCTCCCTTACCCCACAAGCAGCCATTCGCGGTCAAGGTTCAGATAGAGCTGCCACCTACTCCAGACCCAACGCCTCTCATCGACGAAGGACAATTTGTGAACAGCTCGGACCAAGTGTCGCTGCAGTCTTCGATGCAGAGCCCACCCCGACAGTAAGCAGTCTCTCTGTCCAGGGAGTTCGTACCATGGTGCTAATGTGCATAGGCGGAGAACATCGACTGCGAGGCCGACCTTCAGGAAAGGTTACTCTAGCAGCGCTGTACCTGCCAGACCACGGACCGCGGAGGCGTTTAACCCTCCATTCATATTTGGCTCATCTTCCCGCCTCTCACAGGCACCGCTGCTTGAGAGCTTTGCCGAATCACCTCCGTCAGAACGTAAACCATCTCCCAACCCTATCCTCGCAGCTGCACCTCTTCCGCGCCTTAGCTTTCCCAACAACGGCTCGCCTGTTAGCGGCTGTGGCATCCGGCGTCCTGCACGCCGGCAAGGCCTAGGCCGTCGAACTCAGAGCTTACAATACAATAATCCTCTTCGTCCGATGAGGCAGGAGAAGCGATGCTGCACGCAAGGGGCTATCGCTCCGTCTACTGTGGCGGAGCCTGCGCACACGCCCAAGCTCCCCCACTTCCGGTCAGAGGATGATGGCTTTGATGCTCTTCCCCGCATTTCGCAGGACACCATGGTTGAAGTCCTCGACGGAAAACATCCTCTTGAAAGCTCCAACCTAGCCATCATAGACTGTCGCTTTGAGTACGAATATCATGGTGGACACATTCAGGGTGCTGTGAACTTCAACGATAAGGATCAACTCAAGAAGGAGCTCTTCGAAAATGGAGCATTCTCTGGATCCCGGACCATCATCTTCCATTGCGAATATTCTGCTCACCGCGCCCCGCTCATGGCAAAAGCCATACGTGAGGAAGATCGCAATGTAAACCAGGAGAGATACCCCTACCTGTCATACCCGGACATCTACATCCTCGATGGTGGGTACAGTGCTTTCTTCCAGTCGCATAGCCAGCACTGCTTCCCTCAAAGTTACAAAAAGATGGATGCGGAAGAGCATGCCGAGGACTGTGAGCGTGGAATGGCGAAAGTGAGGCGCCGCGGAAAGCTCAGTCGAGCCCAGACTTATGCCTTTGGGCAGCACCCAGCTGCTCCTGAACCATCCCCCATCACTACCAGCGGCTTTCCTGCGCTACCGGTTTTGCAAACCCGTTCCGCGTCGTCTATTGACCACATGCCGATGATGGATATCGACTTTAAGCAGGCCGTAACTCTGGAAGCTCCCGAGCAGCACAACTCTCGCATGCCTCGCCGCTTCGACTCTTACTGAATGACACTACGCACCTCATGATCTCAAAACAATGAAACTACTTTCGTATCTCGTCTGGCCTCCCGTCAAAGTAGAGGAGCTATCGGCGTTATTTTTCCTACTAGCGCCCAAGCGCAACATTTCCAGGCGTTTTTTTTTCTTGCACCACTGGCGCACCATTCCGGCTGCTCGCCCTATATTTCTAGACGGGAGTCCCAATTCCAGTCTTGTCTTCACACCACATTATATCAAAGGCCGACTCTGAACACCAGGGCCCCGGGCAATCTACGAGGACTGTGCCTTGCCAGAGCTTTATGACGATCCAGTCAGCACTCTCGGCACTCTGCTCCAGGCGTTTGGTGCTTGCACCTTGGATTATGCTTTTCGCGAACCTAGAGCATGGCCCTCGTATGGGCACCTAATCTTAGTGTCTTTTGGGCGTTCGGATGATGTGCAGGGGAGAGGTCGTGGCATGGTTTTTGAACAAGACATCGCCGAGCATGGGCGTGGCTGAGCCGACGTGCATCGCTGTCACTGTAGATAAAAACCTATGACCGACAGCAGAGTAGAGAGCCGAAATGGCAGTACCCTCAAATATGCCAATAAACTGCTACCTTCAAAGTGTTTGTTCAAATGTAGAAAGGCACTAACATGCTTCTTATCAAGCACGAGCAGGGTGAGCAATTGTTCAACCCTAATTCGAGGCTGCCTTCAAGGTAAACACTGATCCCAGAGCACCAAAAATAGGATATTGCCCGACAGGAATCTCACCTGGAGAGGCCCCAGAAACATAATAACCACGATTACAAGGCAATGTACCGACGTATCATGAATGTGTGTACTCGCAGCGCATCTCCGGCATGGTGAAACGCCGAATGGCAGACTCGCACAAGAGAAGGGCAATCGGGAATAAGGCTAGCGCGCGCGGGGTTTGGCTGTGGCACATGGGCCCCTGCCCACCGAGACAAAGAGGCTGCATGCTGCAGTGAGACGCGAGGGTGATCGCCCAAAAGAAGAATAAGGGGCGCGAGGGTGGGAGAAGCAAGGCTGACGGGATCATGCTCGAAAAAGCGCTCGGCGGCAGGGAGGTAAGCAAGGGGGTGCCTGGCGCTTCTTTATCGTGGAAATGCGCTGAGCGAGCGATGCGCAAGGTTCTGGGGAGTGGTGCAGCAGTGCTGCTGCGAAAGGGAAAGGCAAAGGTGGAGGCAAGAAAAGCTTTGGATTCGAATATCTAAGGTATATCCAAGTGGGCCTGCGGCTCTGCCTCGAAGCAAGCAAAAGCTTCGCGAAGCGCCTGCATTATCCTGACCTCAAATTGGCGCAGATAGGAAAACAAGGAAAGGGAGAAGAAAAAGCGAATAACATGGGAGGGCCAGCCGGAATTGGAAAAATGAAAATGCGTGAATACAGGCTTGCGGTGTTAATGATTGTGATATTGTTGTCCAAACAGCGTCCAACGACTTCCATCATCTTCCATCAATGGTGAGTAAGAATGGGAAGGTCGTCAGGAGCACGTATCGTGGCGGGGTCATGAGGGGCGCGCGGGCCTTTTTGGGTGTGAATTGAAGTCGTATATCATCATCAAATATCTTCGAAGTGAAGTCGTTAATTTTCGATGTAGCACAGAGGCGAAGCAGATGTTGGGGTCCGACGGAGAGGAAATGTAGACTTGTTGCGTCCACTTCATCCGTGGTTCGTGTAAATCATTCTCGTGGTTCCTCGTGAATGTATCTTTTGGATGTAAAGAAGGTGCGGAGACTCGGATGCTGCGAAGCTCGGAAGCAAGCACATCATTGCGAGATTCCAATCGTGAACCACTGGCAAAAGTTTCTCTTCCAGTGTAAAAGCAGAATAATATAGAGACTCGCTCGCAAAACAATCAACATTCGCTGCGTGGTCATAATTGGTCGTTAAAAAAAAAAGGGCCTCGCCGCTCAAGTCGTCAGAGTATTAATCTCGTGTTTGAACATCAAGGCGCCAATGCATATCGCAGAGCAGACGCATCACGCTTCCAAGATCTGGCCGCTATTGATGTTGCTGCACAAGTGTTGGGCGTGTTGGGTCATTCGGTGCCGGCATTGTCCGACGACGTTTCAGGTGGTCTGAACCGCTCATCGGACGGGCATAAGGGTCATCGTCCTCGTCATCGCGACCTCTCTTCAGGCCGTTGCCGGTACCGTTGGAGTAAGCATACGCGTTGGTGGGCGTTGGTGCAGCGTAACTATTGCTGGCTACGCTTGAGCCGTAAGTGAGGCTGCTGGATGGCAGTTGCTGTTGAGGTGCTCTCCCTTGCGGCGTAGTGTAGCTATTGCTCTGCCACTGTGATTGAGGAGTCACAACGGAACGTGGCGTTGCCCTACCCGAGCTTTTGGTGTGCGGTGAACTCTTGACTTCGCCATTGATGGGATCTGAAGAGTTGTAGGTATAACTCTGATCATTGGCAAAGTGGTTTGTGTCATCCTCCTTCTCACCCGGACGAGCCGGCGCGGCCATCTCGTTCTTGACAGGGTACATTTGGCCGTAATTAGGGCCACCATACTGAGGGCCTGCAGAGTACACAGACCTCGACGGGTCATACTGCGGAGGGTACTGCGGCTGCATTGCGTGCTCCGACCCACCAGTGAGCGGAGTCGCAGGCAAAGACTTGCCGTGATTGTTCGTGTCTACCGACAGAGGAGCCTGACTCGTTGGGGCTATCGCATTCCAGTCATTGTAGTTGCCGTTCTGGCTGGAGCCCATGAGGCTTGAGGTGCTTGTCGGCGGCGTAGGGAACGTGTTAGAGCGTTCGCCCGCACGGCTGGTTTGCACCATGGGGTTCGATGGCGTGGCTGGAGGGCCAGAATTACTGGAGGAGTGGTGGTGCGAAGATGAAGGCTGAGAGGTCTGCGGGGCAGTCGAGTTGCGAAGCAGCTGCGGGTGGCCATTCTGCGTCCTTGCAGAGCGGAGCGTCTCTTGCATATGCGGAGTCAGCAGAGGCCCAATATTCTCAACAAACAGCGGGTATAGCTGCTCCGTGATCTTCTCCTTGTTGGCAAATTCCAGAGCACGGTCGAACGGAATCCACACGCCCTTGAGGTGCATTGGCCCAATTTTGATGACACTTCGGAGCTTCTCGCTCTTCAAGATGCCATCGCGACGGCCGCGAGTCATGTTGGCCACATTCAGCAACTTGGTTCCGTTGATGAAGTGATTATCTTCTCTACGGGCAACGCAGATGCCATTGACCTCAACCTGGAAGCAGATTGTACCCTCGTCCTCCCAGACTGTACCGGTCAGCTTGGGCTTGTGATTTGGGGGCTGCACCTGGCCAGACTGGTCCATCTGGCGGTTGGAGTGGACCGAGGAGGGTTGAGGCGCAGGAGCACCGAGCGACGGGGCCGGCAGCGAGTGCTGAGGGTAGTGCGGGACATGGTGTGGCTGCGAGGATACAACATATGGGTAGTGATACGGGTGCGGTTGGGAGTAGGAACCCATTGGTGGTTGCATGGGGGCACTCTGGTAGTGTGGATAGGGAGGCATGGACACCGGCATAGCGCCGTTGCTCATATGAGCATGATGATTGTCCATGTAGCCGTGATGGTTGTGAGAGGCGTAGCTCTGCGTGGCATTCATAGCGCGTGGGTAATCGTAAGAAATTGGAAAATGTTCGTAGCCAGGATGCTGGCTGTGTGGTTGCTGCTTGGCAGAATCGGGAGACTGACCGTCCAGAGAGGAGTAGGAAGTCAGAGAAGCTGCACTGTCGTTGCCGGTAGAGGCGGAACTGAAGCTTCCAACGCGCGGGGTGGAGCTTGTTGACGACTGCGAGCTGAGGTCGTGATAGGCGCCGGTATTCATGCGACGCACAGCAGCTGGAGCGGGGGCCCACTCTACCGCTGGGGAAGCCGGAGGCGGTAGCGAGGAATGCGGAGCGAAGGGGGTTGTTTTGCGGTCACCCTTGCTTCGATCATGCAAGCCAAGCTCGAGGCGGGACGGGCAAGTGCTGCCAGGTACGGGGACCGCACGCCGCGAGGAAATTTGGGAAAAGAGATAGAGAGAGGCGGTAAAAAAAAAAGACGAGTCGATGTGGGTCGTTACGGCGATGCTATAGACTGGAACAGGTCGTTGGCGGTTGGCGATTGACGGAACGATAGGTTAACGATTGAGACTTGCGGCGGCCGCGGACAATGGCGACGGCGCTCGATTATCGTGGGAATTGTAGGTCGTCAGAAGAGTCGTAGAGGGGTCATTAAATCGTGGCAAAGGACAAGTGAGGGCTGTCGCTAGGCCAGGCGCTCGAGGAAGAGGGGGGTGATTGGGAGGCTGCTAAGGGGGCGGAACGATTTAGTGAGCTGTCAAATAGGGAAACGGCGCGGAAGGGGACGGCATGAGGAGGCCGGACGTAGGTGTGTGCAGGCGTTGCAATGCTAACAAAGGACGCAGCGGCGGGAGAGGAGCAGTAGGATACATACCTGAGCGCGCGGGTTGTGTGGGAGATGCAAGCTTCTGCTGCAGGGCACGGGCAGAAGATGCGGGCGGCGGTGGGGAGGAGAAGAGACTACAAAAGGGCGGGAGGAGGCTGGGATCTTGTACGGCGTTTAGCGCATGCACGGCCGGCGACCCGCCCAACGTTGGCAGGCTGGCAGCAAATCGATAGCTAAGCGAACCCTTTTTTCCCTCTCCTGCGGCCTCCAGCGCCCTCGCGCGTCGTCCGTGCTGGCTGAAATGCTCCGGCTGGGCGACTTGGACGCGTGGTGATGTCGCCCGGGGAAGATGGAAATGCTGAGGGCCGTTGGGCTGGACGGTCTGCTGGGGGACCCCGCGTGCAGAAGGGGGGAGGGGAGGGGAGGCCGGCGCGAGGACGCTTTGAGGCCAAGGGCGCGCACACACTCTGCTCAGTGGACAGCGCACAGCCGAGGAGGAGCTGGTGGATCTGTGTGCAATCGCGACATGCCCATCCGGTCCTCTTCCTCTCCCCCATTCTCCATTTGGGCGGCTTGCAACCTCAGCCCTGCCCGCATTCTGCTGTCTGCATTGCCTGTGTGTGTGTGTGTGTGTGTGTGTGCATGTGCACTCGACGATGCCGCGGCGGCTCCTCCTGGCAGGGTTGACGGGGCGCGGGATCAGACGCGAGATGCCCGCGGGCAAGGCCCTTCTCCTGCAGCAGCTCTGCATACCCTTCCGCCGCCGGCGCCCACTTGTGGCTGGCCTGCGCAAACCGCTTGGGCGTAGCGCCGCTGCACCTAGCACTCGCTCTCGCCGATCCGCGGACTATGCACTGCACCCGCCGATGCGGGCTCTAGACGCCATCTGACATTGGAATCGCTGTCCGTATGAGGGCACACAGAGCAGCCTCCACAGCCTCCAAGGTGCTGGCCCGTTCTCTGCGTAGCGTAACGCGTGCCGTCAATCGAACTGGCGCGTCCCGCGTGGGGCCTCGGGCGTTTGCCAACCACGGTTCGCCCTGCCAGCCAGCGTTCGGGCCTTTTGACATCTGACAGCACGCTTTCGTCCGAACATCCAGCTTCAATCCGCCTGCCATCTACGGGCTGTGGGGCTGGCGGCAGAGATCTCCAGTGTGTGGTCCCCATCGTCAATTCTCCGACCAGCCGTCCCCAGCGCAGCCCCGGCCACGGCCAGCCACATGTGACGATCAGTAATGGTATGACAACTATGCTGGTACATTTGTTGACCTCGTCCAAGTCAACATTAATGGGCGCAAGAGAGTGGCGGCGGCAGCATTGACCGTACCGCCGGGTCAAGGACTCCGCTGCAGCTAGCACACGGGACTGACCGATGGCCAATCGTTCCACGCCATCTTCCACAGCCTTTCCAGCATACTTCCAGTCACCCCATATCGCACGTTGGAAAGTTCTTCGCCCATGCCCAATCTGAACTTGACCCTCGGCTTGTTGCACAGTTCGGAGTGGCTAGTACGTGTCCTGTTATCGTAGATACCCTTTCGTTGCAACCTGTCTCGTGCGCCCACACATGACCGGCCTAATCCACACGCCGGACTTTGTGCGCTGGCAAATCGCCAGAACGTGCTCGCTCCCCGTCAGTCGCGAGCCGGTACCTGCCAATGCTATAGGGAAGCTGACCCAGCATCGTCGGTGAAGGCCTAGCTCTTTTCGTGGCACTACATCAGCCCCTTCTCAGCATTTAGATCCACCCCACTCCTGCTGCGGGAAGTTTACTCTACTGCACCGTGGTACTCCGCAACAGGGTCTGCCCGATCCTTGGGTGCCTTGGTTGCCTGACGGCTCTGCCCGTTTGTGCTAGACTTCCTCGAGCCGACCGGCTGCTTGTTGAAACATCAGAAGGTTGCAGCAAAAATTGACGGCTATTGTCTATCCCTACACCCAGGCGGAGCTGCTGCAGAACATCCAAGTAGAAGGTGGAGCATGACCAGATCCCTGCTACTGTCAGCCGGACTCTGCGCCGGCTCGGAGGTACGGGGCTTCCAATGAGACGACACCTTAAAGAGCAACCATATCCAATCGATCCGTTGCGCTTTAACGATGCTGTTGAGGGCATGCCGCTTAATGCTGATCAACGTTCTTCTTTACTGCACAGAACGATCCTAGCAAGTGTGCAGGAAACAGGTCGTCGTACAGCAAGGATTTCTATGTGGTGACACCTTCGGTGTGTTTCTGTACGCCGCCAGGTCCTTGCGCGTTTCGAAGCAGTTCCCGCTGCACGTTGACCATCTGGACGAGGCGCCGTGCAGCCGCAGCCAGGTAATGCGCTTTCTCGGCCCGTAAATCTTCGCCAATGTTTGTTTCTTCTGGCCTGTTGCGCCCGCCCGAGCCTTACCCCGGCCGCCAGATGGCGGCAACGCTTCTCCTCTTTTGGAATCTCAAAGAGCGTGCACAGTAAGAAAGCCAAGTCCAGCAGAAGAGATGCAACGTAGCACATCTTCTGCCGGAGAACCCTAGCCTGCTGCGACAAGCACAACACCTCACAACCATAGGCGGCTCGGCGGCCAGCCTTGCTGCAAAAGCACAGGCCAAGTCGCGGCATGCTCACACCGCTCGCTTTTTCCAGCTCCTTGCATGCGCTACTGCACCGTCGGTCGATACACTTATGCAAGCCCACAATAGCGTTGGGTCTTCCTTGGCCCGAACCTTGCATTAAGCCAAGGGGGAGGGGCCAGCGGGGCAGTGAAAAGTCGTTCCGCCCGGAGCATTTCGCAAGAGCTGCCGCCAGAAAAGGGTAGGAATTTCAAATACATGATCAGCAAGGAGGATTTTGCTACGCTTACGCTGGCGACGTGTTACCCTTCTCACAATCCATGAAGCTATCTTCATCTCGCAAGACGTGTGGATGGTCTGAAGGTGTGCATGTAAACAAAAAACAAAACGCACAGTTCATGTCTGCGGCAGCGTATGCAGACGTCCTGCGCTCGTTACTCGCAGGACGCAAATGCAATGCACCCGAGGATCGGACCGCCCGCTGCAAGCGGCCAGACGCACATCACACACGCTTCACAAGCGCGCGCTTCTTCATCTTGATCTCGTGCGTTTCATCTTGCTGTCTCGTGATACTGCAGCGCCGCTGCCAGCGCCATCGCGTGGTCCGCAAAAGTTTGGCTTCGGTGCGCCTCGCTGTGGGAGCATGCACCTCGATCTTCCAACATGTGACAGGTCACGTGGTAAGAGTAACATGACTTCTTCTGATGTGCGACGTAGCAAGCGCCTTCAAAGACTGCCCGAGCTATGGATCTATTTGGACCAGTGTCGTGGTTTCGAGACCTTGTACTACTCTCTCGATGACCTGACGTTTCACAGCACAGGCCAGCCGTTGTAAGTGCTCCCGCTCGCAGAAAAGGAGCTTTCTCTGGCCTGTTTCGAATCCTCCTTTGCTCCGTGTACACTTGGGACATTGAAGGTGGCTGGTAGCTATGTCTACGTATAAGCGCACGTGAGCCGTCATCGTATCGAGAATTCCTGAACCTCATGATGAATGCGCCGACATCATCATTGCGTCGGAGCCTAGCCCCAGCCTCCCTGTGTAGAATCGGAAGACTATCATGAGTCGCCGGCCGCAGCCTTGACCTTCTTCTCCTCCGACCCGGCTGGTGCGTCCTCCGCTGGCCGCTTACCATTCTTGTTTGAGGAAGCCGCTGTTGCCGCAGCAGGCTTCTTCTTGTGTTTAACGAGGCTCGAGATGTCTTGAGCCTGCGCCGCCTTCTCCTCACGCTTGACAGCCGACCCCGAGTCTGCAAAAGCGCCTGCAAAAATAGCGGCGGGGTCCGTGACCATTGGTGCTGTCGGTGCGCGCAGATCTTCCAGCTGAAGGCTATGGTCAATATGATAGTATCGCTCATCCGATCTTGAGCATGACTTACGCGCTGCTCAAACTCTTCGAGCATTTCTGTGACATCCTTGATCTGCTTCTTCTTCTCTTCGGCCTCTTCACCAGCAAGGGTCTTGAGTGTCTCTACTTCTAGCTCCTTGCGTAGCTTGCAGCTCTCAATCGTCTTTGCCGTGTGCTCAGCAGCTTCGGCGCGCATGCCTTCGTCTACCTGTGCTTCTTCCTGTTGCTGGCCTTCTGCAGCCTTGACTTGCGTTATTGATGCAAACTCTAGCGCCAGGCTTAGCTTGAAATGCGCTTCGGCCACCAGCCTGTTGTGCAGGGGGAACAAGTCCTCGAGGATATTCAGCGCAGCTTGCGTATCGGCCACAGCCATGGGAAAGTTCTCATTCTCCAGAGAAATTTCGGCTTGTAGATCATGTATGTCTGCCAACTTCTCCAGCGCCTGTTTCAGCTCTGGACTCTTATCGTTGCCTTTCCCTTTCCCTTTCCCTTCATTGCGTATCAGATCAATCTTTTTGTTTAGCAGGACGCGTGCAACGTCCAGTATCTCATAAGCTGTAGCGAAATCATCATCCTCTTCCTCTGCATCGCCATCGTCTTGCTCCGCCGCATCATCGCCATCCTCATCGGAGTCGTCCCAGTCGGCGCCATCACCTTGGAGCTCAAAGTATGGCTTGTTTTCCTGCTTGCGCTCCTCATTCTTTGCTTCTTTGCTTTCTGCATTGTCGACCGCCTTCTCTAAGATCTTGCCAGTCGTCTCTTCTGATGGTTGCTCCACCTTCGATTCGCGCTTCCTCTTCTTTCCACCCGAGCCGTCGCCAGCAACTTTGTTGCCAAGCACATCGCTCTGCGAGACGCCAACCTTGTAGAGGCATCGCCCGTATGCGTAGAGTAGCTCGGCATTCTCCGGCAGCATCTCGCCATTGAGCTCTGCTTGAAGCTCGACCGCTTCGCTGTAGAGTTCCGCCGCTTTGTTGTAATCTTTGCGACCGTACGCGCCCGTAGCTTGTGCACTCAGGTTCGTAAGCTGGGTCCGCTTGGGGTCGTCGGCTGGCGCTGGGGTGAAGGCCGCATCTGCGGTGGCGTCTGTGTCGGCCATCACGATGAAGGAAATCCGCCAATCGATACCAAAAAGTTGTATCCTTTTGCCAGGAGGGGGGAGGGAATTGCGCGGTGTGTTGATGGCAGGCGAAGGTCGGCACGATTGTCCAACCGACTTTCTGTGGCGACAGCGGGAGCACGCGCCTGACGCGACCAAACGCGTCTCCCGAAACCACTTTAGTTACTTGCAAGTGGGCTGCTACGCTTCACTCACGACAAGCTCTTGTAGAGCAACAACCAACCTATTATGGCCTCAGCAGACTCTATGCTGCCTCCGGCAACTCCAGCTCCAAAGAATCCCAACCCCATCCCGTCATCGTCGCCCGCATTTGCGACCCCCGCACACCCGATTCGACTACAGGACCCCGCAGCCAGACGGCATCCTTCTGCATTTATCACGACAGCAAACACAGATGACAGGGTTGCCGAAAATTCACCTCCCCCACAGCCTGTCCAAGCTCCTCGCGCGGCTCATGTTCTTCCCATTTCGCTTCCACCCACGACCCTCCGACCAATTGCCTTTCGAACCTTCACAAAAAAACATAACCTTACACTCACATCATCCGCCCTTGCTGCATTAGCAAGCTTTGTTGGCAAGAACTGCGGACAGAAATGGCGCGAGGAAGGTCTGGCAGAGCTTGTGCTCGAGGAGATTGCCCGCAGCTGGAAAAAGGCTGATGGCCGAGTCATTGTTGACGCCAACGATGCTGAGGGCGGTCCGAAGCTCAAGGGTATCCTCAAAACACTCGAAGGTAGTATGAGCGGCGGACGCATCGTTGGCGCTTCCACTGCTGGCATCCACGGTGGTCTCAGCAGACATGACAGCTTTCTTGGGATTTCAGATCGCCCGGGCATGGACAGGACAGACAGCAACGAGAGCTTCGGCATGAGTGGGCTCGATGTAGGAGCTGGTTCTGGACTTGGTGGTGACGAAGAAGACCAAGAGGGCCATAGAGATGTTAGACAGTGGTTGAAGGTTGTGGGTGCCGCTGAGCAGCCACGAATGGTGTATCACCCATCGAGGAAGCAGTTTGAAAGGTCAGCTCGGCAACTAAGCTCCAAATGAGGTCGAGAATAATGACAGTTTAGCAGATCTAGAGCGACGGCCTCACTATTTCCCGATCCAGCACAAAAGACTGAACTTTTCAAGCAACGATATCATCTATTCAATCAGAGAATATTGAGAAATGAATCCTTTCAGGCACCGACGATCGCCCGCTCTAAGAACTCCGCGACACCATTGGCTTATCAGCTCACTTCCATTGCAAATCTTCTCGGACGAAGCGGATCTGGCCATCTTCTGTTAGGCTTATTGTCGGTTTCACCAGCTGGAACGCTGGCCATCAACGATCTCACCGGTAGCATCATGCTCGACTTAGAGCAGGCGCTACCTTTCAACGACATTGATACCTGGCTCTGTCCTGGGATGATTGTGCTCGTTGACGGCATCTACGAGGAAGAGTACAATCCTGCTGGTGGAAAGTTAGGTAACATTGGGGGTATTGGTGGTACGTTAGGTGGAAGATTTGTTGGGTTCTCCATCGGCGCACCGCGCTGTGAGACACGCGCCGAGACGCTCGGTTTGTCAGACCCATCTGGTGCGGACATTGGCATCATAAGTGGGGGCTTTGGCTGGGTAGACTTTCTTGGAGTTGGCAGCGAGCGAGCGCTTGGGTCTAAGATGCAAAAGATCGAGCGCCGCCTTCTCCATGACAAGCGCTCCCCAACAGCAGAAACAACGGGAAGGAACAAGATTGTTATGCTTGGCGAGGTCAACCTGGACATTCCCATGACTTTACCATCACTACGAGCAATTTTGGGACGATATGCGGATTCCGCCAGTGACGAAGTTCCAACGAGCTTTGTGCTGATGGGATCGTTCATCTCACATGCAGCCATGTCAAGCCCGGCAAGTCACTCGGCCGCTACATCTGTGGAGAGTGACACATCCAGCATTGCGTACAAAGAGCATTTTGATGCGCTTGCGGCGGTATTGGCTGACTTTCCAGTGCTTCTGCGCAACAGCACCTTCATCTTTGTGCCGGGCGACAACGACCCTTGGCCATCAGCATCGACGGCCGGAGCTGCAACAGCCGTACCACGGAATGCGGTCCCGGAAATGTTCACTTCAAGGATAAAGAGAGCATTTGCATCAGCCAATGCGAACACAGATCCTGCCAAGGATAAAAAGACGGCAGGAGAGGCAATCTGGACATCGAATCCTAGTCGTCTTACCCTCTTCGGGCCCAGTCAAGAAATTGCATTTTTCAGAGACGACGTGTCGGGTCGTTTACGAAGAAATGCCATCACTTTAAAGAAGCAACAACAGCAAGAGCCCGATGGTGGTGAGGACGCAGTCATGTCGGGAGCCCTCCCTAGCGAAGCTACACAGGCTGCGGACACTAACAGCAATGGAATGGATGTGGATGGGGATGGTGGTGCGAATGGTGCGAGGCAGAAGGCCGACGGACCTGTCGACCAGGCAAAGGCTCACGCTCGTCGCCTGACAAAGACGCTCCTCGACCAGTCGCACCTCTCGCCGTTTCCACTCGCCACACGACCTGTGCATTGGTCATACGCTCATGCTCTATCACTGTACCCCCTGCCGTCAGCGTTGGTGCTATGTGATGCGGAGGCTGAAGCATTTGCGCTTGTGTATCAAGGTTGCTGTGTGGTGAACCCTGGGAAGCTCATCAGTCCCGCAGGTAGTGGAGGAGGGAAGACGCGCGCTCGCTGGATCGAGTATGATATTGTCACAAAGAGGGGCAAAGTGAAAGAGCTGATGTCA
The DNA here is from genome assembly GCA_006937295.1 of Carpinus fangiana. NCBI lineage: Eukaryota > Viridiplantae > Streptophyta > Magnoliopsida > Fagales > Betulaceae > Carpinus > Carpinus fangiana. The sequence goes on along the minus strand of VIBQ01000013.1, from coordinate 546,038 downwards.
TGATCGAGCATGCTCGGAGGTTTAACATGCATAGAGGATACTTACGACCAGCCAGGGACCAACATTTCTGGCACATGCTACCATACTGGCAAAATGCACATTGATCACGCGGCTGCAGTTTCTCGTCCATGTCCCATGTAACATACGGCCGCAAGGATCTGCGAATCTGAAACACCGCACGCGATGTTTGCGTATGGCACATGAAGTAAAGAGAGGATGATCTTATCCACTCCGATCCACAACTACTTAATCACCAGCACCTGCCCCCGCCCGGCCATTTGCCAGAATTATAGACAGGCCAATATGCGTTCGCCCCTGCTGACACCAAGCCAGCACCCACCGGCCAGAACTGCCGTTCGCCCAGATGTTTTTATGCACAAACGGCACTCTCGGATGTACGCGCGGGTGGAGTAAAGCACGACCTGGGCCGGCTAAAAGAACGCCGACACGAACTGACATGTGGGGATGCGGCCAGTCAACGTGGCGTCGGCAGGTCCAACACTCGCTCCGGCTGCAGCAGCAATGACACCTCGCGATGTTGAAGACTGCCACCGGGAGTTTCCCAGGTCTGTCTCGTGGCCAAGACGATCAACGGGTTTGGCAGATGCTTCGCCAGCTGGGCAGGCAACGGCGAACGGCACGAGGCTGACCGCGTGGCTTCGGCAGGCTGATCGGGGGCGTCAAAGCCAAGTTGCGCCGCCAAGTCAAAGGAAACACGAACACGGTTTTTGCGAACTCAAGCTCCTGTCTCTCGTCCCCACGCGTTCTCTGCGTTTGTTCCTAACACCACAAGGCCTGGCAGCTCCCGCAACCATGCGGCGACAGAGAAGAGACGGCAGTGAGGCTGACTGAGACGCTGACCCCCATTATGTGTTGGGCTCGCCCGGGAGACACGGCAGGCTGGCGCGAAAGGGCAAATGCTTGAAGGCAAACTCCTGATGCGGTTTAAGACAAGCCACGAACCGCGGGCCGCTCTGCCCATCTATGCCATCTCTCCACAGCCCCGCACTCTCCGCACCGCAGCACAGGTTCTTACTGGTTGACTTTTGCTGGCCCACTTTCGTTGTCACCATTCGAGTCGCGGCGTCGGAATGCCATGTTGCCGCGGCGTCTGTGCGGCGCCAGCGTGACGGCCCCCGTTCCCCACAAAACGAGGAATGCCACGCTTGCCGGGGGAACAGAAGCCGTGCTGTCAGATGCTATATTATGAATGTCACCCGCTGTCGTTGCTGCCACGCTACATGCACCCGGACTGTGCTGCTGCCGTATTCTGAGCCGTATCTTGTGTTGCTGACGGAATAACGCACTGAATTCCTTCTCTGTACTCCCTGAGCTTGCATATATCGTGCTAGACTTATTCACTCCCTGAAGACCGCCAGTAATTCACCACTATGGCCAACAATGACCTCAACCGCATGGAGACAATTGATACGGCCCAAGGCGACGTGGAGTTGGGTGTCACCGATGTGTTGGCGAAGCACTATAGCAGACATCCCGTCGAGCGCAGAGCCATCTCTCAGAGGCAACTAGACTTTGAGAGGGCAAGGCCACGCTGGTTGAGAGAGATGCTCGCCGAAGCGACTGGAGTCTTCTTTTACGGTTTGTCTAGGCCTTCGACCATGTCAACCGTACTTCTGGCTGACGTTTGTAATTTAGTCTTCCCTGGCATTGCCTCCATTGCAAGCTTTACCCTCGCGGCCGGCAACCCGGAGACGGCGCCTTTGACACCCGTGTTCGGTTCGCTTTTTCAAATTGGTCTTGCCTTTGCTATTGGTATTTCGTTTGCCATCATTGTCTGCGCTCCAACGTCTGGCGGTCACTTCAACCCGGCTGTAACAATATGTCTTGCGGTGTGGCAAGGCTTCCCCTGGAAAAAAGTCCCTTACTTCATTTTCTCCCAGGTAAGCAGACAATTTGTTGATTTCCCCACCAAATGGATAAACGCAAATATACGCTCTTCTCCGTCAAACCGAGCCCTTCTCTGACACCTCGACTCGCAGATCTTCGGCTCCTTCATGGCCGGCATGATGCTCATGGGCATGTACCACGAGCAGCTGAGCGAGTTCGCCGCACGCACAACAGCCGCCGGTGAAGGCACCGTCTTCAACGGCGGCCCGGCCTCGGTGCTCGTCTCCTTCCCCAACGCCAACCAGACGAACCTCGGCTACCTGGTGCTGATTGAGTTCTTCGTCTGCTCCTTCATCATCATGGTCATCTGGGCGTGCATCGACCCGGCCAACCCCTTCGTCTCGCCCGCCCAGGCCCCCTACACCATCGGCCTGGTCTACGCCACCATGGTCTGGGGCTTCGCCGATATCACCATCTCGACCAACATGGCGCGCGATCTCGGCTGCCGCCTCGTCGCGGCCATCTTCTACGGCCGCGAGGCCTTCACATACCACAACTACTCGTGGATTGCGATCCTGATCAACATCCCCGCGAGTCTGTTCGGCGTCACGTACTACGAGCTCGTCATGCGCGACAGCCTGCAGAAGATTGGCAAGGGCCGCGCCGTGCACGCCGAGGGCGAGGAGGCACTGCAGCGCCACATCACCAACTCGGGCCTGATCAAGACGCTGAGCAACGCCAAGCACCAGATCGAGCACGTCAAGACGCACGACTTTTCCTCGTGATGGGGTTTCTTGTTTCGTTTTCGTCTGTTCCGGGCTGGGGCGAGGATGGGCTATGACCTCTTGTTACCGTGGGGTTACGATTCGGTGCGGTGCGTCTGCGGCATTGCTTTCTTTGGGGTTTGTCGAGCGCTGGCGCGTCGGGCATGTAGCGAATGAAATCATGTCTTTGTGTGGGCGAAACGTATTGTGATCCCAGGTTTGTGGACGGGGGAAGAGAAGTGTGATCCTGCGGTTTGCGTGGTAAGCGCTCTCGCCTTATCGAAATGCTTGCTGATGAGAGTAAGTTCAACACAGGCATAGAAGAGAAGAGGAGCGAGCAACTCTTACCATAATCTTTAAGTTGGGGAGTAGCCGAGGCGAATGAATGGTGAGAAATGCCATCAGTAGGTTGGCGAGTACTCTCCCAGGTCAACGTTTAGTGCCGGTCGAGCGTGTGGCTTCAAAAGAAAAGTCGGCGAGAGGAGTGAGCAACACTTGCAAGCATGCACACATCAACACATGACAGCGGAGGATAAGGGCAATAATATGCTCGCAGCGCACGCGCCGGCCGGAGGAGAAAATTGTTGAAGTCTCTCCCACGCGGTGGCGGCGCGCGCATGGTGTGCGGCCTGCTTTTCTCGTACGTTTTGTTTTATCTAAACATACATGATTATGTGTCGTCGAGGACTTGTTCGGCCAGAGGGCAAGCAAGGCCTCTCCAGCCGGAAATCCTGGCCGGCTATATTTTTGGTTTTCTCTATCCAGTCAAACGCTCAGGGGGTATAATGTTGAATGCAGTTTCCTTCCGTTAATTCGTCCCACACAAAATAAAAATGAAAATGTTTCACTACTCCCTTTGTATATGCTTCACAAGAACATGGCCGTGCGCTGGGCGGCGGCGGCATTACGTTCGCGGGGCGTTGCAAGGCCCCATGGTGTCAAGGTGTCTAAAACTTGAGGGTCTTGGGCTGCTCCCAGGTGCTGGCGGGGTTGGAGAAGTGGCCGTTCTTGGCCGTGGCGTTGTAGATGGGGGCGGTCAGGTTCAGCTCCTTGACGATGACACCGGGGCGGAGGTTGAAGTTGTCGCGGATGATCTTGACCAGCTCGTCGGAGGTCTTGTCGCTGGTGCCGTAGCTGTCGACGTAGATGGACAGGGGCTCGGCGACACCGATGGCGTACGACAGCTGGACGAGCGCACGGCGGGCCAGCTTGGCGTTGACCAGCGACTTGGCGATCCAGCGGGCGACGTAGGCGGCGGAGCGGTCGACCTTGGAGTAGTCCTTGCCGGAGAAGGCTCCACCGCCGTGGGCACCCCAGCCGCCGTAGGTGTCGACGATGATCTTGCGGCCGGTCAGACCGGCGTCACCCTGGGGGCCGCCGATGATGAAGAGGCCAGAGGGCTGGATGTGGTAGATGGTCTTGTCGTCGAGCAGGTTGGCGGGGATGACCTTCTTGATGATCTTCTCCTTGATCTCCTCACGGAGCTTCTCGACGGTGATTTCGGGAGCGTGCTGGGCAGACACGACGACGGTGTCGACGCGCTGGGGCACGACGGCGCCGTTGTCGTGCTTGTACTCGATGGTGACCTGGGTCTTGGTGTCGGGCCTCAACCACGGCAGGGAGCCGTCATTGCGGGCGGCCTTCATGGCAGCATTGAGCTTGTGGGCGAGGGTGATGGTCAGGGGCATCAGGTCAGGGGTCTCGTCGGTGGCATAGCCGAACATGATGCCCTGGTCACCGGCACCGAGATTCTCGAGAGCCTGCTCGTAGTGCAGACCCTGAGCGATGTCGGGAGACTGCTCCTCGATGGCGACGAGCACGTTGCAGGTCTTGTAGTCAAACCCCTTGTCGGAGCTGTCGTAGCCAATGTCCTTGATGGCGTTGCGGATGACCTTCTGGTAGTCGAGGCGAGCCTTGGTGGTGATCTCGCCGAAGACCATGATCATGCCGGTCTTGGTGGCAGTCTCACAGGCCACCTTGGACAGAGGGTCCTCAGCCAGGCAGGCGTCGAGGATGGCATCGGACACCTGGTCACTGCGGAGAGTGTCAGCAAAAGAGTGGTGGGTTGGGCATTCAGCTCCGCCATACGGGCCCGTTGGGAGAGGGGGAGGGGGGACTCACGCAATCTTGTCGGGGTGGCCCTCACCGACCGACTCGGAGGTGAAGAGGAAAGTGCCGGTGGGGTGGGCGCCGGCCAGCGACTTGACACCGTTGACGAGGGAAGTCATTTTTTCGGGTTGGGATGGTTGGGAGGAGGAGATGGATGAAGATTTAGCAGCAATGGGCGAGGAGCTTGGTGGGGCAGTTCTGGAAGAGAACAGGTGAGTGACTTTCTTGAGGGAGCTGGCACAGACGTCTGAGCAGGACATGGTAGGGGGAGGACGGGGGCAGAGGGGGGATGCATACTTTTTGCGGAGACCTGGGACTCACACGATAGATATGCTGAGGGATGGGGGGGGGGGGGGGAGAGTGGAAGGGAGGTTGTAAAAGTACAAAAGGTCGGAGTGGGGCCAGAAAAGGACCTGAGCAGATGGTGCCATTCCCCGGTGCACGGCGACTTTTCGCAGCTGCTGACGTGCAGCCCAACCAATGCGCGCGCAGCGTGCCCGCCAGCCCGACTTTCTCTGCCGCCGGGGACCGGCGTGAAGTCGACTGCCACTCGTCCTGATCTGCCACGCCAAAGCCGAACTCCACGCCATCTGTCAGCCGCAGCCTACGACGACGCACCATGAGCAAGTTCGGATGCCTGGTCATGGGCCCCGCGGGTGCCGGGAAAACTACCTTCTGCTCGGCCCTGATCTCGCACCTGCGCAGCCAGAAGCGGTCTGCCTTTTACGTGAACCTGGACCCCGCGGCCACGGAGTTTGCCTACGAGCCGGACATCGATATCAAGGACCTGATCTCGCTCGAGGATGTCATGGAGGAGATGCACCTTGGCCCCAACGGCGGCCTGATCTACTGCTTCGAGTTCCTGCAGGACAACCTCGACTTCCTGACCGACCCGCTCGAAGATGTGTCCGACGACTACCTTATCATCATCGACATGCCCGGCCAGATTGAGCTCTACACCCACATCCCCGTCGTGCCCTCCATCGTGCACACCCTGACCCGTGGCAGCCTGAACATCAACATGTGTGCCGCATACCTGCTTGAAAGTACCTTTGTCGTCGACCGCTCCAAGTTCTTCTCCGGCACCCTGTCGGCCATGAGCGCCATGCTGATGCTCGAAATGCCTCACGTAAACATCCTGAGCAAGATGGACCTTGTCAAAGGCACCATCAGCAAAAAGGAGATGAAGCGCTTCGTGAACCCGGATGCAGATCTGTTGGACGACGACCCCGCCGAGAGCATTGCCTTTGATACCGAGGGCGACTCGACAAAGTCGCCGCAGCAGGCTGAAAATCTCATGGGAGGCTCGTCATTCAAGCGTCTCAACCATGCCGTCGCACGGCTGATTGACGAGTACGGCATGGTTTCGTATCTGCAGCTCGACGCGCAGAACGAGGATAGTGTTGGCTCTGTCTTGAGCTACATTGACGATTGCATTCAGTTCCATGAGGCCCAGGAACCGAGAGAGCCCAATGATGAGATGGAAATGGAATGAGGTCATCGTGCACCATATTTACAGAGAGCATAGCAACGGCGCCGGATTTAGCATTTGAGAGATACCCCCAAAAGAACTTTTTTTTCGCCTACCTGTCGATGCTCGGCTCTATTGGTACTGGCCCCCAAAGTGACTCGTCATTGTATATGTACATGGGACCTTGCTCTCGTTTCACAACCTTGAGGCTCTGATGGCAAGCTGTCATCTCATCACGGAGAAGCCGCTTCCAACACCTTCATGGTCTTGCTTCTCCGGATACAAGCAGGGCTTTCTGTTCCGGCGGTGCGCCCGCCAATGGTCATGGTAAACTAGTGAACACATAATTCGTCATGCCGGGGCTCGTTCCTTCATCCATTCTGATGTCCCAACCCGAAATTGAATGCCCCCTGACCGCCCAGACCCTGCAGGCCCTGACCAGGCTGCATCATCTGTGAGTTCTGGTGCTGCTGCTGGATTTGCTGCTGCTGCTGCTGCATCTGCTGCATCTGCTGCCTGGCCCTCTCCTGCGCCGCGAGCTGCTGCTGCCGCTGCTGTTGCTGTTGCTGATGCTGCAGCTGCTGCACGCCCTTCCAGTCCGGGAACAGCGCCTGCAGCTTCTGGTACAGCTCGACGAGGCTCGGCGTCTTGGCCGGCGGGTTCATGAACATGGGGCCCGGGTAAGAGTGCGCCTGGCGCGTGCGGCCGCCGTCGCCCACCGATGCGCAGAAGGCGATGTTGGTCTGCAGCGCCCGCATGCACAGCGCGTACTCGCCGCTAGGCTGCTTCTGCGCCGGCGGCTGCTGCTCGCCGGCCTGCGACTGGCCGATGTGGCCGCCGTGGCCTTCCGACTGCAGCTTCGAGAGGTGCGAGAGCAGCTCCGAGTTGATCTTGAGGACGGCGGTGATTCGCTCGCGCTCGCGGGCGAGGCCTTCGGGTGTGGTGGGCGGTTGGTAGGGGGGAAATTGCGGACGTTGTTGGCTGGTGGGAGTGGTGGTCGACGGAGACTGGTTCGAGGAGTGCGCCATGGGAGCTGCCCCTTGGGGAGGCCCACGAGGGACGTTAGATGATTTGGGTTGCTGCTGCTGTTGCTGCTGTTGCTTTTGCTGCTGCTGCTGTTGGACCGCAAGTTGTTGCTGATAAGTTTGCTGCTGCTGGCCTACTGTGGAAGGCGCGGCCTGCGGGGCAGGTGGTGGAGCGGACGCGTACGGAGGATTTTGCGCGGTCGGGTTCGCTGCGAAGACTTGACTTTAGCATCTTGCGGGGCTTCCCTGTGGCGGCGTGATTTACCTTGGGGGAACAGACCTGACGATAAGGCTGGAGACGGGGCTTGCGATGCGTTGATGTAGCCCGGAAGATTTGGTTGAAAGGGCTGCTGTGGAGGCTGGCCGGGGAAGTTCTGCGGGGAGTAGGAGAAGGGCGCGTGTGGATTGAAAGCATGCTGCGGGTGGTTCGCCATAGTGCCACTCTGCCACAAGGCTGGGGCGCTTAGCAGTATGCGTGCTCCGTGTGCGTCTGGCCTGTCGCACGCTGTCACGGTCGCCGCATGCCGAGATGGCCAGCTGATGCGCTGCGCTAGTGCCTCTAGTGGGCATCCGGCAAGCCCCAAGCTGGGGTCGCCATGCCGCACGGGCCCCTACGAGCAAATGAGGAGCTTCAGATGTGCACTTAGTCCCCTGCAATGGCTGCTGGTTGTTCATAGTGGAGCAGGATTTAATGTCTGTACATGATAATTCATAGATGTGTGCCGTCCCGCGTCGTAAGCCCAGATGCCAGATACGCCTTATGTACAATGATTGCCCAGTACTGGCCTTGCGCCATCCTCGTTACCCGTGGTCTGGTTGCCACTATTACAAACTGGGCCTCAAGAGAAATGCGGCAGCATGTCCTCCATCTCTTCCTCGCTGACCCAGATCTCCTGGACGGGGTCAGGACGCCTTTCCATGTCGCCGTTGCCGCTGTACCGGCCCAGGCCCTCGGGCATTGCGTAGCTTGGGAGGAAGATGTCCTGATTCCAGTCGAATCCCTGGCTTGCTTTGACGCAAGTGATCTGAGATTTCAGAGGTTAATTTGTAGTCGGAAGCAACAATGAAGAGAGCACTTACCAGCCTGGGTACTCCACCAATGTCGCCAACATTGATAACGGTATATTCGCTTCGTGATATTTCGTCGCCTAGCCAGCTCATCCTGTGTGGCCGCTGCTCGCCGTTCCCGACGGGGCCGAAGCTGGATCGCTTGCCCTTGCCCTTCTCCTCTGCGCTGCGCTTGGCTACAGGTGATGTCCAGCTATCGACAGAGCTGGACGCCGGGCTGGACGTGGCCAGGCTACTGCCCATCGAGCTCATGCGGATGCTGTGCGTGTGATTGGAGGGAGAGGCGGCTGAAGGTAGGGTAGTGTCTTCAAGTTCAACCTTGCGAGCATTGGGGATAGCAATCGATGCAGACATCGTGTGAGGGACGAATCGTGGTGAGCGTTCTACAGTGTTGGAATGAGACAGCAGCGGTGTTCGAAAGGTGCTATTGCGAGCTGCGGGGCTTCGGTGGGACTGTGCTCTCGCTCGAACCAGCTGTGGCTATAATATTGACAGCGGCACAGGATCTGAGTTGTCTCAGTTCCTGCACACCAAGATCTCGGTGACCTGCAGTCAAAGCTTTCCCAATCAAACGCAAGTTGGAGTAGAAGCGTAGACAGCGGTGCCAGCTGGTCTGGTGATCATGGATAGGCCGCCAACGGAGATAAGAGGCAACGATCGGCGCCTAGATCTCAAGCGTCAGTATGAAGGGTGGCTTGGTGGGGCAAGCACGAATAATGACGCCACAGTCTAGAGCGAAAGCCCAGGTAGACGCAAGGGACTTTTGAAGTGAGTGGTTAATATACTGAAGATTGGGGTGCCGGGGGAAATGGTTCATCAAGAAGGGTAAGGGCATTACCAGAGTCAAACACAGTCATCAGAACACTAAGTTCCGATTACGTCGATATCACGCGGCGGTGCTGGCCGCGTTTGCGGCTAAGCAAGATAAAAGGCCGGCTAGTCGTTTGTTTCGCACTCCCGTAAAACCACACTTCTTTGTTTCCCAGGCGCAATCCGTATAATCGGGCGCAAGTCGGCTAACCATTCGTTTCCTGCACAGGTCCTCAGATGGTTTATGACTCTGGCGTTTGAAACCGAACCATTTGCAATGCACAAACGAGTTGGAATGTGCACAGGACGATTCCAGTAATGGCGTCGAAGAATCCACGTCGAGAGGTGAAGTGCTATCTGAAAGCAGAGTAATGTGACCAATTTCCCCTCTTGTCCGTTGCGTTGACAAGAAGTGGCGCCGAGAAGCATGGTGAACCACTAAGCAATGGCGGTGACGCTGCAGTGACGCTGCGGTGACGCTGTAGACATTTATCTCCACGCATGAAGTCTATAAATCTCTCGCTGTCATTGTGGATAGATCTCCAACGCTCATGATCGGCAGTGTGAGCAAGCTTAGAATATGAAAGACTATGACAACCTCATCCACAGCGAATACTGCCTTGTTGGCTCAGCCGAGCGAATTCGCATCAACTATGTAAAGACTCCGCCGCAAAGCAAGACAAGCAAAGGAACCATCGTGCTCCTGCATGGCTTTCCTCAAACCTCTTATCAATTCCGTCATGTTATCCCACTTTTCTTCGCCGCCGGCTATGATGTTGTCGCGCCCGACTATCGTGGCGCAGGTAAGTCATCGCACCCAACATCCGCAGACTTCACAAAGTTTGCCATGGCATGCGACATCTACGAGTTACTACATGAACACCTTGGGGTCAAAGGCAAAGTGATCATGGTAGGCCACGATATCGGCGGCATGGTCGCGTATGCCTATGCCGCAAAGTACACCAGCCATGTCAGCCACCTGGTCTGGGGTGAATGCCCTCTACCCGGCACCACAAAGTGGGAGCATGACATGAGAAACCCCAAGCAATTCCACTTTCAGCTTCATTGCAACCCCATCATAGCCGGAGCGCTGGTTGCGGGACGAGAACGCGTCTACATCAAGCACTTCTTTGAAAAGCTCACGACGTCTGGAACTGCCTCGGCCATCACGAGCGAAGACTTGGATCGCTACGTTGCGGATTACTCGCAACCTGGTGCTATGGAATGCGCTTTCAAGACATACGGCGCGTTCGAGGAAGATGCGAGGCTCAACAAGAATTGGTGGAAAGCTTCGGGGAAGCGACTCCCACCGACACTATTTCTGAATGGAGATGCCAGTGTTGAGGGCGGTGTTGGCGAAGCCGTTGATCAAGTGCTGGCTGAAACTCACCATGCGCCTGGAACAGATGCCCGGACTGCTTTCGTAAAACATAGTGGTCACTACATTGCAGAGGAGAATCCGCAAGAGTTTGTCAGGCTGATCTTGCAGTTTCTTGATGGGTAGCAATCACATACTTAAGTCCATAGACTATTAAGTGCATCTCGGACCCCCTGATTGGTCTGTCGGTATCTTGAACTTATACTGGCTTATAGATAACTCAGCATAGGCTTAAAACGAAAAAAAGTATCTGTAATACTCAGGTTTTTAGTTGTAGTTTGGCGGTCTAGACGCGTGTCTGCTTTACTGGCAAATATGTCACACTCAAAAAATGGGCTAGGATACCTACTGTTTGACTCAAGGTGGCTTAGCCAACCCACCACCACCCCACCTTGCCTTGTGAAAATCATAGATGCAGTCCGTAAATAGCATCCTCTGCTTTGTTCGCGATACCAACCAAATTTAATTGCCTCCCAGGATGGAACTTCATGCATGCGGCTTGAATGACTGTGGTCAAGCCGGCCTTCCCTTGGGCCAGTTGCAAAAGGACATGGGAAAATTCTCTAGAATCGCCACATGCGATGGTATTGATGTTCTATTCACAGGCTTCAATGAAACAGTCGGTTACTTAGCGAAGAGTGATTGAAATGTTACTGGCTGATACCTTCAAGTTTTGATAGATGGAATCTTTAATGTGTTTGGCTACAGAGGTCCCATGCAGCTTCACAACCCACATCCTCTTTCAGCTCTGCCGCCTAGTGCAGTGTGTTTCGGCAACCATACTGGACTGCTAGGCAGTATAGATTCTACTGAACTTTTGACTCTGACTGTTCCGATTCCAAAGCTGCCGCATTTGAGCCCTTCTCTTGAGACCCCAGCAAAATTCAGGACTCCCATCCGCCATATAGCCATTGCTGGCGATGGCTGCGTTGCAGTAGTTCTTCGCCAGTCGCAGATTGGAGAGGAAGTCGCACCTAGCACGACTATCTTGGAGTTCTTGTCCTTTGATGGCGCGACTTACGACCCAGACCTCCCTGCATCCCAGAAATTTGGCGCGAATGTACCAAGAAACCCCCATCCACCAGCCACAACAGCGTGCTTATTAGATTGGATTGCTGCACTTGAGATGCAGGAAAGCAAGTCCATCATTGACTTACCCCTCAAGCACGTTCTACTGGGCAGGTTTGCTACTTTTGTAGCTAATAGCCAAGGTTTCAGTTTGCTGCTCACTGACGTTCCACCAATGTATCCGGTAGCAAAGGATCGAACAATGGACATTGTCTATACTTGGAATAGTCGTGACCGTCTTGCAGGAATGTGCCTTGACGCTCCAGATGCTCAGAATCCTACAGAGATTGTAGGTGGATCGGAAGGAGACGTACCTAGTGAAACAGAATATTCACTCCTGAGTAATGCTAGACACGATACAGAAGTGAAGGTATTGAGAATTGTTTCAGGAGGTCTAATGACTTTGGTGATCTCAGCTGAATACTACATAATATCGGTGCCGTTCAGGCTTCTTCGCCCTCCGGAAGGATTCATATGGGGAACTTTCTTGGATTCGGATACGTGGAAAGCAGATGAAGATGGCGTTCTGAGCGACCTAGAGCATCTTCTCTGCTACGACTACATATCTGTTGCAGAAGACATTGAGGATGAACCGTACAGTGCGCTGGGGAATGGACACGCTTGTTGCGTGGACGCTCTGGAGGGCAGGAAGAAACACTCACGAGCAACTGGGCAGGAAAACTCATATGGGAGGCTATTCAGAGTCTTGGGGCGTCGTAGAAGGACTGGAAGATATTGATCAGAAACAAAATGTGACCTTCAGTGTGTATTGCGGTGAGATGACAAGTTTCATTCTTGTACGTCGTGCAAGCATGAAGGGGGTACGATTTGATCATGAATCTTATCATATCGCCTTGAATTGATCCATCAATTGTGTTACCTGTAATAGATGGTCGGAGAATGGGCGCTTTTGCCTGATTTGATTTGTTCACATTGTCTTCAATGCGGATAACATGATACTACCAAAGTGGTATAGCTATATCTTAGCAGATGTCATCTGTACAATGACAGCGGATGACGCTAAATCGGCAAATATGCAGGTAAATCCCCTCAGAGTCGATGCTTTGGAACACATACAAATCATTCGCATGGAAATGTTCTACAGCGAGACCTTGACATGAGTCATCGCCAAACACTCACAACTAGTATTTGCGACGATTGAGGGTCAACTCATAGTGAGACGATATAGGATAACTTACAATGATCTTTCATGTGGTTCTATAATGAGAAAGGGGTAGAAAGGGTCGTTCTGGGAAGGACAGCATTGCAATAGATTTGGCATCATCCTAAACATCCAGATTAGGTTGAATATGAATGTCACAAGCAGTTTCTAAGATGTGATACCTGTTTCAGGCACTAGATATTCAGAAATTATTTCGAAAAACGGTTCCCAAAGGTTCGAAGACTCTAGAAATATTTGGTCATAGAGTAGCGATAAAGCTGATTGATCTTAAATCTTCGTCTCACGCGGCATATTCAATCTATCCGCCGGATGTCTTAAATTTCACGTCTTCACGACCTGTAATTTTCATTATTGCGCAGTCAAAGAGACGTCAAGATGAATCATTCCCGCAGACTTAAGCTCCAGCGGCGAACCTGCTTTTAGATCGTAGCAATGGACCAAACTTCCACAGCAGAATAGGTGCTGGAATGCCAATCACAATCGCAATAAAAGCTAGTGTCGAATTACCCCATCCATAACCGAGAGTTTTGTACATGTACGGCGCAAAGAGTGGAAAGGCAAAACCAGCGAGGGAGCGCAGAACCATGGCGGCAGCGACTGGTAAGGACTTGATTAACATTTTGGCTTTCATAAGGAGAAAGATGACGGAGCGCAGTGGAGACTTACTACCACTAGCGGCAAATCGTGTGTAGCTGTCGACAATATATGTCTGGATGCTTTGGTATCCGACAATGATGCCTGCAGAAAATATGACTGTACCAATGTCCGGCATGATCCAGTGGACACGCATTTCAGCCGACCAGCCATACCAGAGGAGACCGATAGGCACCATTATACCACCCGGAAGCATAACAGGGCAACGGAACTCGGGCTGATCGACGCCGTTATTACGAGTTTTGAGTTTGCGATAGATGCTATCGCTGAGTGGAGCGGTAATCTGCGCGCCTAGAAAGAAGCCGAGGGCGAGGGCAATGTAATTAAGACTGCCGACGCCAATGTTCATATTATAGTATAGGGGTGATGTCCATAGAGTCGGAAAAGTGGCGAGGACAAGATAGCAGATGCCGTAGAGAAAGGCCATATAGAGGGCCAGTACCTGAATAATAGGTTGAGTGGCGAGCATACGGAAGGGACGTATGAGTGAGGTGCACAATTCGATCAGGAAGGGTTTGTGAGTCGTGTACTCTGTAAAGAGCTCAGTATTCCCAGTTTGTTTTTGCATACGAGTCAATTTGTTGTGTAGGAGCTTCGGCGCATAAGTTTCTTGCAGAAACAACAGGCCGAAAATTTGAATCACGGCGTCTGCAATGCATGTAGCCCAGAATATCCAGCGCCAAGTTGTCTTCTCCGCTACACATTGAAGAATTAGTATGTAAGAAGACATAGAGGACGCAGTTGACTTTACTAATGAAACCACCGATGATGGGACCAAGCGCAGGACCTAATAGGGGCCTGTCAAAAGCATTAGCGAAGACTTGTAGCAATGAAGTAGATTGGACTATACGCAAGAGAATAAACGGAGATGGCACGGCCGCGCTGCTCGGGAAGAAAGCAATCTGACAAGAGGCCACCACCGGTAGACAAGGAGGAAGATCCGCCGAAACCACTGAGAAAACGAAAAACAAACATCTGAGGTGCTGTTCTTGCGAAACCGCAGGCTAAATTAAATATGAGGTAGAAGAGATTGGCGAATTGCAAGACCGGAATGCGTCCATACACTTCCGAAAGCGGGCCAAAAAAGAGAGGGCCAACTGCGAAGGCAAGCAGGAAGATAGAGAGGATGAGTGCACTCCCAAATTCCGAATGAATATTCAGATCTCGCGCCATGACAGGGAGCGCGGGGGCGACCATCGAGGAAGATACGGGAGAAATAAGTGTGAAGGCAGAGACGATGAGAGCGGCAGTCCATTTTCGACGCATTGGCCAATTTTTTGGATTTTCTGGGTCATCTGGTCCATCCCAGGAAACTAGATTGGGATCAGTCGGGGATTCCTCTTTGGTAACCTGCTCAAGGTCATTGTTTTGCGGCGCATCGGAAGGTAAAGTGCCTAGATTCAGGCCGCGATCGACAGGCATCGCACTGCAGTCCCTCTTTTCACTGAGACCAGATCCGTTGACGCTCGCAGAAGTCACCAAGGAAGCTTGATTAGAATTGCTCATTGGGGCTGCACACCCGTGGTGCAAACTTGTCTGGCTGCAATGTGATGTGTTGGAGATAATTGAACTTCAATCAGAACTCGCGGCCGGCACTATGGCATCGACAAAATAAAGATGACAGCGACGGCGGCCGAACATGTAGCTTAGGTCTGTTACCTCTATTCCTCACGGCCTTATGCAAGCATTGGAAAGATAATGAACGAGTTCGGAATTAAGCAATTTACTGGGAGCAAAGAAACTCCGCTCTCCAATCGTCTTCTGATGGACTCGTATCCATATTTCTTAACGCACATTATGGGGTTTCTGGGCGACTTTGCATAAAACTCTCGAATGGCCCATACACACATACTGTACAGAATGTAGGTAATCAAGAAATACTAGAGCGGCATCACCGCTGCAGATGAGCAAAATAGTGGAGACTGAAAGCGAGAGGTCGATGAATAATCGGCAAGTCAGTTGTCACATGAAGCAGACTCGTATTCGGGTGGTAGCTATAGACAGCTGCACTACAGGGCGCTGGTGGGTGTGGTGATGTATTTCTTGCTCACAACAACGCCACGCGACTTGCTGCGGTCTGGCATGAGAGGGTGGACTTCGAATGACCGGATATGGTCCTCGGCATGAGCGAGATTGAAGAAGCGGTCAGCGTGGGCCTTGTCTTCAAACTCCATGAGCACGACAGCATCAAAGGGAAAGTCCTCCTGTCCACCGACGAGAACATCGGCAGGGTTGTCCCCTTCCTCCGAGCGCTTGAGGTAGATGCGCTGATGAGCCAGAGGAAAGGTGTCGCCAGCCAATTTCCTGAGGACGGGAATCTCGTTGACCTCAAAGTGGTCTTGGAATTCTTGCGGCTTCACGCCTGGCTTGCGGCGAATCAGGGCAATCAGGGAGTATCCAACGGCCTCTGGGGAAGCCATGGCCGGTATCGTGTCTTCCTGCTTGGACTAGGGGTCAGCGACTCACGTTGCGTGGGATGTGGGCTAGATGATTCCTCACCAATCTTAGGACAAAGGCTCTCTGCCCAGGACTCCAAGGCGAAGCATCCCGTCGCGTATTAATCTTACAGCCTTCGAAGAATCCTTACGGCCTTCAAGGATACGCATGGGGGGGGGGGGGGGGGGGGGGNNGGGGGGGGGGGGGCAAGTGAACTTTCTCTCGCAGAACCCAGAAATCAAGCCCGGGCGAGAGTGTAAGTCCGACCCCGATTGGCCGACTCACAAGGCGAGGCATTTATCGGGGCTGGCTGGCTTAAATCCGCGTCGGAACACAGTGACGCAGCAGCACGGCTCAGTATTAAATCCACCACTCAAGCGGTGGGATGGACTGCTGCACAGACATCTGTAGCTTCTTCAACTTGCTCGTCAAGGCTGGCCGAATCGAGGCCTGTCCGCTGTATTCAAGACTTCAAGACTGCTAGAGCGCAAGACCAACGGGCCCGCAAACCATGCCCGCCATTAGCGGCTCCAACGTCCTCGTCATTGGCGGCTCATCCGGGATTGGCGCCGCCGTGGCGAAGCTTGTCGCCGCCGAGCCCGATGTCCAAGTCTCCATCGCCTCCTCCAACGCAGCCCGTGTAGACGAGGCCGTCGGCAAGATCAAGAGTGCGATTCCAAGCGCAAAGGTCACTGGTTACACTTGCAATGTCGGTGGCGATGATGCCGAGGCAAACTTGGAAGACCTCTTGACCAAGATCGTCACTGCAACTGGTCGCCCACTGGACCACGTCGTGTACACTGCCGTCAAGCTGGATTTCAAATTCCTCCAGGATGTGACGATTTACTGGCTCCGCGGCGACGCGCAATTTTTGGTCCTTGTTCCTATCCTCATTGCAAAGCTTGCCCCGAGATATATCAAGCAAGCGTACACGTCCTCCTTGACCTTCACCAGTGGCCGCATTGCCGAAAAGCCAATGAAGGGCGCTGCCGTCCCTGCTGCCTGGGGCGCCGCGCTCTTCGGCCTCGTTCGTACCCTTGCTCTTGACTTGGCCCCCATCCGCGTCAACCTCGTCAGCCCCGGCACCACCGACACGGAAATTCAGGGGTCCGAGGAGGCTCGCAGAGGCCGGATGGCCGCCGCCGCAGAGACCGCGCTGCTGGGCAAAGTCGGTACTCCAGAAGAAGTGGGCGAAGCATATCTCTACTTGATGAAGGATTCGAACAACACGGGAACTTGTGTCAGCACAAGCGGTGGAGCACTGATCCAGTGATTGCGCCCACCCCCAGATGAGCCATTCTTTCTGCCTTGTACTGTTCTTCTAGGGTCTGTGATCAGAGCCTTCTATAAACAACACGCAACAATAAGAATTGCCGAGTCCCGTTTGCCCGTAGTCCGTGGCGCCCCACTTCCATTTGTTTATGCCTTGCTCTACCGCCTCCCCCCAACCTTTAAAAGGGGCATTGCTTTAGTTTGCTGAAGCATGGGCGCGCACACAAACATCCATACACACACCTGCAGTATGTGTTTGAGATACATCATAGCTGCCCCACTTGTCCTTGCCGTGGGTGCCGCTTCAAGCCAGCCTCTCGATGTAGACGTCGCCATCATCGGTGGTGGTGCAACAGGTAGCTATGCAGCAATCACGCTTGCCGACATGGGTAAAAGCGTGGTCGTCGTTGAAGCCAGCAGTCAGCTGGGCGGCCATACTAACACCTATACCGACCCTGAAACTAGCACTGCTGTCGATTATGGCGTCCAGCGGTTTGGCAGCACCACGATTGCGATTGACTTCTTCCAACGCCTCGGTGTCAGCTACACCAACGACGCGCCCGCCGCTACCTACAATGACACGGTCTATGCCGACTTCGTCACGTCACGCCCCATAAACTTCGTCCCGACCACCAATTACACGTCATATGAGCGGCAGTTGGACAAGTACCCATACTTGCTGTACACGACCGATATCCCGACGCCGATTCCTGCCGACTTGTCCCTGTCCTTTGCCGAATTTGTCACCAAATATTCGCTTCAGAATGCTGCATTCGATCTCGCAGAGCTCTACGGTTTGTCTCTACTGAACCAGACCGTTCTGACCGTCATTGCCGAGTCTGGCCTTAGCGAGTTTTCGCTCAGTCCCAGCAACACCGTGCGCATCGTCGATGGAAACCAACAAATTTACGCCAAGGCACTCCAAGAACTCGGCTCCAGTGTCTTGCTCAACTCGACAGTCGCGAATGCCACACGTAGTTCCTCGTCGTCGAGCTTCGTGGTCAAAACCCCTGGCGGAGACAAGCATATATTTGCAAAACGGACCCTCATCACAATCCCAACAACAGCAACCAACATGGCACCCTTTGCACCAGACGCGCGGGAGCAGGCCCTGTTCTCCCAGTTCTCGGGGCCTGGGCTGTGGGTTGGCCTGATCAAGGTTGCCGGGCTCGCGCCCGCGACAGAGTACGTGAATGCCGGGGTCGATACGCTATACCACATCCCCGCGCTCCCGGCGGTGACAAGCCTCATCCCAACGGCGATCAAAGGCGTCTATCGTTTCTTGTACTTTGATGACACGGCCTGCTCCACCGTGCAGGCAGAGCAACGCGTTCTAGCCTACGTAAAGCGATTTGCTGAAGGCGTGTCCGGCAAGACGGAACACCCAAGGATGGTGGCGTTTGCAAGCCATTCGCCCTTCAAGGTTGGACTATCAGCACAGGCCATCCAGAACGATGGATGGGCCAAGATGTATGACCTGCAGGGCCATCGCGGGACTTGGTACACAGGCGTACAGTTCTTAGCAGGGTCGACACAGCTGTGGAACTACACGTCGACTTTAATTCCTAGTATTGTTGCTGGCTTGTGAAAGGGAGACCGTGTAGCAATAGGATGTACTGGATTAGTATTAATCATCCAACAGCCAGCAGCCTATGAAACTCTCTGCGAGCAGATATGAGCATTTCCTCCTGATCAAAATGCCAGATGCGGTGCGAGCGCACAGTCAGCTCATTCAAGCAGCTGTCCCAGTTGCTCATGGTAGACGGATAGCGCCACTCCAACACTTGACCAATGATCCGGCTGCTCTCTGCTACCCACTGCGTGCGCTGCTTACGCGTCGCAGTGTACGCTTCAAACGCGGCGCAGACCCCTTTCGCCCTCTTGACTCCGTCTCCGAGCCCCGCCACGTCTGCCAGCAGCGTGGACAAGACCAAAGCGTCCTCGATTCCCATGCCCGCCCCTGCACCGTGATGAGGCGAAGAGGCGTGCGCAGCGTCTCCCGCCACGCAGATGCGGCCCTTCGAAAAGGTGGGAGCAGGATTGTCGACTGAATCGAAGATGCCCCACTTTGTCAGGCTTGGCGACGTTTCGACCAGCGTCTTGATGAGATTGCGGACAGGTTGCCCAAAGTCTTTGAAGGCTTCCTTCGCGGCGGCGGGATCACCAGGGGAGGTCAGCAGAGCTGTGTTGGGCCAGTCGTTGGGGTCTTGAATGAAGGCAACTACGTTGATTGCTTTACCGAGGGCAATGGGTACCGTAACAACGTGCTGGCCGGGCCCGAGGTGCATGTGCCGGTTTCGGGCCTTGTATTCACCCAATGCTTCGATAGCCGCAGACATGGGTACCACGCCACGCAGGGCATATTGATGATTGTACGAGGGCTCGACACAGGGGCTGTCGGCGCCGAGAATGAGCTTGCGGACGCGTGACTTGATGCCGTCGCAGCCAATCACTTGTAGACGTTAGTAACGTGACACTACTTGCAAAGCAGGGAGGGAGGCCATAATACCCGCGTCAGCTTCGGTAGTGCTGTCGTCGTCAAAGTGCAGCAAGACCCTGTCATTGTCGCCCTGGTCGACAATGTCTCGGATGCTTTTGCCAAATTGAATGATGTCACCCGGGATCAGCTTCAGCAGCTCGTTGAGAAAGTCTGCGCGGACGCATCCTTCGAATCCCCGATAGCCAGTGTAAAGCTCGTAAAGAAGCGGTTCGTGGTTCGCGTCGGGGGAGGAATGGTAGGCATCTAGATAGCGCAGCCAGTCGTTGGGGTCTTCGGGGTCGCCATTGGCGGTCGCTACCTTCTGCTCAGCCTCGAGGGCACCGGGATGCAGCAACTCGAGAGCTTGCTTGGTGTTAGGTGTGAAGCCAATGCCAGCACCAATGGGCCGGAAGGCGCTGGTCTTTTCGTAGAGCTTGACGCGGACGTTGCGATGGGCAAGACCTGTGGCCAGTGCCAAGCCCACTATGCCGCCGCCAACAATCGCTATCTCGAGAGGTTCGCCAACTGTTCTGGCCATGATGATCAAGGCAAGACGTCAAGAGTGTACTCTGAGCATTTATTTCGTGGCCGATGGATTTTAAGGTATCCCTGTACGGACCTCATGAATGGCCTCTTTGAGCGGGCACAGCACCTCCAGCCGTCAAGTCACCATTCTGCATCACTCTATCATATTTGCCAATGAAACTGGCTACCTACCATGACGGCGGCTTGACTAGACCGGACCATGCGGCCCCAGACATGAAGTAGCGACGTAAGCTTGTTCCATTGGTTCGGGCTGGTGAACCGAAGTTTGCCGCCTGTCCTGTGCAGCCTCAACAGAAAAGCCTTGTCGTATCCACCTGTAGACCGTCCTTCGGGGTTGACGAGCGCCTGCAGCCATGCTGTGAGCTTCGAGCGTAGTTGCATTCTCGCTAAACATGGCGCGAACTTCGAAAGACAGGTAAGCACTGCCGATATCATGTCAGTCCATTCGGAGATTCTGTTTTCGGAGTTTCAGTTGAAGTCGCGGTGAGCAACAGTCAGCGAGGCGTGCTGCATGCAACGCCCGCTGCACTAGAGCAAAAACTGGCAGAGCCATAGTCTCGTCTTGCAGGAGACATACCAAGAGTTGCGAGGTGGTCGTGTCGTTACGCGCTTCTTACTACTCTTTGAGCAATATACTTGACAGGAAACAAGACATTCACTTTACAAGCCATGGCAATACTCAACCTACTGGATGGATCATTCGCTCTGGTATTGTATTCACTGGCGGGCTCGCTCATTTTCTATGCCCTGACTTATTTGGTGCAATCGTACTGGAGGCTTCGGGACGTACCAGGACCGTTTATCGCCCGATGGACCGACTTTCAACGCATGTTCTGGGTGAAAACTCGGAGGGCCCAAGAAATCCACTTGGAGCTCCACGAAAAGTATGGCGAACGAGTTCGGTTCGGACCCAACACAGTATCGCTGTCAAATCCTGCCGATATCCAAGCCCTGTACCCCATGCGACCAGGATTTCCAAAAGTAGGTCCAGCTGTTTGAACATGGCGATTGAGATTCCTCATTTACATATCATCGCAGAGCTTGTTTTATAGGGGCATCATGCCCTACACCAAGGGCAGTGGTGCATTACCCGCCGTCTTCACCACCCAAGACGAGCAGCAGCATAAGGCTTTAAAGACACCTATTGCTCAGCTTTATTCTCTCACCAACGTCGTTACCTTTGAGCCTTTTGTTGATGAGGTTCTAACAGTACTGTTTGACCAACTCGATAAGCGCTTCGTCAAGACTCAGAAGACTCCCGAACTTGCCGACTGGCTGCAATACTTTGCATTTGATGTCATGGGCACTATGACCTTTTCAAAGCGGTACGGATTTCTTGAAGAGGGCACTGATGTCAATGGTTTGATTGGCAACATTTGGGACTTCATGTTGACTATCGGCCCTGTAAGTCTGCTCTAGTCTGGCGTAGTATTTGATATACGCCAAATCATTAACCAACTTGCGAGCTTCAGATGACACAATTTCCATTACTCGATCGTATTCTCTACAAGAGCGTTGTAGCTGATGTACTTAAGAACCACGTTGCGGTTCCCATCTTGCGCGTCGTGTCTCAGGCTGTTGAGGGCCGTCAGAAGATCCCGAGCGAAGACTCAGACGGAGGTAGCGAGAAAAAAGATTTTCTCTCTCATTTCATGAGACTTCAGGCTGCCAATTCTTCGATTCCAACTTGGTAAGTAATTGCGGTTGCACCCACGAATCGGTAGCTTATTAGGTAATTACAGGTCTTGCAGAACTTGGACCTTTTCGAACGTCATTGCTGGATCTGACTCCACGACCGTCGTCATGCGGACCGCACTGTACAATATTCTTGCCCATCAAGAGAGTTTGGACAAGGTGTACCAAGAACTTCGCGAGGCAGATAGCAAGCATGGCTTGACAAGGCCCTACCCAAAATGGAACGAGGTAAAAGACTTACCATACCTCGACGCATGTCTGCAAGAGGCAGTCCGTCTTCACCCTCCCTTCTCCTTACCACTGGAACGGGTCGTTCCAAAAGGAGGTGTGAACATCGGTGGTCACTACTATGTAGAAGGTACTTGCATTGGCATGAACCCCTACGTCGTTAATAGACACCGTCCCACGTTTGGCGAAGATGTCGAGTCGTGGAGACCACAAAGATGGCTCACAGATGACCTTTCATTGCGCAAAAAGCTCGATGCGAGTATCATGACAGTATGTCTAATTACGAGGCGATGCTACTTCAGTTTACTGACTCTCTTTGTTTTCGTCCAGTTTGGCGCAGGAAGACGCACTTGCCTTGGCAAGAACATTGCATTTTTGGAAATCAAGAAACTCATTCCAGCACTTCTGCTGAATTACGAGGTCACTACTCTTCTATATGCCGCAGCAAGCTCTGTTAAGCTGACTTTCATTATAGATTGAGCTTGTGGATCCCAAATCCTACCGTGTGGAGAGCTCATATTTCTATAAACAGGAGGGCATGGTGGCTAGAGTTCGCCGACGCGACTTTTAGGTAGACTACTACCACGTGGAGTATTTAGTTATGTAGGTGAACGAAATTGTCATATGAATCACGAACAGTTTGGCGGAAGTCGACTAAACCAGCGTAATTTGATTGAATCATCACCTAAAATGAAAAGTATTTGAAGTATATACTATCTTTCTCTCTTGGCCGTATCAAATTCACGCCGTTGATTTCAAAGCAGAGTCCACTGAATTGCTCTTCATGGTGATCAGAGCCGACAGCTGGATCAGTGATGTGCTTTGCATGAGTTCAAACATGGACATGTCCGCCTCTGTCTGCACTACTATCCAGTTGCGTAGCTCGACTGCTATGAGTGAATCTACGCCATAGTCTGCGACGGTCTTTGAACCATCTAAATCGTCCTCTTCGAGCCCGAACATGGTCATCAGCTTCAAAGAAAGAGCCTTGAGAATGGCGGTACTAGCATTCTGCAGAGAAGTGGCGTGGCGAAGCTCATTGCGCAGACTTGTATGAGTGGTGACAGAGTTATTCACGCAGCCATATGCGGTGCCACCTTGCAGAGGTGGGCGATATTTTAGAGCCGCAAATCGATTTTCTTTCAACCAGTTTGCATCATTCCAGTGCTGACCAGGTCCTGTATTGATTCCGGTGATCATCTGGGGAGCACTTGGATTTGTTATGGCTGCTTCCAGGATTTCAAAAACTTCATGCTCTTGCAGTGGTTTGTATCCAATTTTCGCAAGCCGTTCTGTAACACCTCGAGCTCCTGCAACGTAGCCAATCGATTTGACCATACCCAGGTCAACCGTGACTGCGGGAAGTCCCAGAGATCTGCGATGGGCTGCTAGGGCGTCTTGAAATGTCCCTCCCGCTGCGTAGTTTGCTTGACTGGCACCTCCCATGACTCCAACAAGTGATGATAACATCACAAAAAAATCGAGATTGGTAAGTTGCTCGTGCAAGTTCCAGCTTCCTTGTACTTTTGGTTGCACCGCCGCGTGGAAATCATCAGCGGTCATGCGTTCCAGTATCACATCCTATGATCATCAGTGGATCTATCATATAGCCCAAAGATATTACCAAACTTACCTGCAATACCATGGCCGCCTGTATGACGCCTTGGATTGGTGGCATATCTGCACATCCAACCAATAGTTCCTTCAGTTGTGCGCAGTCGGCCATATCACATACAACAGCCCGTACGTTGCACTTTTGCTGAAGTTCATGCAGAAACTTTGTTTCTTTAGCACTTCGAGAAGCGACTATGATGTTTTCGGCACCTTTCTCAATCATCCACTCGCATATTGAGCTCCCGAGGCCACCTAGACCGCCTACTATCAGGTATGAAGCATTTGATTTGAATGAAAATGGAGCTTCTTGTGAGACAACCTAAATCATGAAGTTAGAGCAAGAACAAGAACGATAGAGAGTCTTTTTCCTTACCGGAACTCTTTCGTCTTTTCCCACAGTAATAACAACCTTACCCATGTGCTGGCCAGCTTGCATTAGGCGGAAGGGCTTCTCGACCGATGAAATAGGATATGTGGAGATTGGACTGATTAGACGAATCGCTTTTTGGTGTAAAAGCTGTCCAATCTCTTGCATGACACGAGTGATCTCACTGCCTTTGCTCTTTTGCCATTTCAGCATGTCAATAGAAGCAAAGGTAAGATTTTTCGTGAACGCATGCATATCTAAGCGACTGTTTTGCTCAAGATCTCGTTTGCCGATTTCCACAAAACGACCAAACTCGCAAAGACAATTGAAGCTTTCCTGAAGGAACCGACCAGATAGCGAGTTCAGAACGACGTCAATGCCATGGCCGTCTGTTTTGGCGAGTATTCCCTGTACAAAGGACGTTTCCCGGCTCGAGAAGACATGATCGCGAGGTATACCAAACTTTTGTGACACCAATTCAATCTTGGTTTGTGAGCCTACGGTTACGAAAACCTCAGCTCCAATATGTTGTGCCAGACTTATAGCTGCTTGGCCTGTACCGCCAGACGCTGCGTGTATCAAAATTTTCTCACCATTTTTTAGCTTCGCCGTCTCGTGAAGCGCAACATACGCCGTCGCAAAAGCTAGGGGGTATGATGCTGCTTCAACAAACCCAATATCCGCGGGAATTCTCATGACACTGGTCCAGTGTGCTCGAGCACGTGTGCGCCAGCCCCTTTGTAACAAACTGGCAACTTGATCGCCTGGCATGAAACCTTGAGCAGACGCATCCTGCCCAACGCGTGATATTATACCAGAACACTCGAAACCCATGGCACTAGAGTTGAGTTGACCCATCGCCACCATAATGTCACGAAAGTTCAAGCCGTATGCTCTGACATCAATCTCCACATGATCACTGGGCAGTTCTGTGCGTGCATCCAAGTCGTCGGTAAAGAAGAGTGTATCCAAAAGTCCTGGAGTGCCAATGTCAAGCTTCAGAGGCCGTTCAGATTGAGCAAAGAGCTCATTATGGGAAGACCCTGCCGCTGATAAAGATTTGCTTACGGGGGCAACATCCTTGATAGCCCGAGCGACCAGCAGACTACCGTTTCTCTCCGCAAATTCGTTGTCGCGAGGCACATCTGGCTCATAATCGAGAAGAGAACGAATGAGGACTTCTAAAATGCAATCTTGTGTGAGTTTTGTAAAGAGCGGTCGCTCTGAGTCTAAATCCAGAGAGACAAAGGCTCTACCGCCGTACTCCGTTCTCAAAGTGCGTAGCAGACCCAAGTGTAAGCTCTGGTGAGGATTCTTGCAATCCATAGTGGCACCACTCGATATCCATAGAAAGCCTTTTGACTTGACGGCCATGTTGGTGATTGACCTGAAAGGAGTTGAGCTAACCTCTAGTAAACATGGGCCGCTCATCTCGCCGATGAAGATGCAAATTTTGTTTGAGGTGTCAACCTCCTCTAGGGGCTCGATCGATACTTTAGCATTGACTGTATCTGTGATAGCATTTTGCAATCCATTTGTCCATTCGGAGTGGGCCAATTCGACATTGGTAACGATGACAATGTTGTCGGAAGAGCTAAGTCTCGGAGGCTCAATTGCTGTAGACATGATAGCGCTAATTTGATAAAAATCCTCATTCTCACAATCATGAACTTCGAGTTCGAGACCACTGAATTGATTCTTGGTTAGAACAGTGTCCCAGAATGGAAGTGTTAGAGAAGGTGACCATTTCCGTTGTGGCTCTTCACCTGAAATGATCGGTTAGTAACAATCTCACATACGTAAAGGAACTCATACTTAGCCACCAGCCGGGGAGAAGACCAAAGATGAAGCAAAGATCCAGTTCATCGCGAGTTGTTTCGACAAGAATGAGCTTGCCACCGGGTCTCAGAAGTCTATGAACATTGGAAATCGTATTTTCCATGTTCTTGGTGGCATGTAGGACTTGACAAGCAATGATGACATCATATGTACCTTCTTCGAAGCCTTGATCTGCGGGATTGCGCTCGATATCTAACTTCCTGAACCTCATCACATCTTGCCATTGAGAAAATCGCTCTCGAGCAGACTCAAAAAATCCTGGTGAAGTATCTGTAAAGTCATATCGGCCGAAAGACAGACCTTTTTCAGCAAATTTGTCCAAGATGGACTGCGTACAGCTGCCAGTACCACCGCCAATCTCTAGTATATTTGATTGAGGCCATTTGTGAGCACACAGAGAAGCTATTTGCGCAGCATGTGCGTTGGCGCGGTTCCATTTCAATGCCTCCGCATAGTATTTTGTCAAAAGATTGTCTTGAAGCATGAGTTCCAGTGGTGAAAGCTCGTGGCGAAGCATTTGAACAATTCGGGGCCCAAGATGGCAAAGCATCTCACCATTTCTTGAACCCAAAGCAACTCTTTGGAGCAGATGGACCATCTCTTGTGGACTACTGTTCAACCAGGCAGAGCTCGTTGGTGCAAAATGATCATTGGATGCCAAATCAAGCTGTTTCTTCATCCACATGTAATACTTCTTATGGTGGGAAGTCAAACTCTCAATGTCTGCTGCTGACAAGGCTTCGACTGCCCTCTGAATGAAATGCAATGATACTCGTCGCAGATCTAGCATAGTTTGAACTTCAGTGTCTGAAATATTCTCTTTCATTTCTTCTTTGATGCGTTTAGCGTTTGACAAAGAAATGTCTGCGGCCCATTGCCACGAGCTAGAAATATTGGAGCCTGGTTTTAAAGTACTTGCAGAGCCCAGTGACTGGAAAGACAGATTCTTCATATCAATCAAGGCATCGGGGCCGTTCCCAAATACCGAGGAGCTTGATTGAAATGACAGTGTGGAATTCTCATCGAGCTTGGACAAGACATCGAACTTGTGACCAGCAGCGGCGTGGATATTGGCCGAAATTCGAATCATCTCAATAGATCTAGGCACAAATGCCACATCCATTTGTGTACCAGCTCTTTTCAATGTAGTGTACGCTGCTTGAATTACCGAGTCGAGAGTCGTAGGATGTATAACGTGTCGGTTTTGGTAATTGTTTGACATGACTGATGCAGTGTCAGCAATAGATATGGTTACCATTGAACCATGCCTGTTGACTTGAATATCTAACAAGTTTTGAAAAGCAGGGCCGTGATGAATGCCAACTGATTGTAATGCTGACCAAAGATCTCTAGGATCAATGTGCCTCCGAAAGACAGCCGAGTTGAGTACAGAGAGAGAATGCCTGGCATGTGAGCTAGAAGCAAACTCAACTTGTATCATGCCTTTGCAGTGCTCAGCCCATTCATTGTTCCGCGACACGGAGGAGACATGAAACTCATGCCAGTCCTTTAAGCCCAATGACTGTTGATCGCACCGTGACATGGCTAACTGGATCTCAACGCCTTCATCGTCATCAGGAATGACAAGAGGTTTGTGAAACTCTATGTCTTTCAAGTTGTAGTTCTTGAGCTTTCCATTCTGGTTGTCAAAGAGTTGAGTTATTCCCTCTACTGCCATGGCAATATATCCTGCGCCCGGATATATGATTTGAGAATTTACAATATGATCCCGGATCCAGGGAATCTCGGAAGATCTGACAAAATGGCGCCAGGTAGGTCTGGAAGAGTTGGACGAGATTTGCATCGATCCGAGGAGATCATGACAAGCAAAACTTCGCTGCCTGTAAGCTTTATTTATTCTTGACTCAACCCAGTACTTATTCTGATGATTCCAAGGGTACTTTGGCAGGTCGTGTAGTACTTTAACGTAGGGTCTTCCATTTGGAAAGTTGACGGCGTCTAGATTTACGTGATAGCCGTGCTTTGTGAGGTCGATGATAAGTTGGTCCATGGTCTCCACGGAGTCTTTGCCACGAAATAGACAAGATGAATATGGGACCACATCTGTCCCAAACTGAGGGGAGGCCATGATCTGTTTGATTGGACCTCCAAGCGCTCCATGCGGTCCAATCTCAATCACAGCATCCAGAGCGAGAGATTTGCCTGAGATATCGGACTCTCCAAGACACATGCGTGTAAACGCGCTTTCAAATTCGACTGGTTGTAGCATAGCCTCCACCCAGTGTGCAGGAGTGCAGAGTATGGATAGGTCTGCCACTCGATCCCCAGTCTTGGGCGAATAATAGATCACGGAACCGACACCTGATCCGGGTCTGAGGAGACTTATCAGCGCAGACCCGAAGAGCCCGGCTGTAGGAAGTTGGTGATCAGAATGAAAAGCCTCGTTCACGTGCAAACGACGTGCGAAAATATCATCACCTTTGAGCGACTGCTCGATTTCCGCAATACCATCCACATCTCCCGATATCGTTACACTTGATGGGCTATTGACACAAGCCACGACCAATTGACCAGAAGTAACACGAGAGATGTAGCTGTTGGCATCTTCACGACCAAGACCAACAGCAATCATACCACCTCGCCGAGACTTGGCCTCCTTGAGAACTGTTGTCAGGGCACCTCGGATATATGTGATTCCAATGGCAGCTCTCATGTCTAGAGCCCCTGCAGCATATGCTGATGCAATCTCTCCACTGGAGTGACTTGTGACTGCTGCTGGCTTGATATTCCATGACCAGAGAAGATTCACAAGGGCGATTTGAACTGCGGTCGACAGCGGAAGACTGTACTTTGCCATGTTGACATTAGTATCCTGCTCACAGCGATAGAGCTCTTCTAGATTGGCTGTTAGCGTCAACAATCCTGCTCTCAAAGGCCTGGGATATTTCACCTATGATTGACCACGTCGAACCCATCTCTGTTATGTAGCCATCACACTCGAGGAGTGCGTCCCGGAAGACAGGATATTTTGCAATCAGCTCGCGACCCATAGCAAACCATTGAGCACCTTGACCTGTGAAAACCCATCCAAGCCGTGGAACTTTGTCGGATACTCGAGTCGCTCTGAACTTGCCAGAGCGAAGCTTGGCTTCAAGGTCTTCGGGACTGCAGGCTTGCTGCATCGCGATCCAAGGTAGTCGCGAGCGGCGAGAGCCCAAGGTGTGAGCGAGATTATCCAGTAATGCATTGTCGTCCGCCGCACTAGACTGGTGCAGATACTCTATCAGATCAGTAGTCATTCTCTGGCAAGCCTTTTCGTCTTTAGCACTCAAGATAAACAGCTTAGATGTATCACCACGCGCTTTATCATGTCCACCATTCACGCCATTGGTCGCTCCTTGTTGGCAGCGCTCGTGTGGCTTGGAGTATCGCTCCAAGATTGCATGAGCATTCGCACCGCCAAATCCGAAATTATTGATTGACGCTCTGGCAATGTGTTTGTCCCACGGCCATGGGCGAACGGAAGTTGGAATCTGCGTATTGTTCGTCAAAAAACTCAGTTCCTCAACACGGTGCTAAAGTTATCTCACCTGAACATTTCCCTTCCTTAAGCTTTTTGTCAATTTCTCATTGAGTGTCACAAAGTTTCCATTAGGTGGAATCTGACCCTTCTCCAGTACTAAAGCAGCTTTAATGATGCTTGCAAGACCACTCGTGGCCTCAGTGTGTCCAATATTCGACTTCACCGATCCCATGAATAATGGTGAGGTCTCGCATTTATCTGGTCGGAGCGCCGTGATTATTGCGCTCACTTCCAAGGGATCGCCCGTGGGCGTGCCAGTGCCATGTGCTTCAACGTACGAGGTTTGCGATGGATCTAGCCCGACTCTCTGGTAGCACGAGCGTATCAGCTCTATTTGCGCATCTTTACTAGGTGTTGTGATTGTTGGAGTTCTTCCATCCTGATTCGTGGCGGTTTCTCGTACTACTGCTCGGATGGGGTCTCCATCTCGAATGGCATCGTCAAGTCGCTTAAGGACGACGGCAGCTACTCCCTCTCCTCGGCCGTAACCGTTTGCTCGGTCATCAAAAGCAAAAGACATGCCATCTGCAGACAAAAATCTACGCAAGTGCGTTAGTTACATGAAAAACCTGGATCACAGGGGCAGACTTGCCCTAAACTAGACATGCTGATGAAAACATCAGGATTAATCATCAAGCTTGCCCCTGTCACGATGGACATGGTGCATTCTTTGGCACGAAGGCTTTGGCAAGCCAGATGAAGTGCAGTAAGCGTGGTAGAACATCCGGTATCGACACTCATACTTGGACCGCGCAAATCATAGAAATGAGAGACTCTGTTTGAGGCCATTGTTGCAGCATTACTGGTCATGAAGTATCGTGGCAACTGGTCCGGATCTCTGCAGAGCAAGTCATGATAGTCACGAAACATGATTCCACCGTACACCGATGTGTCCGAACCCATGATCTTCTCGAGCGGAATGCCAGCTATATTGAAAGTTACTTTTCATTGTTGCCCAATTGAGCTTTGGTGTCATACCACTTTCGAGAGCCTCGTAGACTACCTCGAGTTGAACACGGTATTGAGGGTCCAAAGTCTGTGTGTGTCAATACGAAGACATTGTGAACGGAAGAGTACACTCACGTTTGCCACTTGCCCTGGAATACTAAAAAAGGAAGCATCAAAGGAAGCAATATCTTGTTCTAGAAAGTGCCCTCCATTTACATGAGTCTGGAGATTCACCCTTGTTAGGGTAGCGCTCGTTTGGGGTAGACAGTCAATCAACGCACGGTTCCGGTCCTCTGACTGTCTGGATGATACAAGCCGTCTACCTTGAACCTAGACTCTGGAATCTTGGTCCATCCACTTCGACCTTCAGCGAGCATGTCCCATAATTTCTCTGGGCTATCTGCATTTCCCGAGAATCTACAACCCATGCCAATGATGGCAATGGGGTGCGGTTTAGATCCCTCGGCCATACCGTCCAGGCTGACTGGATGTTGATGCCTCGAGAAGAGGAGAACAATAAACGTGTACCTTATTTCCTATCAAAGGGTTGAGGCAAACATGAGAAGAATGGTAAGGAGGTGTGTCACAGATGTTGAGAGACCGTGTGGTAAGATAGACAAGAGTTTGAGCATTGACGCGCTTGTAGTAGCCAGCGCAGCCTATCACCGGACAATGCATAATGAATGTATTGTCGCTAATGTTGCGTTTCCTCTTAGCACCGAAGATCGGGCAATGCGTATTGAGGAGTGTTAGGACTGTTCGATGCTCGACATCCAAAACTCCGGCTGAGGGTTATGAGAAACTTGTATCGGAGTTATAGGCTGGGCATTTTGCGCTAGTGGCATTTACCCAATGAAGAGTAAGCTAGCTTCCCGATGAAGTTAGCGGCACGGGATGTCTTTACCTCGTCAGGTGAGTGCGGAAACGGAGTTTCAACAGCTCCGTTGGTAAGATCGCTTTTATGTTTGTTTAGACGATTTCCTTGCTTTGACCTAATGCTT
This sequence comes from Carpinus fangiana, assembly GCA_006937295.1. Taxonomy (NCBI): domain Eukaryota; kingdom Viridiplantae; phylum Streptophyta; class Magnoliopsida; order Fagales; family Betulaceae; genus Carpinus; species Carpinus fangiana. Next base: position 514,691 of record VIBQ01000013.1, on the reverse strand, counting down.
GAAAAAGACTGAGAGAACGTACTACTCGCTGTCTTTTTCGAGGCGCGCTTCTCACTATTCACTTTGCCGAGGACAGCCCGGACGCATTGAACCAAGTCAGAAGATGGAGAACATGGAAGACTATCAGGACTTTGACCGCTACCAAGATGTCTTCGGCCAATTACGCCTCTTGAAGAGTTACACACATTTCCTCTTGTGTTTCCCAATTCCTGAAGACAAGTCACGGGATACAGTCATTAAGAAGCTTAACATTGCTACGGCTGAGGTCACTTTGAAAGTGCCATGGCTAACCGGAAAAGTTGTTAACGAAGGCAGCACTCCGAGCAGCTCTGGGCTGTTCAAAGTTAAGCCCTGCTCCTTATGGGAACCGCCAAACTCGATCCTGCGCGTAAAAGATTGCTCCGACGTCTGTCCATCATTTCAAGAGATCATAGACGCTAAAGGGCCCATAGAATACTTTGACCCGGCAGTGCTGACGCATTGCGTCGCATTTCCTCAGAGCTACCAAGAAACAGAGGATGAACCCGCTTGCGTATTGACTCTTCAGGCCAACCTTGTACATGGTGGTCTCCTTTTGGACATCGCTGGGCAACATAACATTATGTCGGGGGGTGGTATGTTGCAATTCTTGAAGTTGCTTGCCAAGGTTCTGCGCGGTGAGAGCATTTCCGATTATGAGATTAAGCACGCCAATCTAGACCGGCGGAATATGGTTCCCTTGATCCGCCCAGAGGAGTCTATGATAGATCTCAGCAGGTTCAATCGACCTTCATTACTAGCTTCTCTTGTACCGGCTGTTCCTGCACCTCACGGAAAATGGTGTACTTTTGGGTTCACAGCACAGAAAATGGCTGACCTAAAAGCCAAGGCAAGTGACGCGACTCAATTCGTGAGCCCAGTCACTTTCATTTCGTCCAATGATGCCCTCACGGCATTCTTCTGGAAAATCATTACACGAATCCGTATGCTTCGCATCAAAGATGACCAAGCCACGTCTAAGTTTGTCCGTGCTGTCGACGTTCGACCAACGATGGGCGTGCCCAATGAGTACATGGGCCATTATGTGTACAATACATTTTCCACCCTCAAATTTCACGAAGTTGGCAATTTATCGCTCTCTGCTCTGGCCTCAGTGATGCGCAAGAATCTCATGAACGACGTGACTTCTCTTGCAGTGCGCTCCTTTGTGACGCTCCTGGATCAAACTGCGGACAAGACAACTCTCATGTATGGCGGCGAGATGAATCGCGATACAGATGTTGCATTTACTTCAATTGCGCAGTCTGACCTTTACAATATCGAATTTGGAATCCTTGGGAAACTGGCACTCTTTCGAAGACCTAACTTTATCCCAAGGGCTACAACTGCCATAATGTTTCCCAAGAAATTGGATGGATATCAAGACTTCCAGGTCTGCTTACTGGAAGAAGATCTGCAGGAGCTACGAAAAGATGCAGAGTGGGCGTCATATGCCGAACTCATCGCTGTCGACTGAACATGACAGGTCCACGGATATTCAAATTCAGCTCCAACCATATTTGCTCAACAGTCAACATCCAAGCTTGACACAAACAGCTTGATCGTACTCATTGATTATGTTGTATCTAGAAAATAATATGCATTTGCTTTGCAAGATCATAGATGTGTCCAACAACAAGATCCACATCTCGCGACTTGAACGGTACTCGGTGATCACCATTCCACTCCACAAGTCTTGATTTTCCTCGATCGCAGTACCTGTGAAGAAGGAGCCTATGAAGGTTCAGGTTAGGATCTTGCAAGCCATGCACATGGACTGTTGGAAGTCGCAATATGGAAGTGAATGTGGCAAGATTTTCTTCTGACACGGTGAAGACCAAGTCGGCATGTTCTCTCCTGTCGCTCGTAGGATCTAGCCATAGCAGTGGACCCCGACCAGCCATTAAAACAGCAAATTGAAAGTCAGCCCTGGAAATCCACGAAGGATTGGTGAGCGTATGTCGTTCTTGGGTCGATAAGACTTGCTGCCGAAAAAGCAACGAAGCGCAGACCTTGGCCCCTTGGCTGAAGCCCATCAGTGCGACCCAATCTCCTGTAGCTCCTTTCATATCGTCTTTATCCATGGCGAACTGAATAGCATGGTCAATGGCCAGAGCTGTAGATTTAGTGTCAAGCTCCGAGTCTTCGGACGCCCATGGTAGCCATCTTTTGTATGGGCCCCATTCAGCGTAGACAGAGAGCACGCAAGGTCCCGCCAGGGATGTGAATGGACCTTCGACAAAGACGAGTCGAAAGTGAGATTTGATTCTTGATGAGATATTTCGACACTGAGCACGAAAAATCCGCGCGTTGGAACCTCCACCGTGCAGGCACAGAATGCGGGGAAGATGAAGCGTTGATATACTCTGGAGTGCTTCCATGATCTTAAAATGGTGATCTGTCGCAAGACTTGTATGATAGTTCAATGGCTCAGTGATTAAATCAACGCCTAACTGCCCTTAGGACTTATGTCCTGTTCGCTGAGAAGCTGTCTGGTATCATATCGGTTACCATTACCCCATGCAAGATACTTTACTTGCACTTAGCCGCCAAAAGTCGGTCGGACATCATTCTTGTCGGAATTATTGTAAGTCCGGAAACATCTAAACCTGTGGACACACGTTTTCGAAGACACCTCGGAGTTTTCTAGCTCATCTGTAAGCATGTTGGAAAGGAGTCAATGACAACTAGTACACAATAGAACGACTAGCTTTGAGACTAGTACAACATGAGAGACCTTTTATTGCCTGGACCTGAACAAAAGCCATTGAAACGCATTGAGTACGAAACAATCAGAAGTCCGACAAGGTTTGCCCCGACAGCACTCAACGGACTGTTATGAGCGGCTCCGAAAACACGTGGTGTATAACCGAACTCGGTTTGTATGAGAATAGTCTTCCCGAGTCTTTACTTTTTTCCCTTCTCCAGCTTTCATAAGGGCAAAGATCAACGATTCCTCTTCCAATACTGGCCTGATTTCAGCGAATGTGAAGTTTGAATCAGCAGTGGCCTAGATAGAGCGTACGGGATATCTTTCGATTCTCATGTCATGATGCAGTCCTCTCCATCACCACCAGTGAAGCAAGGTGCTGCATTTGTATTTGGATCTCAGGCTCTCGACTTCAACAAGGAAGCTGTAGATCGGTTGCGCTTGAGCTTGAGCAAGCCGGAACACAAATGGATCTTGAACGTGTTTGAAAACCTTCCTCAGCAACTGGATAGCATTTCTGCAGTCATTAAATTTGGCTATTCAGCAGAAAATGCAACACAATTGCGGGCACTACAGCAGTGGGCGGACACTGGGACACTGTCTAGAGAATATTTTCCACTATCAAATACACTTCTGACCCCTCTGGTAGTTACATATCAACTGGTCCTATACTCGGAATATGTCACAGTCTCTGATCATGGTTGGATATTTGATAACAAAAATTTCCTTCAGGACAAATGCCAGACTTTGGGTCTTTGTACTGGACTGCTGAGCGCAGCAGCAATATCATGCTCCAACAATCAAATACAGTTCCAAGAAAATGCGAGTACTGGAATTCGTCTTGCATGCGTATTAGGGGCTGTCGTGGATGCAGAAAACGACAGTGGGAAGTGGGATTCCTTCTCCCTCGGATGGAATTCGCCGACTTTGAAGCGTGAGATAGCCGAGGTTCTGAAAAGCTTTCCTGAGGTATGTCTGCAACTCTGTGTTTCATGACCTTGAAGATCTCAGGCTGATAATATATTTTGGAAAGGCGTATGTCTCAGTCATACCAGAAGAAGCTCGCATGACAGTGACTACTCCGAGCAATACATCGTCGTATTTGAAGAAAGAATTGAGAGCAAAAGGTCTGGCGGTGGTAGAAATTGCGTTGCGGGGCAGCTTTCACAATCATCGCCACGCCTCCACTGTTCAATCATTGCTTGAATTTTCAGATTCAAATGCACTGTTCCGCTTCCCGGATGTGGCTCAAATTGTCATACCCATGTTATCTAATATCACTGGTGAGCATGTACACAGCGGCAATTTGACCCACGAAGTCATCAACTCAATCCTTTTGGAAAAGTCAGATTGGCACCGTGCATTCACTACACTTCATTCCACGCTGGATCCTGATTCTAAAGTGGTCTGCTTTGGACCTGAACGTTGCATTCCCCCGTGGTTCGGAAGACAGCTTGGCACTAGACTGGTTGACGTCTCGGATGCCAGCTGTTGGGCAGGTCAATTGCCGGAATCTTCCTCCAAAGACAATCAGACAGAATATTTTCCTCCCGAAGATGCTATCGCCGTGATAGGAATGTCCTGTGAGCTGCCTGGTGCATCTGACCTTGAGGGTTTCTGGGAGATCCTCTGTGCAGGCAAGTCGCAACACACTCAGGCTCCATCAAGTCGATTCAACTTCCGAACAATGTGGCGAGAAATCGACCCAAAGCGAACGTTTTACGGAAATTTCCTGGAAGACTACGACACATTTGATCATAAGTTTTTCAAAAAAAGTCCCCGAGAAATGGCATCTACAGATCCCCAGCACCGCCTAATGTTGCAAACCGCGTACAAAGCAGTAGAACAATCTGGGTACTTTGATTCCCGCCTGCCAGATCTACATATTGGATGCTATATCGGCGTTGGCTTGGTTGACTACGAAAATAATATTGCGTGTCATCCTGCTAATGCATACTCGGCAACCGGAAATCTAAAAGCCTTTACGGCCGGTAAGATCAGTCATTATTTTGGATGGACTGGTCCTGGCTTAACAATAGATACTGCATGTTCTTCCTCAGCAGTGGCAATCCATCAAGCTTGTAGAGCTATTCATGCCGGTGAATGCTCGGCCGCGCTAGCTGGTGGAGTCAACATCATGACAAGCCCTGAGTGGTTCCAGAATTTAGCAGGCGCTTCCTTCTTGAGTCCAACTGGACAATGCAAACCCTTCGATGCTGAAGCTGATGGCTATTGCAGAGCTGAAGGCGTTGGTGCAGTATTCTTGAAGAAATATTCTTCAGCTGTTGAGCAAGGGGACCAAATCCTAGGCGTTGTTGCTGCGTCCTCGGTGTATCAAAATCAGAACTGCACACCCATCACAGTTCCGAATGCGCAGTCCCTGTCTGGTCTCTTTAGTGGCGTTCTTGATCGAGCTAAACTAAAACCAAATCAGGTGTCTGTCGTCGAGGCACACGGTACGGGAACGCCAGTAGGAGATCCTGCAGAATATGACGGTGTGCTTCGTGCTCTCGGAGGTCCTCAACGAGATCAAGTTGTAAGCCTTGGTTCAGTTAAGGGCTTGATTGGTCATACCGAGTCTGCCTCGGGTATTGTGGCTCTCATCAAGACTATCCTTATGATCCACAAGGGCTTCATTCCTCCTCAAGCAAGTTTCAAGGTGCTGAGTCCTCTGATCAAGGCTAAGACCTCTGATAATATTGAGATAAATCAAAGCGTCAAATCTTGGTCTGGTTTCCGAGCCGCCTTGATCAATAATTATGGGGCTTCTGGGTCTAACGCTTCCCTCATTGTCACACAGCCTCCCCGTCGCTCCGAGAGCTCACTGGAGCGCATTACAGAAAAGCCTTCGAATGACTCTACCTCGTGTTATCCTTTCTGGATTTGCGCTATCGATGATAGAAGCCTTCAGCAATTTTGCTTCAAGCTGGTCCAGCTGCTCAGAAATGCCACCATTTCAGATAAAACTATTGCCAATTTATCGTTTCAACTAGCACGTCAGTCAAATCGTCTGCACAGTACGGCATACATATTCAGCTGCAGCTCAATACAAGAGCTTCAACAAAATCTGGAAGCCTTCTACAATGGACAACGAAAATCTTTACTCACACAGTCTCCTACTTCTCCGAGACCGGTCATACTCTGCTTTGGAGGACAATATTCTAAGTTCGTTGGTCTCGACCGAGATGTCTATGACCGCGTCACGATCCTGCGTACTCATCTTGACGACTGCGACCAAGTCTGTAGATCAATCGGACTGGATAGTATCTATCCAGATATTTTCCAACGTGAACCTATTTCAGACGCCATCAAGCTTCAGACCGCGCTATTTGCACTACAATACTCTTGCGCACAGAGCTGGATCGGATGTGGATTGAAAGTCTCAGCTGTAGTAGGTCATAGCTTTGGTGAACTTACAGCTTTGTGCATTTCCGGGGCGTTGCCCATCAAAGATACTATTCGGATGATTGCCTCTCGAGCTCGTATCATCCAGGACTTTTGGGGGTCCGAGAAAGGCGCCATGATTGCTGTAGAGGGCGACCTCACCGATGTTGATCGCCTTCTGACAGCTTCGTCTAAACAAAACCCGGGTGAGATCGCGCCAAGTATCGCATGCTACAATAGCTCGAGGACCTTTACAGTAGCTGGGACAGAAAAGTCAATCGGAGCACTCCGTGCAACGGCTGCCCAAAATGGCAATAATTTTGAGACCAACATCAAGATCAAGAAAGTTGACGTCACAAATGCGTTCCATTGTTCTCTAGTTGATCCACTGATTGAGAGGCTGGAAGCCTGCACGGAACATTTAGTCTTTGATACGCCCAAAATCTTACTGGAGAGGGCCATCGCAGACGGCGAACCCACCAGACTTAGTCAAGATTTTGTAGCAAGCCACATGAGGAAACCGGTGTATTTTAGCAATGCAGTCAAGAGACTCGCGCTAACATTTCCTGGCGCCGTATGGCTCGAGGCCGGATCTAATTCTGGCATAACGTCGATGGCTGCACGGACCGTTGCTTCAATGGCTTCATCACACTTTCAGCCGATCAATATAACGAGCAATGGATCATTTCAATTTCTCACGGATGCAACGGTAAGTTTGTGGAAAGCCGGCTTGAATCTACAATTTTGGGCCCATCATAGTATACAAATACTCGATTACACCCCGATCCTATTACCGCCATACCAGTTCGAAAAATCTAGACATTGGATGGATTTTAAAGAGCCCCCTCAGGCCAATCAAGATCCAGGAATTCTGTCAGAAGACAGTAAGCAATCAGAAGATCTCTGGACCTTTTTGGGCCACCGAGATAATCACAAACGCCGAGCACTCTTCCGGATCAATGCCTCATCTGACAAATACATGAAACGCGTGTCAGCACACATAGTAGCTGGCTCTGCCCCGGTGTGTGCAAGCACATTCCAGCTTGTAATCGCCATGGATGCATTGTTCAGTCTCGTCCCCCCGTCGGAAAAGCACACTTTGAGTCCAGAACTTCGCGTTATGACCAGTCATGCGCCTCTATGCATCGATAAGTCGAAGATGATTTTACTTGAGGTCGAAAGTGTGGCAGACGATGACATGACCTGGAGTTGGAACATTGTCAGCAGTGTGAGCCAGGAAACAAGTGCAGCTACCACTTTACACGTGTCCGGGACCATTATATTCCAGAAAACGGACGATTTATCATATCAGAATGAATTTGCAAAGCTCGAGCGTCTGGCGTCCCAACAGCCATATTTAAATCTCCTCAACGGCAACGATGCTACAGAGCGTATTCAGAGTCCACGCACAATCTACAAAGCTTTTTCCGACATTGTAGAGTACAAAGATGATCTATACAAAGGTCTGGAAATTCTTGCCGGCACTACCAGCACTTCTGCTGGACGAGTCTTCAAGAAACATCTAGGAGAAACTTGGCTGGACCTAGGCCTTGCCGACTCATTTTGTCAGGTTGCGGGCATCTTTCTCAACACAATGACAGAAAAAGTCGATAATGAGATGTATATCTCTGATAGAATCGATCAATGGATTCGTTCACCACATGCGACCATTGAATCGCAACCACATCAGTGGGATATCTTCGCCTGCCACTACAAATCTTCCAAGAAGGAGTACATGAGCGATGTCTTTGTTTTTGACGGGTTGACTGGACGTCTAATCGAAGTGATCATAGGCATCCATTATGTCTTGGTCTCCAAGATGGGATTGGGAAAATTTCTGCTGAGCATGACCAAAGGGGTCAAAGACTCCCAGCCAGTCCCTGAAGTAGAAAGTCTGAAAGCTCTACTACCCAACGGTGTTCACTCTGAAACTCGCAGAACTATTGTGAGCTCTCCCAAAGGAGTCTCATCATCATCAGGGTCCGAGGTTCATGTCAGTGAGAAACAAGTCAGCGGCAAAAGTACAATCGTACCCCAGATCAGAGAGCTGCTCTGCAGCCTGTCCGGCCTTGAACCTGATCAGGTCAAACCAGATTCTGAGCTTGCAGACCTCGGTATTGACTCTCTCATGGGCATGGAACTAGCTCGAGAAGTCGACATCATGTTCAAATGTACCCTGGAAGTCTCAGATTTGGTGGAACTGACCGATTTCCGAAGTCTTGTTGCTTGTGTCGAGAAGACTCTGGGGTTGACGAAGGACGCTGAAGAGGCAGATAAATACACATTGACAAACGGTAACCTTCTTCCTGTCAATGTCGTCACCCCTCATCTCAATGGCAACCCCGATATTGATGATATACCGCTCATCAGCACGAACGCCAGTGTGAATCATGTCAATGGACATATGAACAAAGAGTTTATTCACCCACATACGAACGGAACTAGCCGAGGAAGAGACCTGCCTACGTCGGCCGTGCTAAATGCCTTTTCCGAAACAAAACGAGCCACCGATAGATTCATAGTTGAGAATCATCTGGCAGATTACACGAGTCAAGTGTTACCGAAGTCAACAGAGCTCTGCACAGTCCACATAGTGGACGCATTTGAGCAACTTGGTTGTCGAATTAGAACTGCGGAGCCGGGTCAGTCTTTAGATCGGATTGAATACCTTAAAAAGCATGAGATGTTTGTCCAATTTCTATATGGTATACTGGAACAAGCCGGTTTGGTGAGGATTGAGGGGTCCAACATCACTCGAACAACTTGTCTAGTATCTTCAAAGTCTGCCGAAACTTTATGCCAGGAGCTTGTACAAGACTATCCAGAGCATTCTTATGATCAAAAACTGACTTTCTTTACGGGCTCAAAACTCGCCGACTGCTTGACAGGCAAATGTGATGGACTACAGCTCATCTTTGGCTCAGCAGAAGGACGCGAAATTGTCTCTGGAATGTACGGGAAATCGCCGATTAACGTCGCCTGGATTGAACAGATCAAATACTTTTTAAAGCGGCTATTTCAACAACTTACAGACGTTAGACATCCAATCAGGATTCTAGAAATGGGCTCTGGCACTGGAGGCACAACAGGGCAAGTAGTACCACTACTTGCCGGTCTTGGTGTCCCTTTTACGTATACCATTACAGATCTGTCGCCTTCTCTTGTCGCTGCTGCTCGTAAGAGATTTAAGCAGTATTCCTTTATGGAGTACCGAGTTCTTGATATAGAGGCTACTCCACCTGCAGAGTTACTCTATAGCCATCACTTGGTGCTTGCCACAAATTGCGTTCACGCAACACATGACCTATCGAAGTCTACCAAGAATATTCGGGATCTGTTGAGGCCGGATGGTATTCTTCTTATGCTTGAAATGACAGAGCTCTTGCCTTGGATCGACTTGATATTTGGCCTTCTGGAAGGTTGGTGGCTGTTCGAAGACGGTAGAAGCCACGCCTTGGTTCCGCCTCAAGTATGGAACAGCACAATGCGTGAAGCCGGCTTCAAGCATGTCGACTGGACAGACGGAGAACGGCCCGAGGCAGGCATTCAGCGCATCATTATCGGCATGGCAAGCGATTCCGAATCCGTAAATACCCCCCCTCAATTATTGCGGCGGCAAACCACTGATTTTGCTCCTCGTCAAGGCTTAGTCGATGCGTTCGTCGACAAATACTCTCACAATTTTGTATCACCGCTTCCAAGTGGCCCCAGTGAGCTACCCATCCGGGATGGACAGTGCATTCTCATCACAGGCGCGTCGGGAAGCCTCGGATCTCACTTGGTAGCACAGTTTGCATCCCTTCCGACGGTCACGCAAGTCATCTGTGTCAATCGGTACAGCAGTATGGAGCGCAACCTGCGCCAAAAGAACGCCCTTGAGTCACGTGGGCTTCATCTCGACTCGACAGCTTCGTCAAAAATCTTCGTCATCGAGACTGACACGTCGAAGCCAATGTTGGGCATGACGCTCATGCAGTACGAGACACTTGTAGGCTCCGTGACACATATCGTGCACAACGCATGGCCAATGAGCATCACGCGACCAATCAGCAATTTTGAAGCTCAGTTTAAAGTGATGGGCAACCTCATTGAGCTGGCTCGAGTAGCTCATGGTGAGCAACATGCAACAATCAGCTTCCAATTCATCTCGTCAATCGCCACCGTTGGATGCTATCCTTTACGGACTGGTGATGCCCTTGTGCCGGAAAGGCGCATGATGGTTGACTCGGTTCTGCCAACGGGCTATGGTGATGCCAAGCTCGTGTGTGAGCGTATGCTTGATGAGACATTGCAGAAGTTCCCTCACGCTTTCCGGGCAATGATTGTCAGGATAGGCCAGATTGCTGGGTCCAATACTAGTGGCTATTGGAACCCAGTGGAGCATCTAGCCTTCTTGATCAAGTCTTCTCAGACCATCAATGCGCTTCCTAGTTTTGACGGCGTAAGTCAATGTTCTGCTTCTTTTATTTCATTCCTGACTAAACCAACAGCATTTGTCGTGGTGTTCGGTCAATGATGTCGCAGCTTCACTTTACGAGCTATTGCTAGGCGAGCATCTGCCTAGTCCGATATACCACATCGAAAATCCTTCTCGGCAACCATGGAGCTCCATGATTCATGTGCTTGCTGATACCCTAGCAATCTCGCGCAGGAATATTGTCCCATTTAATGAATGGTTGGACCGCGTGCGTTCATTCAAAGGTCCAGCAGACCAAAATCCGGCAAAGGCACTTGTATATTTCCTGGAGGAGAATTTCGTGCGCATGTCTTGTGGGGGCTTGATTCTCGACACTGCACGGGCAAGAGCGCATTCGGCGACCTTGAGGACAGTCAAGGCAGTGAACCAAGAAATGGTAGAACTGTACATCCGAGCTTGGAAAAGAAGCGGATTTCTCGAGTAGATGATTGAATAATGAGCGGCCCTGAATTTTCACATATCGATGTGAAATGGAAAATGCATTTGCCTCTTCTCTCAATTGGTTTCTCAGTTCTACCCATTCCCTGACACGAGAACCGTGTTTTCCATTTATGTAGGACGAAGATAATCAGCTAATCACATCTAACGCCAGCTCAACTGCATTCAGACCCTTCACGTGCTTATGTCCACTGACAAGACAAAGCTCTCCGCGATACTGTTGACCTGGCTCAGGTACTTTAGCACATCAGTTACCTTCTGTAACGAATCCACGCTCGATGGTTCGAAGCTCCCATGCGTGAAGAGGAACTCGGCGCAGATCATTAACGGCATCGACGTGAGTGGATGGGCCTGCATAATCATCGTCAAGTCAAGTTTTCAGTGAGGGATCACACATAAAGCGGGATTGCCGACCTTGAAATAACTGATGTGGGTTAGTGGATTTGTAAGCTTGACTATTTCCAGCGCCGCGAGCCATGCAAAATCGCGGTACTGAGTGTTGATGCATTGAAAGTCAGTGGGTTTTTGGAATAGGGCGTCTGGAATCCCGTTGAGGATAATGGTGCAGGCATGTGCCATCATATGTGTAAAGAGGAAGAGGGGTTCAGAAGAACTTTGCTTTTGGGAGAAGACGTAGGTACGGTTTGTCAAGATGGCATCGATAAAGTTATGGCGAGTATAGAAGTCTTGCACTGTAGCGCCGAATGGCGGGCTTTGCCTCGACTGAGCTTTGTGGGCCAGTGTCTGCATGCATACGCTGGCGACTATGATGCATTCAATGAAGGGGAGCTGCACGCTGAAATGGTCGGCTACCAAGAGATCAGAGAGGTACTCTGCGGGAGCCGGTCTCCCAGCCTGATAGTCTTCCTCTGAAACAGGAAGACGAGTGGTTACCTGAACACAGAACAGTCAGGAAGTCTTAAGTCAAGGTTATTTCTGGGCCGCACCTTGTGTTCTTGAAAGGTCAACGGCAGACCCTGATGGAGGTTGGCGAATGCGTCAAAGACATATGCAGTCCAGAAAGTTCGCCTTTTCTCTTCCCTCTCTGTCCACTCGAGAGGTGTCTCCAGGCCTTCCAAGGCATTGTCAACAGTGTCGAATTCGTGCAGTTTCATCAATTGAATAATGCGGTATGCGCGACCAGTGCTCATCCAGCCACTGCGATAATGGACCCTGGTGAAGTCATAGATCGCCAAAAGCAGCCAAGCTTGGGCTATCTTGATAGGAAAGGGCTGGTCGAGGTCGCAGGTGGTACCGAAGAGATCTAGCGAACTTTGCGTTTCTCGGTATAGACGCTTGCGAAGCTCGGAGGGATGAGCGGAGACTGATGCGGCCACGGTCCACATCGCGTGCTGCAGGCAAGCCTGTGGAACGGATTGATCTAGCTCTTTTGACCAAGAGAAATACTGCTCTTTGTGTAGCATGGGTGCGAATGGATGCACTCGTTCAAAATATATCTGCTCTCTTGTAAGTGTGAGTAGTGAACCTCAAAAAGGGTTGCAAACAAAGAGAAGCTCTCGTACAAGTCGGCTCGAATCAATGGAGATATGGCCTGGCTCGAGTTGTCGAGAGAATGCGATCTAGGGCGAGGTGTCGCCAAGCGCACAGGCGTATGTGGTGGACTGCCATCACTCTTGCGACGACGTTCAGAAGAGTTTCCAGGCTGAACGGGTGGCGGAGATGCGTCTGGCGAGGCCCTTGGCGCAGCTTCTTCGACAGAAAAGCCATGGACCTGACTGGCAACACTACGTTCGAGCGAAGCTGGACAGACATCAATTCTGGCAACAGCGAGCAGTGCAACATTTGAACTGACCAATGCGGTTCTTCAGGACATTCAGGTGTCCCTTCTTGGGACCTCGAGCCGGCTGCGATGTGACTCTCATGCAATCCAGGTCTGATTCAATGCAGTTGCCACACGCGGGCTCTTCCCTATCGCAGCGCAGTTTCCGACGACGGCAGCCATCACAAGCCGCACCAGACAGCTGACGGCGCCTCTTTGGGGGGTTAGTCTGTGCTTCTGGCGGCGCCATGCTGACTTGACCGGGACGGAAGGTCGAGGGATGCTATATCTGGCTGTGAGGACCCCTGCGACTTGCCTTGTATCAAGCTTTTGACCCGTGTAGCTTGGCACAGCGCTTGGGCCTGCGCGAGAATTCCAGGTGGTGTTATATCCTCGCGGCAGACATGTCGGTGCCGCGGGGTGGTTGGCAGAGGCCCGTGCAGCTTACCCAACGGGCTCCCGTCAGACGTGCATTGTTGAGCAACCAGGCAAACCTGCAGGGGGGGACCAGGTGGCCGAGTGTGTCTGAGAGTTATCTGTAGTATTATAGGCTCAAGCGAGAAACTTCGCTTAGCTCGGCTATCTACGAGATGCCGCGGACCATGCCGCCGGTCACTGGCAGAAGAGTGGTTCGCTTGTGCAGCACTAACGAGAGACATCTTGCGTGAGCACGCGTCGCCAGAGCGGGTGAACGCTTGAGTGCTTCAGAAGACGGATGGCATCGCATCAGGAGGCGTCGCCGCCCCGAAGCCACCGCGGACCGTTTCCGTCGAGCCTCAGATATCTTTCAGCCCCCACACTCCAATGCTGCGTTGGAATTCGGCCCACTCGTTAGCTGCACTCCACTTGCATCCCAGGCCTGCTCACTCGTCAGCCGTGCCTCATTGCCTCGGAGACCGTCTACATCGGCTGATCTGCATCGGCACCAAGACAAGACAGCCTCCGAGAGGCCCATGCAGGGAGGTCCGGTAAGCGCCAGGCAGTCGCGTCCTTGTGCCGCGTCAGCCACCAGCTGAACCCGCCTGAACCTATTCGCAGATGCCTGTGAGATCGCAAGAAGCTTCTGCATCAGGGGCGCATGCGACTAAGGGCTAGCGCTGTGCACTAGTCAGCCCTAGGTGCATCAGCAGGCACATTGATCATTGACGTGCGAGCTCCAAAGGCCAGTGCTGAAGCTTCGCATCGTCCGAAGGACGAAGGATGGTTCCAGCACCGTCACAACCTCCTTGAACTTGCCGGAGACGAGCGCTGTCCTACTGCGTGCTCAAGGACCGCAGCAGTAACGCACCAGGTGGTGTCTGTGGTCATGCCCGCCTAGTGCGTCTGCCGCCAGCAACATCGTAAGGGGCATTGCATCACAGCGACAGCGTGTTATCAAGGGCTGACATGAGCTTGTGACTTGTCATTGTGACACCAGCAGGGGCCACGCATTTCAGCATGCCGGCCCGAGTCATTCCACCATGTGCATACGTCCTCTGGTTCCACGTCACATACCTCTTGTTTCCACCAATGGCACGAAGAATTCTCTGCAGGCTTTGTGGCCTCTTTTCCCGGCTGAGACATTTACCCATAATCACTTGAGGTCATGTAGGTGACCGTGCCGTTTTTTGGCACTAATGGACCAACAAGGTTCACACTCTGCCGACGTCAGGTAACGTAGAGCAAGGACACAGGTGCTCAGGCGTCCCCTTAGTTGTCATCGGTGCAGGCAACCGTCGTGCATCTGTGCTCCAGGGAAGCGCCTGCAAGCCTCCCGAAATCTGAACACTGACAGGCGTAACAAGAGGTTCAAGGTTCTAGGCTGACGCGGTCACTATGATCTCGAGCAGAGCATCGACATCGCCGCAGCTCAGGTCTTCAAAGTGAACCCAAAGGTAAGAGATTGGCTGTTCTGGCTTGGTTCGGGGTCCTACGTCCGTGCAGTAATCTCATCTTCCATTTTCACCGGTGTGGGCGCGGTATCTAGCAGATACTGGCATAGCCTGCTTTAGCCGAAGCAAAGTTGATGAGCATAGGTATTTGTGATTCAGCTGGTCAGACAAGCAGGAAGAGAGTACTGCTATTTTGTCGTTGTCGTGAGCACTGTCATTGGTAGCTCAGGGTCGTCCCTTATCAGCTCGATCCAGTCCTAGAATATTTTCCGTTGGACGACTACACTTGGTGATGTTATCAAAGAAGCCGCTTATCTAAGGTGGTCTAGTATTGTGCTTATGTACTGATATACGTCCGCTTTTTGGGGAAAACGTTAGTTCGTCGCAGCTATCAGGTCTACTATTGCGGTTTACATGTAGTACAATAGAGTGTCGATGGCCTAAGCTACACCTCTGGTATCGTTTCTAACACAGTGTCGTGGCCGCCGCCGCTTCTGCTGGCTCGTACTCCTGATTCAACTTACAATAGACCACGGCAGAGTAACAAAATAACTCTGAAAGTTGACAGCAGGGCAGTCAAAAGCCAGCGTTGATTTACTGTTCAGTGTGGATATTGCTAGCGGGCCCAGCTGCTTAGTCTTGCCTACCTGCTGCCCCGCATCAGCTGAAGCTGCAGCTATGGTGGGTCGTCCTTCCTGAAATGCCCAATTTTCCATGGCAATGTATCTTTCCGCCGCACCTCTTATCTATGCTTCGATCCTGTTTGTCTTCGGTGACCAATCATGACTCCGATCCATGACCAGGTTCGTGCCGGACCCCGCAGATAGCTTGGCCAGTAGGTGAGGGGTATTTCGAACATTCAATGGCATAGTCCTGTCTTACTATTATCGTGACATTTGTATTACTCTTCTTTTGTCTGCACACGTCTACATCTCTGAAACGAGCGTGACCCTTGAATAGCTCAACAGCAACTATGGGGCTTTCCGAGCTTCGCTACGCCGCCAAGGTCGATTTGAAGAAGCCTGCAGATCAGCAGGAAGTGCTTCACGTTTGTTCCCAACGCCGTAGGCTTCCTCTCCCATTTCTGATATGGCCATTTGCAGAACCGCTGGCATCCGGATGTTCCATTTGCTGGCAAGATCAAGAATGGCGAAGTGGTCAAGATTGAGTGTGTTGACTGGACCGGTGGTCAAATTGGCAACAATGATTCCGCAGATGACATGAAGAACGTCGATCTCACCAAGATACACTACCTGACTGGGCCTTTCGAGATTGAGACAGCTGAACCGGGAGACGTCCTCGTCGTGGAGATCAACGATGTTCAACCATTCCAGGACCAGCCTTGGGGGTTTACGGGCGTATTCGACAAGAACAATGGCGGCGGGTTCCTTGATGAGATCTATCCTGAGCCGTAAGTGAATTCACCGTACAGGCAACCCCAGCTAATGTGATCCAGAGCCAAAGCCATCTGGGATTTTGAAGGTATTTACTGCTCCTCTCGCCATATTCCGGGTGTCCGCTTCGCCGGTTTGATTCACCCTGGTATTTTGGGATGCGCCCCGTCTGCAGAGATTCTAGCAGAATGGAACCGCCGGGAGGCCCAGCTCATCAGTGAGTGTGCCCACATGGACAGAGATGTTGCGCAACCTCCCCAACCTCTCAACGTTCACGCTGGCAGCGCTAGTCCTGAACTCAAAGACAAGGTTGGAAAAGAGGGGGCAAGGACTATTCCCGGACGTCCCGAACACGGTGGGAACTGCGACATCAAGAATCTGTCTCGCGGTTCCAAGGTTTACCTGCCAGTCCACGTCCCCGGGGCCAAGTTCAGCGTAGGGGATCTTCATTTCTCGCGTAAGTACCACCTAGTGAATACCGAAACTCCGACTAACAAGCCGTAGAAGGGGATGGGGAGATATCATTTTGTGGAGCGATAGAAATGGCAGGGGTAATTACCATAAAATTTACCGTTATGAAGCAGGGTATGGCAAAGTTAGACATGAAATCGCCCATCTACATCCCTGGACCTGTCGAACCAAACTTTGGACCTGGCCGGTATATCTATTTCGAGGGCTTTTCAGTTGACGAACATGGCAAGCAGCATTACCTGGACGCAACAGTCGCCTATCGCCAGACCACGTTGAGATGCATAGAATATCTTCGTCGCTATGGGTACAACGACTACCAGGTTTACCTTCTGCTGTCATGCGCGCCAGTCCAAGGCCATATCGCGGGTTTGGTCGATGTAAGTGGCATCCAGAGTGTTGTTCTGTTTTCCCCAGGAGCTTTACTAACAAGTCCAGATTCCTAACGCTTGTACGACCCTTGGGCTGCCCGTGGACATTTTCGACTTTGACATTTCACCTGACAAGGAAGCCAAGAAGCTGGACATGGGCAGCTGTGCCTTCGCTAGCAAATAATGCATCGCGGGAGGAATGAAGTGCGGTTGTAAATCTTGAGTCCAGTCTGAAGTCTGAATGTACCGTGATGGCCTTGGACCCTGAACAAAATGCCAAGCCCTGTGACCTCACCCAAGAACTTTTTTTGGTGAAACCGCTGAACGATTTGTGATGGTAAATACTCTGCATGCAAGCATGCCTTCAGCTTATTCGGGGCCTAAGCTTCCCCTGGAGCTGCGAAATCAGGTTGGCTGTTGGTGAATCTTTCATCTTGTATCCCTACCCTGCTGACAAGGAACAGATCAGCCCCGCAAACCCAAAGGTCGCAATGGCCTGCCACATGCGCGTGTTAGTCGCAAAGACCAGCGCAAACTGTCGAGGCAGCAGCAGAAGGTTCGACCGCAGATAACACAACCTTATCGCCCCAGGCTGCAAGCAAGGGACGATCATGATACATCAGAGGACACACAAGAGGATGATGAGACACCTCCGCCCAAATCAGCCTCGAAGGAGTCAACGCGATCGGAACCGAAGAGCAATTCAGAAGCACCCTTGAAAAGTGCAATGAAGAATCCCAAACACAAATTAGAACATTCACCTAAAAAGGCTCAGATCGAAGCACCTCCTACGAAACGGAACAAGAAACTTCAAGACGACGATGCTGAGATCGCAGCGCTGGAAAAAAGGCTGGGAATAAAATCCAAGAAGTTACCAAAGTCGTTTGAAGAAGACGGGCTAGAGTCTATTCTTGGAGATTTGGATGGCGAGAACGCGAATGACAAGAAGCGGAAACGCAATGAAGATCGCGAATGGCTCGAGAAGAAGCGGAAGCGTAATGATCCAGAGGAAGAAATTTCATCCGGCGACGAGGATGAACTCACCCTGGATGATGGTGAAGTGTCGAATGATCATGGAGCATATGACATGGATGATAGTTTCTCCGACACGCTCGATGGACTTGTGGGTGGGGACCTGTCGGATGATGCATCTGAACTCGATGCAGAACAAGAAGAAACTGCAAGTGACAACGATTCCGGTTTGGAAGAGGGTCTAGGAAGTGATGAAGAGAATTCGTTTGACATTTCGGATGATGAACCTGCAGAGAAACAGCCGCAGCGGACTGCACGCGAAAACCCTTACGTTGCACCAGGGACAGATCCGGTAAAACCGGCCACGAAATATATACCACCTTCACTACGTGGCGCTCCTTCCTCGGATGCAGAGGCAAATGCACGTCTTCGACGCCAGACACAAGGTCTGCTCAATCGATTATCAGATGCCAATATCATCTCTATCTTAGGCGAGGTCGAGAAGTTGTACCAGTCCAACCCTCGTCAGTATGTCACCTCGATATTGATCGACCTGTTGATTGGCCTGGTCTGCGACCCCTCTCCATTAAACGATACTTTTATGATTACCCACGCCGGTCTCGTTTCAGCAGTCTACAAAGTCATTGGTTCGGACTTTGGTGCTCAAATCATAGAGCGACTGATACAGTCATTTGATGAGCAATATTCCACCGCAGCTCCGCAGTCTATTGAAGGCGACAACGACAATGCTGCCAGCAAGAAATGCAAGAATTTAGCTTCCCTCCTTGCTCAGCTATACAATTTTCAACTGGTATCTTCGAATCTTCTCTTTGATTACGTTCGTCTCTTTCTCGACTCTCTGACCGAATTGAACACCGAGCTACTTTGGATCTTCATGCGACTGTCTGGCACTCAACTTCGTACTGATGACCCTTCATCTCTCAAAGATATTGTACTGTTGCTGCAGAGGACAGTCTCTAAGAAAGAACAGAAGTTCCTATCTGTGCGAACCTCATTCATTATTGAGAACATTACGGATCTTAAGAACAATCGCCTCAAAACTGGTGCACCAGGCCGTGCAATTACAGCAGAGCATACGCAACAAATGAGGAAGACGCTGGGCACCCTTTCTAACCGGCCTAACCTGAAGGCTACAGAACCCCTCCGCATAAGCCTCGCCGATGTAAAAGATACCGAGAAAAAGGGCAAGTGGTGGCTCGTCGGCGCAAGTTGGAAAGGCAACAGCGAGCCAACGTCCACCAAATCCGCAACAATTACCTCCGCGACAAGCAACACCAACATCCACGAAGACGCATCCTCAGCCCAAGATCCAACGCAAGACAACACAGCCACCAGCACAAGCAACGACGTCTCCCTCGAACACCTCGCCAAAGCCTCCGGCATGAACACGACCATCCGCCGCGCCATCTTCATCACCCTGCTCTCCGCCTCAGACCCCGTCGACGCCCACCACCGCCTCCTGCGCCTTTCGCTCAAGCGCGCCCAAGAGCCTGAGATCCCGCGCGTCCTGCTGCACTGCGCCGGCGCCGAGGCCCGCTACAACCCCTACTACACGGCCATAGCAAAGCGCGTGTGCGCCGCCTCGTCTGCGAAGAGCAGCGCGACGTCGCCCGCGCTGCGCGTCGACGGCGACGGCGAAAGCACCGGCGGGGCCGGCCACGTCAAGATGCAAAAGGCGTTCCAGTTCGCGCTGTGGGACCTGTTTGGGCGCATGGGCGAGGGGCGGGAGGCGGACGACAGCTCGGGCGACGAGGCTGCTGAGGACGCGGCGAACGGCAAGGGTAGCTTGGGGATGGCGGCGGTGGTGAACCATGCGAAGATGTTTGCGGCGCTGGTTGCCGGCGGCGCGCTGCCTGTGACGGTGCTGAAGAAGCTGGACTTGGTGTACTTGAGGCCGAAGACGCGCGTGTTTGTCGAGGTGCTGCTGGTTACGATCATCACGAAGGGGTGCAAGGGGGGGTTGGCGGGGGTGTTTGGGCGGGCGCGCGATGTGGATGAGCTGGCGACGGGCCTGCAGTGGTTCTTGAAGAAGGTCGTTGCGAAGACGGATCTAACGAAAGGGGAGAAGGAGAGGAAGACGGTGCAGAAAGCGTGCAAGGAACTCGTGAATCTGCTTGCTGGGAGTGAAGCTGGGAGCACGTAAAGACAATGAGAGATGTGAAATGTAAGATAATGCCGTCCATGATACTAATGATATGTTAATCTGGAAAATATAATCCTGTTGTTGATGCGAAAAGGCTAGTAGTCGTAATCATCGTCAGCATACTCTTCCCTATACCGACGTCTGCGTGCCAGATCCTCTTCGAGTGTGCTCTCGCTGTCTGCGTCCGAGTAACCTTGTCATGTGTTAATAAATAATTCATGGGACGGCTGTCAGGAATACTCACCTTTGGGACCTCCGAGCCATGAAAGTAGGACTGGCAAGAGCACAAGCGCATGGCTCGCCGCAAGTAGAACAAGGGCTAGCCATACCCTAAAGTAGTAGATTTCAAAAATCTTGGATCGTGTGAAAGCGAGCACGCAGACGCCCAACAACTTCGTGATGGTAATGCCGCTGAAGACACTGCCACCGACCTGGCTCATGGCGGCCCAGGCGCGCGCATCCATGCCCACAAATGCAGATGAGATGGCTGCGCGGTTGTCAGTAGCTTTGTTCAGAGAGAAGTAGCGTGAGCTGACCGCACCACTTTGGTCTAGCAAGCTGGCCGAGGGAAATTGGAATGCCCGTGCAATGTGCGCGCAGAACTCTACAGCAATGCCAACGCATATGACTAGGTTAACAAGGGTGACGGCATTGAGACTGACGCCTGCAATGGCCATGGCACCTCCAATGTCGACAACCGTCATAGTAACCGTGACAGCAATGACTAGACCGGTCCGAATAGAGCCGAGAAGTAGAGAGCTGATGATAAAGCATGCTGCGATGGCCGATCCCACCAATGCTAGTGTGACACGGACAATGGTTGAGTACTGGTCAAAGAAGATGTAATGTTTTGAGTAGGGAAAGACGCTAAGACCAGGATTGGATTCTTCAATCTCGGTAGCTATGCGCCGGGCAGCTGCGTAGGATTGGATAAAATCGTCTTGACTGCGAAGGGGTAGATGTGCGCTCCTGAAATGCGACGCCAAGATGGTATTCGTCACATTGTCAAAAACAACAGCGTTGGAGTATGGGGCGCTGCCGCCCAGTGGGCAATCCACGTTCGTGGGGGCTTTCAGCCATCTCTGAAGATAGTACATGTACTCCTTGCCTTCCGGCATACCGCGAAGTAATGGCGCATTCCAGGGCGGTTTGCGGTCTTCAAAGCACGCTTGGCGACCGTCGACACAGCAGGTGTCGAACTCAGGATTGAGCCACAGGAAGAAGTCGTCAACCCAGCTGGCAGCTGCAGTCGCAAGAAAGCTCACTTCTGGTCTCTTACTCTCTTGCTCAATAATGGTGGATAGAGAGAACTCATCGCAGGCAGCAAAACGCCCACAGAGTTGTTCTTGATGACCTCGCTTCGTGACGTTCAACTCTCTGGTGACAAAGTAGACTGGCGGACCAGATTCAAAGTAGTCATAAAGATCATTAAAATATTCAATAAGATATGAGTCGTTCGGGATGGCGATTCTTTGGTCCAGCCCAAGCTCAACAGTAGGTAGAAGAGCTAGCCCTATTGTGAATAGGCCAAGAAAAGCAGTGAGTATGGCTACTTTGGCTTTTCTGCCCAGCAGAGCTGGTGCGTATGTCCGACGGATGAAGCGCTGGAGGCTGTCCTCATCCTGTGCATTGTGTACTGGATTATCATCAAGGCTGATTGGTTGCTTAACGCGAACGCAAGGAACACAGTCGGCCCGACCAGCTTCCACACGACGTTGATTCAGAGCCAGCACGGATACAAACATGCTGACTTGGAGGAGCGCGTTGATCACCACTGCTCCCGCGGCGTAAGCGGCAAAATTACGAACTGCTGGCATGGAGACAAAAGCTCCAAGCGCGAAAGCGACCGTCTCCATAGAAGCAGATAATAAGATGCTCGGGCCCATGCGACCAAGAGCTTTCGCAAGTCTATCTTCGATCGGCAGCTCAGGCCTTGTCGCATTCACGCGTTCAAACTCGTGAACGATGAGGAATATGTTGTCAACGCCAACGGCCAGGACAAGAAAAGGGATGACTTCTGCAATGATCAAGGTAACCTTGACACCTAGAGCAGAGAAAAGACCAACTGAGGCTGAGACCGACAATAGCACAATTAGAATGCCGACTACACCTAAGGAGAATTTGGATTGAACCAGGATGGTCGATGGGTTGCGAAGGATGGAGCGAACCGTGAGCGTAGTCGAGCCGAGTGCCAACGAGGCATATATGAACATGATGATGTAACTGATAACGACAATCTTAGCATCCGTGTTTGTGGATTTGTTGAGCTCCTGTTCAAGACTGATTTCGGTGTTGAAAGATACACGAAGGCCTCGGTCGTGTGCTTCATCTTGCACTGAGCGCAGAAGTGTGTTCATGCTCTTCTCCCAGCTGGCTGCGTTTGTGAATTGAACGGTACCTTCTTCATCGTTACTAACAACCCACGTTACTACCAGTGCCGACGAGTCTAGGTAGGAGCTATTTTGACCACCAAGAATGAGCTTTGGATCCAAGGGAAGACCAAAGTCTGGTAGGCAGGATGCAGGGTCACTGGTGCAATCGAGAAGTTTGTCTTGCCAGCTATTGCGATCAAGACCTTCGTTTTGAAAGTAGCCACTGACAGACTGAATGACACAGGATTCACCAGTAGGTTTGTAGCAAATATCATTAAGCGTCACTTCTGTGCCCTCAGCTTTGAGACGCTTGACTTGGTCCTCAACACCAAACCACCAGTGAAGAGTATCGTAACTTAGAACAGGACCAGGACCCGTTGGGTTCGTATCGTTGACGAGGAAAGCTTGCTCAGCACGGAAGAAAGGACCAAAGTTGGAGTCAAAAAATAGTTTCTCCTCTGCTGCAGCCGAGTCGGGAGATACCCAGAGACGGACTGGATCTCTCTCAATGGAAAATCGGGTCCATCCAAGACTTAGAAGGCCGACAATGACCAGGTTGGAACCAATGGTGAGGGCTGGAAAGCGACTTGCGGTTCTTGCTAGCCTGCTAAACAGCTTGTCACACCATGCATTCAGAGCGTAATGCTGCGGCACAGCACGGGTCGGGGTCCTGGCATTGTAGATAATCTCGTCGTCGTCATCTTCATCGTCGCTGGGCGCAGAATCCTGAAGGAGGCGAAGGCGGTCGTTGCAGCTCTGTGTATGTTTGCGGTAGGCAACATGTGCCGTGACCGCCGCGACCATGATGAAGACGAGGATAGAGTACACCAGGACAACGGAAAAAGATAAGCACGGCCACGCTCCAACATGACAATACAATGCTGAAGATACTTCAGGCAATTCTGTACATGCCGAGTTACAGTCGACACAAGTACAGCGAAAGTCCTTATCCGTAGTATTGCACGGTATAGCTTCGCCACCAGCGGCATCCATGCCAGGGAAACCCCCACCTTCTGTCACGGGAAAGTTGATCTGGAAGGGACTGCCAAGGAATTTCTTCGTTCCGAGGAACTTGAGAAAGTCGGAATAGTTTTTGGCTCCTCCGCCGATAAAGTTCATGGCCGGTGTGTTTGTAGGGCCAAACTTGACGGATTTGCAGCTGTCGTAGAAGCCAGCGCTGTATTCTTCGGACCAAAGATTGTCCACCTCAAGGACGAGTGCCTTATCATCCTTCTCTTTTGTATCGGTGACGTTGACAAAGGTAGACTGGTCTGGAGAGCAGGTGAAGGTGCAGAAGAGGTTGTAGAAGTTCTCACGGCACGCCGGACAAGATGATATCAGCTTGTTGACGGTTTTTAGGTTTTCTTCAAGGGCATCAACCTGTTTGTTATAGTCAATATTGAAGCATACAAAGTCGGGAGCGAGACTTACTTGGGCATCGTCGCAACAGATGGGTCCGTCGGACCACTTGTCGCCGCAGATATCGACCAGCTTCTGGCGAAGGTCTGACTCTGGTTCCTCGGCCTTGCCATTGTCGGCGCAAGGAACTTCCTTCCAAAAGAGTTGTGCGCTACCGCACTGGCCTCTCATGGCACATCTGCCCTTCTCGTGGATGGTGGTCAGGCCATGTTCTGGTTCGGCGGCTACGACTTGCCAGCTGCCAGCCAATACTAGTGACACGGCAAGCGAGCCACGGAACTTCATGGCCGCAACGTAGATGCCACGGAGCTCGAGGAAATCTTCGAGAGCCTATGTCACCCGAGGCTGTGGTCGACAGGTACGGAACGTATGGTACGATGATTCAAGGGCGCATTCAGTAGTGGTATGGTCAGACTTGCTTGTTCAGTACCGGCGACGCAGTGCGCGAAGCCAAGCGGCCGGGTGATGGAGGTAGGGAAAGGCTTGCGATCAGAACGTCAGCCTACAAACCCTTGACGCTGAGATGGTGAATGAGTATAGAGTTTGTAACGCAAGTCGGAGCTCAGATTGAGTTGCTTGGAGCCTGTGGCACCTGCACGCCAAGCTTCCCCACGTCATGGAACCAGGCACGCGGAGGATGTGCGGGGATGGGGTATGCAGATCTACAAATGCCACTCCTGATCACACTGATTAGCAAATTTTTGGGAGAGAGATGGTCTATGAGTAGAGTGCTGTACATGTCTATGGAGTAAACAGGTCTTCCAAACGCCGCCGCTGCTAATGATCGCTTTCTTGCATGGCCCCCGCCATGCTCTGCCATGCGCTGTTGAACGGAACTGGAGGCTGAAAGCTTGAAATGAAAGATCTCATGCTGGGCTCCTTCCACACCAGCTCATCTATGAGACAACGGCCTTGCTATCGGTTCAACGTCCGCATGACGGACTCGAATGCCAGGAGTGCAACGGCATTGGCAGGAAAGCTTCGGAGAAACGTTGGAACAAATCCTCTCCAGAAGGCCTTGTAGCCTCCTTCCTGGTAGATAGTGCGGGTGGCTTCTCGCCATCGACGAAATCGACGATCTGAGCCCAGAGAATCGGTCATGATGCGCTGCTTGACAACATCGGTGGGGTAGGTGAAGAGCCAGAACACCTGCGCCGAGAGTCCGCCGGCCCAGAAGTTGACCGCTGGGGTTGAGAGCGAAGTGTGCTGGGTGAGAGCTTGCGTGAAAAGGTCGTAGCTACCCCACCAGAAGAAGAAGGACGTTCGGAAGATCATGGTGGCCCCGAGCCCGTGCCACAGGCCTCTGATGCCGTGGTTGCGAAACAGCTTGCCAGCACAATCAAGTGGGCCTGAGTAGAGACGTTTTGACTTGTCGGCCTGGTACTGAATTTGTAGCCGCGCCTTGACATGCTCCACGGGTGCTGCAACGAGTGACACGGTCCAGCCTGCAAACATGCCTGCAAGGCCATGACCAAAGGCGGGTAATTTTGGAGGGGTGCCAATACCCTTGCTGCTGGACTCGGAAGGGTCAATGGCGGCGAGAGTGGCTGCTCTGGCATATCCAGGGTTGAAGACATGATCGTTGAGTAGACGTCGGTACAGGGTCAAAGATCCCAGCATGCTAGGGAATGTCAGTAAATGCGATCGGGTGGGTTTATCGCAACGTCAACGTACACAGAGTCCATGGCAAGCCACCCGACTAGAGGGGGAGTTACACCTTTGTAGAAACCAGAAAACCCTTCATGCCGCACCGTCTGCATGACGCACTCAATGGGACCTTTGAATTGAGACGCTTGAGAGGTTTGTAGACGGACTTTGATTGTGTCGAAGCTGGACAGGTCAGTACGAGTATTGCATAAGATCGTTGAGGGCACTCACGGATGACCCACGAGGCATTTGGCCAGCCCAGACGCAGCTCCAGCAGCGAAGCCATGCCATGTTGGAATACTTGTCGTCTTGCCAGCTGCTTGTTGCTCTGCGGCAGCAACCACGTCTTGAGCAGCCGAGCGCCGACTCGTTGCTGGTAGGGCGCTCATCGCCTGTGTCTGCACAAGTTATCTTGGACGAGAGCAGCCATATCAAGCTCAGAACAGACCAGACGATTGCTGTGAGCCGTTGAAAGAGGGATGGCTTCTTCGGAGCACACGGCGTTTTGGGACGGCCTTAGTAGATTTAATGCCTCTGTTGACCGCGGCGGACTTTCATGACGCAGTCGAGATCGGCGCCAGGGTCTTTCCATTTCTTGCGCCAATCTCCTCAAGATCTGGGTATTGCTTGTTCGCTTTTGATCCAGTGGATTGCTTCGAGCTTCGACGCAAGCAGAATGTCAATAGAGACGGCGTCTCCTGGGCGTCTGGTGGAATCGCGCAAAGGTAGGACAAGCGCTGAAGGATTTCAAACCTGATGCAACAGGTCATTGGCTAACTCTACGACAGTGTGGACCACGCTCATTACCAATAACAATTACCTCTCTGGCCTCCTTACATTAGATTACTGCCTCAAGAAGCATGGCTCCAGATACCCACTCATCGCTCTCTACACCGACACCTTCCCCGAGAGTGGCCGCAAAGCTCTCAACGCTCGTGGCATACCAAAAATGCGGATCAGCTACCTTTTGCCGTCTGTGGAGAAGGACTACAGCGCCGATCCACGCTTCTACGATTGCTGGAGTAAGCTTGCGCCATTCAGTCTGACCGAGTTTGATCGAGTCGTCCAGTTGGATAGTGACATGCTACCACTCAAGAACATGGATGAGCTCATGGACATACCCCTCGACCCGCCAAGTTTAGAGGGGAAAGGAGATCGCGTCTTTGCTGCGGCGCACGCCTGTGTGTGCAATCCTCGCAAAAAACCTCACTACCCGAAAGATTGGGTACCAGAGAACTGCGCCTTTACCACGATGCACAACACGCCTGACATCGCTCAGAGCCAAGGGCCGTCTAATCTGAGCAGCTTCGGCATGCCAAACGGTGGACTGCAGGTTATCAATCCATGTCGAAGTATATTTGACAGCATCTTGCGCCAACTCACTGTTGAAGACGCCATTCAATCATACGCTTTCGCGGACCAGTCAATGCTCTCCGATCTCTTCCACGGCAGATGGGTTGCGCTGCCATACAAGTACAACGCACTTAAAACCTTGAGAGACTGCCATTCGCCTATATGGCGGGATACCGAGGTGTCCAATGTCCATTATATTCTGAGTCCCAAACCATGGGACGAAAGTCCGGATGCCCCGAGTGAGGAGACGCACAAGTGGTGGCATACGTTCAATCAGCTGCGGTTGGGTGATGAAAAAGCACAGGGCATCAACGATGGATTCTGAGAGATTCTCGTGTTCAATTATAGCATGTCTAGAAAAAGCGAGAGGTTCGTACTCGAGTACACGGACGGGAGACTTCGAAAAAAGTGTGTGCATGACTGCCAGGACCGCGATTATTCAACACGATAGCTGTCATACATGACTGGCGTTCTGTCAGTACCATAAGGACTGGGACTGGGCAAAGAGTTTACCTTCCGAGCCATACCGAGCTGCACTGGCAATCCACATGCTTGTGTTGACAAAGCTATAGCGCGCATCGCCTGACTCCATCCTGACGTACAGCCTGAACTTGTAGTCATGGGGTGAGACCTCGTTAGCAAGTTGAGGGTCAAGCAGCTTTTGCAGTGTCTCCTTGTCGCCTGTCCGCCATCCGGTAGTCTTCACCGTAATATAAGCAGGGTCTGTATCATCAGTCTTCAAAAGGTAATTTGTTTCCAAAAAGGTCGACAGTTCTTCTGTCACCAGTTGATTGTCTTGTCCTCCTTGCTGCAATATGGCATCAGTACAAAGGTAGCAGCTGCTTATCAAACATCATGAAACTTACCACGACAGTACCGCGACCCCATAATGCAGACCACTCGCCGGATGAGAAGCTGATCCAGTTGCGTTGGCCCCATACAGTCTTTCCTACCGATATCAACGGGTTCAATTTTACGCTCATGCGGAAGTCAAGTTTGAGTGATGGTGTCGGCAGCACTGCGCTTGACGCCGTGGAACCTTGATTAAACCTTGAATTCAGCTGGCTCTGCGTCCCATCATCGCTCATAATGACATTTCACGGTAGCGGGCACGTATTTAGTCCTGCATGGAGCCCGTAGGAGGATCGATATCCTATGGATCATTCGCGATCCACGTTATTCAGGATCGTAGTGCGGGGTCCCACCAGTTGCTTTCAGCCGCATGATGCAACCGCATTTGACACTTCCGCGTATAATTGTCAACCGTCTGCAGGCGCTGGAAATGAACATCCGCCTTCAGATTGGAGCTTGGATATTCTATCTAAGCGACGAGCGTCTCAAGCATGGCCTAAATTCATCAATCCATCCTGCAGGATTTTCTCATTACACGACCCAACAATGGAGGAAGTGTGCTACAGGGCGCGACTAAGGTCTCAGTATTTGAACGCTGAACTGTGCTCCTGGAGGAAAGTAACCATGTCGCCAAGCATTTCTGGTGAGTACCAATGTCCGAGTCCTCGGTAGCTCTCGAAAGACACGGGGGCGCCGAGTGCCTCAAGACATTCTGAAGCTTGCATACCTAAAGGCAAAAGCACCTTTTCATCATCTTCTCCGTGACCAAGAAACACAGGAACATTTCGAAAGTTTGTGCTCGGGGCGCCAGCATCTGGTTTGTGTATCTCCAGCTGGTCTTGCAGAAATAATATAGACTGCTCGCCTGGTGTGCTTAGATGCTCCACTGCTGTTCCAGCAGCGCCATCAAATCGCTGTTGTCCCTCAATACCAGTGTCTTGATTTTCAGTACCCAATCTTCGACGGCGTGCAAGATGGGTCATGGTTTTGGCATAGGGTAACCATCCACACATTCCAAAACACGCTGCAGGAGCCTGCCCTGCATCCTCGTCCCATAACAGCAGTGCCACTAGAACAGCTGCGCATCCTTGACTGAGCCCGCCGAGGAAGACGTTTCCTCCGCCAACGAATTTTGTCTCCTCTTTCACCAGTTCATGAATATAAGCTGTGGTTTCACGCAACCCCTCGCTCTGTACCCACTCTTTGCTGTAAGGGTCTTTGAGTGACCATATGTCGAACCACTGCTTCAAGACGATGCGATTAGTAGCGGCCACGCGTCGGGATGGGGCCGTAGGAAATATGAATTTGGCTTCCGGAAAAATATCTGGTAGGGTTTGGAGATGCCCATGCCCAGCGACCTCTAGTGCAAGAAGGGCAGGTCCGAAACTGGGGCCGTTGTCACCGCGCCCGTGAAGGATGATGAAAGTCTGTTTGTGAGATCGAGATTTTGGATTGATTGTAATGGGTTGTGGAAACGCAGAAAGATCGGGTGAAGTCTGAGGTTGATGTGCCATAGCGAGCATTTACTCTCGCTGTGTTTCTTACAGTGGTGGACAACACTCTCTTGGCAGGGCGTCGTCCAAAAGAGGTGGGTCTAGTTATCTCTACTTATTCTTACGACAATCTCATAGTCAATGACGATCGCTCTTGCGCGGAAGAAGCCAAAGTAAGACTGAAATCTATAAGCAAGCGCCTAGAAGGGAAGTTGGTCAGGGGCAAGGGATCCGCTGCCGCCTAACAGGGCCGATGCCGATTTCCAGGATTACACATCAAAGTCAGCGTAGCAGTGTAGTGCGCTGGTTCTTTCCTGCAATGTGCATAGCCGCTAATCAGCACAAATATAGCAAGTGAGTTGTTAAGCTAAGCAGGTGTTTGTCATCAGGTGCGGATCATCACCCGCCTCCAATAGAGCAGCTTCAATCCTTGGCAACGAAACCAGTATCAAAGCAACAAGTCGTGATGGAATGATGCCCTATATGAGAATTAACTCTTTGTAGGTGCGATTTAACAAGACTTGATGCTGTATTTTTGCCTGGGCGATCCCGCCAATCAGTAATGAACGCGGGATGCGACTTTCAGCCGAGCGGAGTGGACCCAGCGTTACGTCACCACCGAGATTTGCCATTGGCACAGGCCCAGCGTAAGCATTCTTGCATGGAAGTTCCAAGCCTGGCTTAGAAATCGAGAACGAAAATGTCGCTTGCGGAAGGGAGTACCGCGTTGTTGGACTAGATATATAATGCTAGAATAGCATCCTTCAATTCTTGTCCCTTGCCACTCCTTGGAATAATCCCCATACCACATATACGCCACTCCCACAACAATGTCTTCTTCACCCCGCTATGATTCCAAGAAGGTTGACCCTTCCCCGTTGGGCCAGCCGTTGAAGTTCGAGTTTTCCGGCAAGAGTGCACCCAATCGCTTTCTCAAGGGTGCTATGACAGAGCGGTTGTCATCTTGGTCCCCCACTGATCTCAAGGCACGCGGAATTCCTAGTGACAACCTGATTAACGTCTACAAGCGATGGGGCCAAGGAGGTCTCGGCTTGATCCTAACGGGTAACATTATGATATACCCAGATCAGCTCGAGGCCGCCGGCAACCCGATCATCCCTGCAGATGCACCCTTCAGTGGCGAACGCTTCGAGGCC
This sequence comes from Carpinus fangiana, assembly GCA_006937295.1. Lineage (NCBI taxonomy): Eukaryota > Viridiplantae > Streptophyta > Magnoliopsida > Fagales > Betulaceae > Carpinus > Carpinus fangiana. The sequence continues at coordinate 484,351 of VIBQ01000013.1, read as the reverse complement.
TTCAAGAAGCTCGGCGCAGCAGCCAAGGCCGAGGGCAGTCTCATTGTTGGTCAAGTCAGCCACCCTGGCCGTCAAGTTGAGGAGCGCATCCAGAAGAACCCAGTGTCTGCGTCGGATGTGCAATTGACCGGAGAGGTCATGGGGATGCACTTCGCGAAGCCCCACGCTGCATCAGAGGGTGAGATTCAAGAAATCATCGAGGGTTTTGCACACGCTGCAGAGTACCTCGAGAAGGCTGGTTACGACGGCATTCAGCTCCACAGCGCCCACGGCTACCTCCTCGCGCAGTTCCTGTCTCAGACCACCAACCAGCGTACCGACAAGTACGGTGGCTCCCTCGAGAACCGCGGACGCCTGATCGTCGAAATCGCCGACGCAGTCCGCTCGCGCACTAGCCCCAGCTTTGTCCTAGGCATCAAACTCAACTCGGTTGAGTTCCAGGACAAAGGTTTCGCACCTGAGGAGGCGCAAGAGCTCGTCAAGACGCTCGAGGCGCACAAGTTCGACTTTGTGGAGCTCTCGGGCGGCACGTACGAGTCGCTCGCCTTCACGCACAAGCGCGAGAGCACAAAGGCGCGCGAGGCCTTCTTCATGGACTTTGCGGACGCGATTGTGCCGAGCATCAAGAAGACCAAGACCTACGTAACCGGCGGCTTCAAGACGGTCGGCGCCATGGTCGACGCCCTGCAGACTGTGCACGGCGTGGGTCTGGCGCGTCCAGTATGCCAGGAGCCCCGCTTTGGAAAAGACGTTCTGGCCGGCAAGGTCACTGGTGCGATCAAGCAGCGTTTTGATGAGGCCAACTTTGGCCTGACCAACGTGGTTGCCGGTACACAGATCAGGCAGATTGGCAAGGATCAGGAGCCGTTTGACGGCAGCAATGAGAAGAGCGAACAGGGTCTGTTGACGGACATGAAGGCATGGATGGGCGGACTGGGTGCGGACGAGAAATTTGAAAAGTACGGTTACATTGACATTGACAGTATCCCGGCTGTGCCTTACGGCGGAGTCGCAGCCTCATAGATGGTACTTTAGATCAGGAATCAGATTATTTTACAGATCTTGCCATCCTAATAGACATGAAAAGCCTGAAATTACACGATTCAATATGCAAAACATCTGAGTTGGCCAATACGTGAATCCACATCATAATCATGATGATTGTGATCCTCATTGAGCCGGGAGTATTTTGCAGGTGATGAGAGCGGCGAGTGCTACCTCTAAGCCGCTCTAGTCACTGCTTTAGATAGATCCCATTATTTATGATCCTGCAGTCATCCTTTCTATAGAGTCTTTTAGCTAACAGAGAGAGCGTCAGCCCATGTCGTGTCTTTTGGAGTAGGTTAGCTTTCCCTCTTTAAAGGGTTGTTGATATTGGCCCTCCTCATGAAATTGCTCAAAGACTGCGTTTACGAAGTCTGGTAAGATCCAGCGTACTTGCGCGATTCAACTATCACATCTTGAGTGCGATTCTAGAAAACAAGATTTGGAGTGGAGGTCAAGTCTTCTAAAACTCTTTCATTCGTTTGAGTACTTCAGAAATCCATGACTTCTGATTTTAAGGACTCACAGGAAAAACTATATTTGTCTTAAATATGCAGAATATCAACCGTCGACCAATCGTTGTGATAGTGAACAAAATGAGCATGAACTGGAATTTCAGTGGGAATGCTGTATTGAAATGGAGACATGACTGATTCCATCAATAGAACTGACTGACCGCCCTTGCACTTGCAATGACCAATGAGATTGAGGTGATGTGTAAGATTCATTATCCATCGCTTTTGAATCGGAGCGGATGGAAGAGATCAGCTCGGGGAAAATATTGGTACCGCCTTGCGCTTGAAAGAGCAGATATATTGGTAAATGAAATTGTGGCTCCTCCAAGAATCTTTGCAGTTGATATGAATAACCAGGCAAGTTTTCAGTTGGGTTTGACCGCTCAGAATCTTGAGGCACATCCTCATTCAGCGAGTGCGAATTCTCTTGAAAGGAGATTGTGTTGTCATCAAGAGCTGACTTCTGTTGTGATGAATGATTCCTTGGAGCTTCCAGAAGCTTATACACATCGCAATCATGTATTGTGCTTGCCGATTGCAAAGTATTGTTTGAAGGCCGGTGCTCAGAAACTGCTTGTGACGATCTTTGTTCACTGATTTCGGTACCAAGAACGTGCTTTATTGGCCATTGCAAAGATTGTGGCATAGTGAGAATTTCCATCTTTCCTTGTGAGATGTGGTCATAAGTATAGTGCTCAATCCTTTCGCTATTCTGGGAGCTTCATTCATGCGCGCTGACTATTTAATCACACTAACCGGCCAGGGAGCACAGTGGGGCCGTATGGACTTGCTAATCAGCTATTCGAGGAAGACCTAATCGGCCAAATGACAACGCACCAGCAGGTAGGCATCCATGGAAAGGTAGTGGATCCAAGCTTAACCGGCCAGATGTTTCAATCCCCCGGATAGACGACTAGCGTTCAAAAACGGACGAATAGCAGGTCATGTCTGACACAAAAGCTAGCATAGCCACCTTTTGTGCATTGACGCTCGCTCAGGAAGCTCGTTCATTGGCAGTCTACAAAAAGCACTACATTTCAGGCGTTTTGACAGTTTTGGCAACGCGTTTACATAAGCAAGAACAATTAGAAGCCAGCAGGTACCAGATGGTCTTGAGACAATGGCCTACAAAGACGTAGATAGTGCCTTGGCTGTAGCATCTGGTGTATACTCCATGACTGCCTCGCTCACTCCTTGCTCGCCTTCCAAGTCACCATCTGTGGTGACATTGCAGTACAGCTCATACCCTAGATGCTTGTAAAGGTTTTTGCCCATGAGAGCTGCAAGCACTCCTTGACTGACGTTGTCAATATCGGCCATGTCCAAGCCCCACTTGACAAGTCTCGTGCCATGTCCTCTACCCCAGTAGGCTGGATGTACAGCGCATGATGACATCTCGGAAGTTTTGGAGAAAAATCTACATCTCATGTCAGGGCCTGTGAGCTCCAGACTTGATCTCGTTTTGGGCTTACTTTTCCGTCAAGACATCCCCGAGTTTGCGATAGCTTTCTGTGTGAGCGTTGTTCAAGTCGCGGCCTCGGTTGGACGGAAGCGATGGGAAAGATCCTGCGTTACGGTCAATCCAAGGAGCACTGCAGGGAAAGGAAGTAAATCATTCATTGCTAAAAGCAAGACAATTACCATCTTTGTAATGGAATTGGCCATGCCGCTCCGAGTTGGGTTGAAATCTGTAAGACGCGACACCCACCACAATCTCGGTACCCTCTACTGGAGGTCTGTATTCATCGTTCTCTGGGATGATGGCTTCGGACTTCTGGTTCTCAAGGGCGTCGTACTTATCCAGTGCTACGAGCACAACGCAGTTTGGGTTTTGCAGCGCACGCAGGTATTCTGTACGGTAGGATAGGACTGTGTCTTCCGGAAAGATCCTGTGGTACGGACGCATCCATTGGAAGATTGGCGAGTAGCGAAAGCCGCCAGTAGCCACCACGCCGATGCGCATGACATCCTCCGGCGTCGCTAGTCGGAGGTTGGAGCTTAATTTAGGCACGGGCACTGATCGAGTCATGGTTTGAAGCCCGCAGACTCGCATTAGTTCGGGAAGTAGCTTATCACGAGGCGAAGTAATCCTGTGCAATATAATACCTGAGCAACTGAAAGCATTCAGGGTTGTCGTTGAGGAGGGGGACGTCATTTATTGGCCGAAGCAGGTGTGCGGGACAGCTTTGGCCGGTCAGGAAAGCCGCAAATCAGAGGACCGCAGGATGCTAACCGGTCAGCCAATTACGCACAGCCTGCCAGCCAACAAGAGCTGGCGGAAATGTACTTGAATATGTTTCACAGTCACGCGGTTGCTACTCGATAAAACACTTCACAATCAACATAGGCGACTTTTCGTTCTAGGAGAGCCAGAATGGTATGATACAAACGCAGCACGATGCAAAGCTCGACTGGGTACTAACTTCTTCCACAGGGTATATCTACTCATTCCCGGACCTCACAGCCCTCACATCCAGGCAACCTTGTCAACCATGATCTCATTCAGATTGCATGAGACGAAACAGGTGGTATGTCCAGCGCTTGTCCGGCGGCCCTGGTTGTGGCAAATCGTCTTGTGCTGATGCGAGTGTACTCGGGAATTTTGCGGCGTCTATTGCGAGTGAGATGATTCCCGCATCGAATTGAGGCGATATGAGACATACCTTGTTCTCGAAGCAGGGGAATGATATTGTTCATGTAAGTCATGGCCTCTTCATCCAACTCGACTCGATTGCGAAGCTCTGTCGGTCTTTCCTTTGCAAGTTTGAACATCGCCGGCCCTCTGAGAATGTATCTGAAGTGGTGGAGAATGTTGTTCGCTGAATAGTTGTACTCGGCTATCTGTTCCTTAATAAGGAAGCTTACTTTAGCTTCAGACCGCTACAGAATGGTAAGTAGTAGAACAAAGAAATTCGGTAAAGACTAAACTAACGGTCTGAAGTTAAGACAGCATAAAGGCGTACGCCTCGCCATGGGCATTTTCCAGGTTCGAGATTGCAATATAAGTGGCCAAATATATCTCGTACCATGGTTTTATGGTTTTACTCTTAGAGAATATGAGCTTTTGTAGTTTCCTCAGAAGGCTACGTTGGTAAGTTTTGATAGTAAGCAGTGCAGCAACATCGACCTGCTCTTTCAACATAAACGGGATTGGTATCTCGTCTGCAGCTCGCTCATCATATTCAGTTACACCACATTTCTCGCTACTGCTATAGTCCTGGATTGGAATTCCAAGCGTCTCTGACCCCTCTAGTCTACCTCTAGAGGCAGAAAAGAAGGTTGCCGCCCGGATGCGAAGTGCCAGATTGACAATATCGCTACCAGTTGCGGTAGCATATCTTCTAGCCTCTTTAAGGCTAAGCCGGGAAATCTCGTCTTCTGCTCTACGTTCCATATAGGCGATGATATTCGACCAGTTATCTTCAATAAATTTCCTTACCGCCTCTAGAATCTCGCTCTGGTCACTCCAACCATAGGGTGGAAGCTCCAAAGTTTTAGTTGTACCATCCGCAGTCCAGGTAAAGATATATTCAGAAGCATCTTCGACATGATAGCGCCGACAGCACGCTTCTATCGGCGGTAATTGAATTGGGAGTGCACCAGGAAGTATCCATCCTATACTTACACGCTTGGCAGGATAGGTGCTGTCTGACCAAATGAGATCAGGAAAGTGGACATCGCTTTAACGCAACACACCATTCCCTGAACATCGTTAGACATAATTATAGACTATGTGTCTGATGGACTTACCGTGACGTGCCGTAACAGCATTCTCAAGTCTATCACGATAGCAAGGCTCATGGTACGACCGTACACTGAGAGCGACGGCCTGACATTGATTGCAAGGGAATCCCGGGTCACACTTGCATCTATCAGCATACAATCAGATGATCTAGGACTGTGAGCTCACCTTCACGTTGAATTTTCTACATCTCGAACAGCTTTTGATGCTCCTCATGTCGTTCGCCTGTCTCAGCTGTTCTGCAGTCCGCCTCTTCCTCGGCTGCTGCCTTGATTTCTGGACCCTTGACCCTTCATTCGAAACCTGACTGGACTGATGCGGTGGATTGTTGCGTGGTCTCACAGGAGATCTAGATCGTTTCAGCTCAGGATTCGGCGCTACCAATTCCCGCCCGAGATGAAGGACTTACCCTGCCACAGCTGGTGCTAGGATCGGGAGCTGCAGCTTGCTTCCAGCACTGGAACTGTACGATGTGCGAGCAATGCGATCAACGGAATCAGGGGTATCTGAAGAGCTAGTGGCACGGACAGTGGCCTCGCCGGACAAGGTTGTGCTCGAGCTGGAGTCCCAAGCGGAAGAAGGAAGAAGGCTGGCTCGAGTCGCGTCTGGCCACGGGAGTTCTGTATCAGAATTTTCGAGGCCCATTTCTGGCATAGAAACGCCGAAGTCTATCAAGGTATCTGATATGTGGTCCGATACTGCGAGAGATTGGCCCCACGCTGATCCATGTGCAGGCATGATACTGTTGTGCCCATCAACGAGATGCTGGTGAAGTATGTCCGATCCAGATGCAAGATACTCAGGCGTCCAAAATTCTGTCGACGAGTCGAACTCATATGGATCAAGTGATGACGGGAACTCGAAATCAAACGGCATGTTGAGGTCATGCGCCGAAGCAGCTGTGGGAAGCGTTCCACCATGTGCGATGCTGCCTCGGACTGGTTCTGCGGCTGAGTGACCGTAGAGCACGGAGTTTGCGACGTATGGATCGTAATTCGACAAGGATTCGCCCTGGTCCCGATCAGACTCGTTGTTTGGAGGTAGCTGAGTAATGCTTCGTCAGCTATGAATGGTGGCACTGGAAAGTTTACACATTACAGAAGGATTCGTTCGAAGCGAAGGCATTTGCGGCAGATTGAGTGCTCCTGTGGGTGCAAGAGACGACAGGTAGGGTGTAACCTCGCCATCCTTGACACGGACACTGTCATGCGCGGTCAGATCGTCCTCGGGCATCGCTCACGGTGGGACAGAGACCAGAGTGATCATGACACAGAGACAACATTGCCTATGTGCGGCAGTGAAAGCTACCGCCAAGGCTGTCGTTACGAGCAAGGTCAAGTCAGCCCACCGCACAATCCCACATGCCTGGCACAAGAGATCTCGGGTTGGAGCATCTGTTCATGGGACCACGCCAACCCCCGAAAATGCGGGATCGCCGGCGGGCCGCGCAGGATCCAGTCCTCCATTGAGCCGCATATGATAGCCTTGCTCCACCTTGGACAAGGAAATACCCGGTGACAATGCAGCTGCTGACGACTGCTATTCGCTAGGCTATATTTCAAACAGCAATCTGCCACGTCACGCATTTCCAGCCTCGCACCCTACCATGCCAACGAGCGCTTCGGCAACCTTTGATGGCCCGTCCAGATGCGGCTCTTGTTAATGTCTTATCTTCCGGAATGGCCGTCTACCCCCCCCCCCCCTTTCCACGATACGCACCACGAACTGAAGATATATGGCACTGCGGTATGGATTGTCCTCCTTTCGGCTGGGATGGCCGACTTTGAAATTCTGCAATGTTGGCGATAATTCCTGCACACAGTGGACTCCAAAGAACTTGACTGACTACTTGAGTGTTGTTCTCCCAAGACAACAGTGGCAGAAACTGCCATCCCTGTTCTGCTGTGGAAAAGACTACTCGCCTGCGTCCCTTGGGCTCCTGACGGTGTCGCAGAGTTTCTCTGCGACACCTCGGTACGGGCAGAGGAATTTACGGATGAGGCTCAGTGCCGTGAATCACATCATGTCTCACACCATCTCATTGGCTGTTTTACTGACCGGCGACGACGTTGGGGATCGGCCGGTGAAGCGTGGGTACGTTCTCGGCGTGCATAAGCCATGTCAGGAGAAGCGTAGGCACACGCTCAACGTGCATAGCAATGCCATTGACCCCGCAATCTGGTATTCTACTTTCGCTCAGGTGGTTCTCAATGGTGGAAGTTCGGCGACTGATCAAGGATGCATGGGTCAATGCGGATGCGTCTAGATTGTTTCATGGGCATAAATAGCGTCGATGCTTGCTTGCACCATTGTCCAAGTATTCTTGTCCAGTCTTTCTGTTTATGAGATGGGAATCCAGCGCCCACTTAGTGTGCCCTCCGAGCCTGCGGAGGGTTATGATGCATCCATTCGTCAGCTACAGCCAGCAGCTGGACCCCAAGTTTGGAGCGGCCGGGATGCGGACTTCAGGAAGGAGGATTACTGCACCCATTTAACCGATCAAGACATTGAGAACATCGATACGGCCCTGGCTCATTTCAAATGTCAGTACTGGTGTCGAATCCTACAAAAGCAGCATTGGTGCTAACTTGTCCAGCGCTGGGCTTGTCTCGCGGTCATATTACTGCAGAGACATTTCCGTTGCCAGCTGAGCTTTCGGATCGTCTGCATAACTTGCATGCAATCATATCCAAGGGGGTTGGCTTTCAAGTCCTTCGCGGTCTGAATTCGCGTCGCTACAATGAAGAAGACGTTGTTGTCATCTATGCTGGGATTGTCAGTCACGTGGCTCCATGTCGCTCGTCGAGAATAGGTAATTCAGACCCGCAAAGAAGGTGTCCAAGCTTTTGCTGACCCCAGAAGATCATATACGCGATGCTTCCCAAGATGCTGATGCGAGCAATGTTCTGTTGCGGCCCCCAGAGCTACCAGTTAGGTTGGTGAGTGGAACAGGATTCGAATATGTATCCGTACACAATGCTGATCCACCTCTTTCAAGTCATTCCATACCGATGTTGACATGGGAACCATACTCTCCATGTTCATCCGAACCTGCAGCCCGGAAGGAGGTCAACAGTCAATAGTTAGCGTCGGTCGTATGTATAACGATGCTCTTAGGGAGTGCCCAGAGATTGTTCACGAGTGGATGAAGAACTGGCATTGGGAGATCCCGCAATTGGACGACAGTGTTCGCTTCTACAGACGACCAATTATAGCAACCATCGACGGGATGGTCCAGGTCAACTTTGCCAGGAGCTGGCTCAAGTCTGATCCTAGATGGCCCATGAAGACCGCGAACCTTCTGTCACCACTACAAGAGGCTGCTCTGGACAGACTGGAGGAACTGAGTCATCGACACAAGCTTACCATCGATCAGCGCGAAGGAGACATAGTCCTCCTCAATAACCTGTCAATGATGCATGCTCGCGACAAATACAAAGATAGCTTGGACTTGCACAGGCACGTCATGCGTCTCTGGTTGTGGGACCCCGTTGATGATCCTCCGGTTGCAAGCGGCCTGGGTTGGCGCCAGCAAGACTGGGCCTCCGTTCCTCCAGCGCAACAGAAACTGTTATCTCTTGATGAATGGGTCAAATTTCCCTATGCATCTCGAATGAAGCTTCTGTACACAGCCAAAACAGGAAGTGTCGGGCATGATTGAGATGCAATTTTATCGCTTTGCTACCACAAATGATGCTCCCTTCACACATGTATTTTGTCAAATCAAACTCTTCTCTCTGTATCCATCAGTGTCAAAGTTTCGTGAGCATGTTCCCGGTATGTTTTGGAGTCCAACCGATTTTGGTCAGTAGACAGAGGGTCGTGTAAGTGTGTCAATACGTATGGTGCAGTAGCATTGCAGCGCGATTTTGAAGTTGCACAAAAGTATAATCTGCCGCTTTATAGATGTCATCGCTGTAGTTGGTCTGATTGACAAAAGGTCTCGCCAGTTGAACAACTGCGGAAACTCAATCACGATGTTCCACCGTGGCCAAAAGTAAGAAGCCCGGAAATTAGCTTCAGCCGGACTGAACGATGACGTCCTGCCGAAGCCTGTGCCTCGACTCGGCTGCGGGCTAAACCGCTTCTGCTCTGGCGGCAGGCACCGAGAGCCGGAGATCGTGGGGATAGAGCTGTGGCTACGTAGGAGGCATTGCGAGCTTATATATTACCTGCGGTCTCGTGTGTCTTTACACCTGTCTTTATCTCCCGCCTCCTGACCCAACTTCCACAACCGTCATCCCCCCACCGACGCAATCATGTCCGCTCCCAATGAATACTCCACCCAGATCCACAAGGCCCTGGACCCAATCCTCAGCAAGACTCTGCTTCTGCGTCCCGAAATGGTTAGTCTTTTGCGTCGCCGCTTTCCGGCGAACTCACCGCTCTCCGTGACGGCCGCACGCAGCATTGCTGACGAAATCGCTGCAGATGAAGGACGAGTCCAGCTTTCTCGAGATGGACATCACCAACGACCAGCGCGAGAAGCTCACAAAGCTGCTGGAAGAGAACACCTCATACACCTTCGAAAACAGCGCCGAGGCCGACACTCTAACAAACGGTTAGTCAAAACACACTGTATCCATTGAATTTGGGTCGTGGCGACGAAATACTGACTGACAAATTCCCAGTCCGCACAGTCTTTGATTGGTACAAGGGCAAGGCAGAAGCATAGACGGGCAGCTCGTATTACGTGCCCAATGCAATCGTAGCTAGCTGGCCAATGGTCGAAGCGCAAATAGCTATGAAGTACGTCACAAGATACGCTGCACAACCAGTCAAAAAGTTTGAAACATCATGATGCATGTCGTAGTCTAGTCTTGTCTTCGTGCCCTGCTTGACTCGCGGCCCCACACTTCGTCTGCGTCTCTCTTGCCCTTCGACTCTGGTATACAGAATGCGATGAATGCAGCAAAGCCTGCCGCCAGAACAGCAAAGATGAAGTACACCTTGCCCTTCCCCAGGGCTTTGTTAAGTACTGGGAAGAACTGTGCAACAACAAACGTAGAGATCCAGTTTGCTGCAAGAGCCCAACTCTGCGTCGCACCCACAGCCTCTGGGCCCACTAACTCACTCGAGAGAATGAATGGCACTGGCCCTAGACCCAGACCGAACGATCCGACGAAGGTGAAAACTGCAATGGCAGACAGCGTTGCAGTAGACGTCAAAATAGCCACAGCTAGCACCAGCGATGAGGTGCCCATGCCCAATAGCGACAAGACGAGGCATCTCTTGCGCCCAAGTCGGTCGCTCAGCGGCGCGCACGACACCGTGACGACGAGGTTGAAAAGCGACACCAGCAGATTGATGAGTGCCGACGACGTGGTCAGCAGATCTGTCAGCAGCGACACGCCGTAGAAGACGATGCTGTTGATCCCTGCAAACTGCTGCGCGACCATGACCACCATGACCGCGACCGTCGGCCACGCCCACTGCGGGTGCACGAGCACCTGCACAATGGACAGCGCCTCCGGCCGAGCCTGTTGCTGCTGCTGCAGCTGCTCGCCGCCCGCCGTCTCGCCCTCCCCATCCAACAAGCCCGTCTCTTCAGTCAAGCCACCACCAACACCACCCCACCCCTCCATCTCAGCGCGTAAATCATACCCCTTCCCACGAATTCGCTGCAAATCGCGCCTCGCGGCCACATAATCCCCGCGCTCCGCAGCATACCGCGGACTCTCGACCGCAAACACCAACCCCACGCACTGCACCACCCCAATCCCACCGCCCACCGCCAGAATCACGCGCCACAGCTGCCCGCGACTCAGAAACAGCCCCAGCAGCTGCGCCAGCACGATCCCCAAACACGTCATGATCTGCGTGAACGCGCCGAACAGCCCCGTCGCGCCGGGCGGCGCAATCTCCGCGACGTACAGCGGCACGACGACGACGGACGCGCCGGCGCCGACGCCCGCGACGAAGCGGCCGAGCGCCATGACGGCGACGGAGGGGGCGAGCGCCGCGGCGAGCGGGCCCGCGGCGAAGAAGAGCGTGTTGTAGCGCACGGTGGCCAGGCGGCCGTAGCGGGCGGCGAAGGGGCCCGAGGCGAGGGCGCCGGCGAGGCCACCGAGGGTGAAGAGCGAGGTGACGAGCCCGATTTCGAGGTCTGTCATGGGGATGCAGGTGGGGAGGGCGGCGGCGGCGGAGGAGGGGGTCAGGGGTGGGGTGGTGGTGCGGACGCGGCAGGTTATGGCATCTTGAGGGGCGTTGAGTTCGGCCTGGGAGGGGTGGGGATTAGTGTTGGGGGTTGCTGGGGAGGTGCGAGGGGGTGGTGTACAAGGTGGTAGCCGAAGAGTAGTGGGCCGATGGTGGCGACGACGAGGAGGTAGATTAGGTAGCCGGTGAGGTGCTTTGTCCAGCTTGGCTTTGCACGCTCCAGCATAGAGTGCTCTTCGTCCCGCATGATGGGTAAATGCGAGGATCAGAAAGCCATGTCGGCCGTGGTGGAGGGATGGTTGGATGATATGTTTGCCAGACAAGAGCTCGCGTGAAGTCTACGCGCGGAACCGGCCGACCGATGTACAGACAGCTACATCATCACTGGTTTTATTCTGCACAGGTATTCTCAATCATTTACCAGTTCGGTAAGATATAGAAACTAGTACAAGGAATCAAAAGATCGTCTAGAGCTTGTTTTCAATCGTAATCATTGTAATTCATTCGTGGGGTATCCCGTCTCATCACCCGTATAACATCCATTCAATATCCCAACCGCCGAACCCATACAGTTTTCGTCAAATAACGCCAGGGATACATATACGTCGTGTCGTCGAAAATTCTCGTAAACCACATCTAATCACTGTTCGAATCGCCTCTCGCGATGGTCGCCTTCATGTCCTTCTTGCCATCGTAGCCAGTCTCGGTGGCAATCTCCTCGTCATACACAGGCACGCCATTGTTGTACGCAAGACTTGGGTTCTCAATCGAGTCTCCAACCTCGAGCCACCCCTTCTCAGCGATGCGAGTGGCGGGTACGCGGAAGAAGTAGTTGAGACCGTAGTACACACCGCTCGAGACGATGAAGCCTGAGAAGAAGTTGACATTGTAGATGTACGTGGCGCCCGACGGCACGGGTGTTCCAATGGCGCCTGCGAAACCGACAACGTTGATGATGATGCCGGCAATGTAGGCGGCATACGCGCGCCAGTTAATGCCCATAGTGTACCAGTAAGGGCCCTTCTTGTCCGTTTGGTAAAGATCAACGACCTGCAGGTAACCCTTGCGAACAGCGTAGTAGTCGCAGATAATAACGCCGGCGATGGAAGAGAGGAACACAGAGTATGCGGAGAGGTAGGTGGTGAAACTGCTGGCAGAAGAGGTGAGATACCAGGGGTTGATGCAGAGACCAATGATGGCGCAGATGTAACTACCGCGGCGGATATTCAGGAACTTGGGCATGAGGGCAGTCATGTCAGTACCGGCAGAGACCGAGTTGGCAGCAATGTTGGTGCCGAGCTGTGCTAGGGTGAATGCTGTAGAAATGAAGAATACGCCAGTGCGATTTGCGGCTCCACCCTCGTCAAGGAAGCTCTTGAGAATGTCGAGAGGGTTCCAGATGTAGCCCTGGTTAGGGAAGATGATGGCGGATGAGGACGACACGATGATACCAATGAAAGAGGTGATGGCGAAACCAAAAGGAATCGTGATGAGCTGGGACCATAGAGCATCCTTGGGCCTCTTCGCAAAACGAGAGAAATCAGGATCCTGAAGAGCAGGGTTAGCCTCAGAAAAGACATCCAAGGGAGGGAAATACGTACGTTGACGATCAGAGTCGCAAAGTTGGCGATGGAAGACATGATACCGCTAACAAAAGCCCAGGCAAGAGCACTCCCTTCGATCGTGTTCTTCTGGTGCACAATAGGTCCGATACCGTGGGCCCTGGAAATGGCCCAGGCGAAGAAAGAGACACCAGCGACGGGGACAACGTAGGCTTTGACAGTGAAGAGGTGGCGGATCTTGTGGACCGGGAACCAGAGGAAAGGCAAGCTGCCAACCCAGAAGAGAATAAAGGCGACAAAGTATGCATCATTCGTGATACCAGGTGCGTGGATGGTGGTGGGCATGTCCTGGAAAGAGTTCCAAATTGCTCGGATCATGAGGTACACGCATTGACCACCAATCCATGACTGCACACCGTACCAGATGCAAGCCATAACCGCACGGTTGAGGACAGGCCACAGAGAACCCCAGATGCCAAAGGACGCTCTTCCAACGACGGGGAAACCGATGTGATATTGAGCGCCAATTCTTCCCGTCATGCAAATGAAGCAGGCAGCGATAGTGTAGCCGATCCAGACGCAAAGCCATGATTGCCACCAGCTGAGGCCGCCCTGGATCATGGAGGATGAAATCATCCAGGTGTTGATGTTGAAGGAGTCTGCAATCCAAAAGGCGACAAAGTTGCGGGATCGCCATTGGCGTCTCTCTGGTTCGACGGGCTTCAAGTCGTGGTTGGTGAGCATGAGCTGGCCGGCAGTGAGACCTGGCTCAGCATCGACGGCCAGCTTGTCCGACAGGCGGGACACATTGCGACGAAAGGCCCCCATGGTCTAAAGACCGTTTGGTTGGGCAGAATGTGTGGTGGTGGGGGAAGCAAACGAGATGCGATAGGGAATAATGAGGAAAATGGCAAGACAGGTATGGATATATGTCTTGCTGTACGTTTACTGCGATAAGAATGACGACAGACGTAGCACGCAGATGTGTACCCTGCAGTGTATATCGAGTAAAAAGCAGTGATAAGCTCAACCAGGTGGCATTGTAGAGCGCGTAAGCCAATATATAGATCGCCTTGTTGGAATCTGCAAGCAAGGAAGAGAATTCACAATCTGGGCCTGCGATTGGCGTCTGGACCGCCCCGCAAGATCGGCTTGCAGGACTCGAGCGCATGGTTTTTGGAGACTGCTGTTATCTCGCGTGCCGTCAAGTCCGTGAACTGCGCGTCTTAGTGGAGCAGAGCTGCGGGAGGCGGTAGCGGCCGAGGCCGGGCAGACGGTGGCGTGTCGGGGGCCATGCTGCCAAGCGACCCCAGATAAGGGCGCCCGATCGAGTAAGACTTTTTGCTCTGCTGCCGTATGGTCCCTGTTACCTGTCCAGGCCCAGTCGCGGACAGCGGGTTGGTCTCGTGGCGTCCTCCGTGCAAACCCAATTCACATGCTCCTGCCACTCAGGCGACAGCTCGACAGCCACCTCACGTGCTCAGCGTGAAATCTTTCCAAACATGATCTTGGTGTCGTACTCGAACTGAATGGTGCCGGCCGTTTCATGTGCAGCGAAGGCCTGCCGCAGACCCACCAGCATGGCCTCATGCCCCGGCTCTCCCACCTGAGGGGAGTAGCTGCTGCTAAGCATGCGTCCCACGAGCTGCTCATGCGTCATGATGTAAGGGTTGTTGTACTGCTTCATCTCGAAGCCTGCGGGACCGAAGAATTGCCGGAGAACATCTTCCGTCACGGTCGTGTGATGATTGACCTGGGCGTAGATCTTGCTGTGTTTCTGCAGTAGGCTCTCATACTCTTGCATGAAGGGCGTCGTGCTTGTCCGACCATCGCCGCCACGTCGGTCGTTCCAGATAAGGGCAACACCCTTCTCGTCCTGCTCCCCGAGCAGACGCTGGCACTCTAGGCGTGACTTCTGCACGTCAAACCAGTGAAAAGCTTGGCCAGCGACTATCAGATCGGCGCATTGGTCGTCTAGACCTGTCTCTTCGGCTGTGCCGCTGATAGAGCTAAAGCGCCCCGATGAGATGAAGTGCCCGAGATTCTCCTCGCCGGCTTTGCGCATTGGTTCGTTTGGCTCAACCCCAATCACTGTCGCTTTGTCAAGGCGTTCGAGCAGTAGTCGCGACAAGATGCCTGTCCCGGATCCCAAGTCGACGATCGTCGCCGCTTTGGCGTCGAGGTGGTATTGCTCAACCAGAAAGTCAATTGCGGCTGCCGGATAGGAGGGCCGATGCGCTACATAGACTGCCACTCGGTCGCTAAAACGCTGTGTGTTGTCGACAGATGCCATGCCTGCACCTATCGGGAATCTCGACTACTGTTGTTTTTGACAGCTGGATCTTTGGTAGCTTGAGGCAGGGTTCAGATGGCAGCCCCGCATCCCTGCTCTTATCAGAGCTTCGTCAAAGGGCAACCGAACATCGGCAGACGCATCGCTGCGATCTCGCATCCGCCACATTGTTTTCGCTTTCTTGTACGACACACGCCACATGAATCAACATACATTCCACTCTTCTTGCTTGCATGATTAATTTTTTTTATTATCGAGCACTAACTTGAGCATATTTCAGTCACAGCCACTCATCTCGAGCAAAAGTCTTAGTCGCTGTTTGCTAGCCAAGTCAGAGCCGCAACACTAAGACCCTCGATTGCCGTTTTGAGAGTCGGCTGAATGACAGGGGCAAATTTGGCGCTATGGTTGATGGGAAGTTCTTTCAGCTTGCCATCTTTTTCCTTAGAGTCATAAAGTGCAGCTTCGGTGCCACCGTAGACAAAGAAACATGAGGGCCTGTTGACACTTGTTGCCAGGATGGGAAAATCTTCTGACCCCTGAAGCTGGGGTCCAGAGTCATAGTTGTTGCCAAAATGCTCCTCGAATGCGGCCTCAAGTTTCTCGGTGGTTGCGTGGTCGTTGAAAGTTATGGGGAAGGTTCTGATGGTGTCGATGGTGGGCTCTTGCGCTGCACCAGCTGCTATGGCTTCGGCCTTGACCACCCTTTTCATGCCCTCGTTCAGCTGCTTACGCACGCCATCGTCATAGGCACGTATGTCCAGCTTCATCTCTGCAGTATCAGGAATGACGTTTTCGGCTTCGCCGGCTTTGATGACAGGGACGGTCAGCGTTGCCATTTGTGAAGCTTCAATCTCACGGGCAATTATGCCGTTGAGTCTCGTCGCAGCGTATGCTGCCATCATGACTGGATCCATGCCTAGGTGCGGCTGCGAGGCATGCCCACCATGGCCATGGAACGTGACTCGATAAGAGTCTGCACTGCTTGCCATGATACCTTTGCGCATGCCAATGCTACCCGTTCTACTCGGCATGACGTGTGCACCCAGAACGACGTCTGGTATGGGAGTCTTGTGCTTCGTGTACAGACCGTCATCAACCATTGCCTGCGCGCCCTTGCCCTTCTCTTCTGCAGGCTGAAAGATCAACACCAAAGTGCCGCTCCAGGCATCACGCGCACTGTACAGTAGCTCGGCGGTGGCTATGAGCGAAGTCATGTGATAGTCATGCCCGCAAGCGTGCATCACGGGCTGCTCGTTGCCCTCAAAGTCTTTCATGCGTTTTGTTGATGCATACGGAAGTCCTGTCTGCTCTCGCACCGGCAGGGCGTCGGTGTCCGCCCGCAGCGCAACAATCCGTCCTGTGCCATTCTTGAGCACTGCAGCAATGCCTGTGCCGCCGATGCCGGTGGCAATCGTGAAGTCGGAGCTGTCGGAGAAAATGGCAGAAAGTTTGGCGGCAATCGTATCAGCAGTCTCGTGCTCACAAAACGAGAGCTCTGGGTTGGCGTGAAAGTGCTTGTATAGAGCTTCGTAGTCTGTTGCGGGATAGTGCTTCGAGATGATGGCCGACAGAGTCATGGTGGAGATTGCCTCGAGACCGCGGATCCGACTTCGTGATTGGAAGGTGTTGCGAAGGTGAAGGCCTCGCAAGGTCTGACATCCAATGATGCGTCATTGCGCCGGTCAGAAGCGGGGGCGACGGGTAGTCAGCCAGGCCATAATGAACAATGCTAGCTGCGGCCCGAATGTCAGAGGCTTATATTCGATGATCTTCCGAAGCGCGCATATCTGGAGGCGGCTCTCGCGTACATTGCTTCTTGGTCGTTGCACCTTCACTTGTAGCATCGAACTGCTCTTGTTGTTATAGTCGATCCAAGGTCCGTAAGCTTTGATCGCACGAGCATGATGCTGTCGAGGGCATTGCGGCTGCAAGGCACTGCCGCCAGCGCCAGCCACAGCAGTCTTCTTCAGGGCCCCGCCGCCGTTCGCTCCTTTCAGCGCCACCCCCATTCGTCATCAGCCATGGCTTCCTGCACAGCTCGCGTCAAGTCGCTGGACCACTTGGTTCTCACGGTCTCTGATATTGAGGCAACAGTGCGCTGGTACCAGACGCACTTGGGCATGCAACACGAGTCATTCACTTCGCCAACAGATCCGTTGGTGGAAAGGCATGCCTTGAAGTTTGGCGAGCAAAAGATCAACTTGCACAAGTCTGGCGCCGAATTCGAGCCAAAGGCCGGCAACGTCAGACCGGGCAGTGCTGACCTGTGCTTCTTGAGCGATACGCATGTCGACGACGTGCTATCGTCACTGCAGCAGCAGGGTGTCAAGATATTGGAAGGAGGCAAAGTCGTAGACCGCACAGGCGCCCGCGGCCGCCTACGGAGCGTCTACATCAGAGACCCGGACGATAACCTCATCGAGTAAGTAGAGCAGCAGAACCTTTGTCCCACGAGCTAATGACTACAAGGATCTCAAACTACGCGTGAGTCTTGCGCTTTGCCTCCAGGCCTCCCTTCAGGTCGCGTCATGGCAAATGGGCTGTGCACACCACTTTGGTCCGTGGTCCAATCATGAGGGCGCCGTTGAGACGCTGCGGTCGGGTGCAATGACCCGGGAGATGGCCCGTCGCGTGACTCTACTGGCTGCTATCCATCTGCGCAGGTCACGGTCTGCCATCCCCGAAGCTTCTGTATTCGTAACAAAGGGCGTGTTTGTGGGTGTGGCGCTGAGACCTTGGGAGTCATGTCCGCCATTTCCGCTCGGTCAGAATCCCTGGTGGCAGCCACTTTGCAACTGCAGGGCGCTCTAGCATCGTCGCATTTAATTGCAGACTTGCCCTTCTCTCATCACATCAATATAATTACTGCCCCAGCAGCTCACGTGCAGAAGCGCGAGTGTGACCTGGTCCAGCTCCAGCCTTGCGACGCCACCAGCAGACCGGCCCTGTGTCTCCGGGCCGCTAAACCGTTGCCTTGCAGATCCACGGATTAGAGGCTTATTTCAAGACCCTGTCATACATCTCCACAGAACTTCCGCTCGCCGTCCTTTCCATTGCCCACCGGCGGCCTGTCCATCTCCCTTGTAGGAATCTAGCGGGTGGCAGCCTACATCGAACAGGGTATCGCCTGGTCCCCTGTCCTTACGGCGACCGATTCCGCTTACCCGTACAACCGCCATCGCGAATCCTGATCGTCGCGTCACTCGGGACCCTGCGTCTGGCAAAGCCCAAACAGACTATTGACCCCAGTCATTTGTGGTGTCTCTCATAGCGCGACCCTTCCACAACCTCAAGAGACTATACACGGAACGCCACGCTGTCGGAGGAGCAAGGAACACGGCTGCGGCCGCTGGTGCCGTCCATCAAGACATCCTTCTCCTCTCTCGGCAAGACCTCGTCCGTGGCGCCCATGTCGGTTCTTCATCCTGCTTCGTCGGCCAATACCTCGACCTATGCTCTCTCCGACGATGACGTGCACACAGGCGTCTCCTGGTCTCGCTCACCCGATGCGGACCCTTGGAACTCCACCATATTGACATTGGACGGTGGCGGCATCCGGGGATATTCGAGCTTGATGATCCTCAAGGCTCTCATGCATGAAGTTGCGGTTTGGGAACAAACACTTGCTACACCCGAGGAGCTTCAAGACAACGCTTTTGACGAGAACTCTCTCCTACCATGCCATTACTTCGACTACATGTATGGTACCTCCACTGGCGGTCTGATAGGGACCATGTTGGGTCGATTGCGCATGACCGTTCCGCAGTGTCTGGAAATCTATCGTGAGGTTGGCGACAAGTTGTTTGGAAAGAGACGGAGCAGAATCCCGTTGGCTACGAAATACCACCATCAACCGTTGGAGAGTGCTGTACGGAAAATCGTCATGACATATTGTAAGCAGCACCTGCCGCCAGACCACCCCTGTGATGGCGAGGATTGGTTTCCATGGGAGTATGCCGTACCCAACATTGCCCACACCAAGGAGCTAGGAGTCGATTTCAACCGCGACATCTGTCAGTCAATATGCCTTACCTCAGCACACAATGAAAGAATCGACGAGGCCTATCTCCTCCGAACTTACGACCATCAGTATCGCGAAACGCATGAGTGGATCACTCAGTACAATACTGGGGCGGACAGACTGAAAGTATGGCAGGTCACTCGTGCAACGAGTGCCGCACCCTTCTACTTTGAGATCTTGGAGGCCGACATTCGGGACGAGAGCGGTCGAACCCGCCGCATACGCTTCAAAGACGGCGGCATCAGAGAGAACAACCCTTCGGGAGCTGCCTGGTCGGAATACATGAGCACACATGCCGAGGATGAAAACCCTGCTGTACTGCTGAGTGTCGGTACTGGTCGTCCGAACGAAAGCAATGACGGATTTGCCGATGCCTGGCCTGGTCCGATGGGCAAGTCGAGTTTCGTTAAAAAGACGGCAGAGAAGATTGCTGTGTTCCGTAATCTACTCGTAAAGTATACCGATGGTGAGAAGAGACACAAAGATATGAAAGAACGTGCCAGAGGAGAGCACTCATGGTATAAACGCCTGAACGTGGATGAGGGGCTGCAGTCCATGCCCCTGGACGACTGGAGGCGCGGGTCATGGAAGGATCCCGCGACTGGAGTCGAAGCTATCGTCAACGGAGGCGCATCTCTCACCCACATGGAACAAGTCACCCACGCATACCTGACAAGGGCATACAACCATGACCGAGGGGATAGCTATGCTCCACCTTCTGTCATGATCAAACAGACAGCAGAGAAACTCGTCCGTACCCGCAGAGCCCGTATGGCAACAAGGGAGCAGAATCCCATTCGTTGGGATACATTCATGGGCAGATACCTCACAGGCCATCTTGTCCCCAACATGGATGGTCCTTTAGTACACCCCTTGGCCGCTCAACCATAGAGTTTAGACCAGTTCTACCACGACGACTAGGATTGTCAGCCCGTTCATCTGTATCATATCTTTCGGAAATACCCAACAAGCTGTGATGTGGCCATTCTGGTGCATATCAAGCAAGGCGTTCGACCGCATAATCTCATTATAAGGGAGCAAGGGGATATTATTTTATACCAGCTATCAGGCCAGGGACCTGAAGAATCCTGTTCATGTTTTGTAAGTCTCGGGGTAGGAGACATTTCTGGCGCAAATTGTTCCCTTCCAGCACGTGTACTATGTCATAAAGAGCATCGTTCGGGAACACCTGACGTAGAAAAAGCTTGTCATCACCCATGAACATCTATTTAATTATAACGTTGATACAAGATTGCTTTCTCATGGTCTTTTGGGGCATAACCTTACTGTGTTATTAAATATGACAAGCCTAATCGTTGTACTTGGTACGAAGTAACCAGCGCACGTGACTGGCGTCGTCTCATCTGAGGTCGGTTGACCGCCATTTCCAGCCACTGACCGTCATTGACCGCCCTGCTCACCATACAAATCATTTTTGCCATTGGGAAACAGCTGAAGCTTACGTGTCGGACGGTAAACCCAGAATATTTAGGGGCACAAAGCAGCTTGCTTTTCGGTGACCGTTGAGGTCTATAACGGCATGCACCTTATCTGTTCCCCATAAGGTGATGGGCGATCCCGGCAACATTGCCATCTCATTGGCCTGCGCTTCCTATCTTTGCGCGGTCCGAAGCACATGGCCTTTTGCTCCCTGGTACGAGGAAAAAAGATATCTTGCCGGCTTTCCCAGGACCAAATGACGATGCATGACTGCCCCCCAATCCCTGAAAACTTTGTTCTTGTCAGCCGCCGCGGAGGTCATGTCTTTGTAGGTACGCATGACGTCGCTACACAAATGTAAGCTTATAGTAGATTACCCAGTGCAATTGCTCCATCCGGTGCGGTATGAGTGATTTAGAAGTAGTCTGACTTCAGGTTTGTCGTTGCTCATTCCCCTACAAGTACCACTGCGCCCCTTGCAATACCCACTGTTGTTTCGCCTGATTTGTTGAATTCACGTATCAACGACAAGCTACTAGCATGGATTGCTTCACTCCCCAACAGACGATAGAACTTGTCTCACGCATGGGGGCCAAAAAGGCACACATGCGCCTCGACAAGCTATTCTGGAATTCATTTGTTGCTGGCCCACTTCTTGGATTTGGGTAGGTTGACTCTGAGTCGCGACGGGATTCTACAGAAGATTCGCTCATACTATCAGATGCGCTGCTCTCGTCTCTGCCAATGCTTCTCCATGGTATCAAGAGCATGCCCCAGGTTTGTTGTTTGTCAATACGATCCCAAAAGAATCCTACTAATTCAACAACACAGGTCTGATACGGCTGATAGGAGCACTCATCTTCCCCGTCGGCCTCACCATGATCGTCCTGTCCGGTGCCGACCTCTGGACGTAAGCACATCCCACCCCTCAGTCTCGTCTCCCACTGACCGCTTCCCCCGGCAGCACAAACGTAATGTATATGATCACCTCCCTCCTCTCCCGCCGCATCCACCCCACCACCCTCGTCATCTCCTGGACCGTCTCCTTCCTCGGCAACCTGGCCGGCACGCTCTCCTTCATGGCGCTCATCACCGGCTACGGCGGCGTCTTCGAGGAGTCGCAAGTCTACACCGACGCGGCAATCCGCATCGCCGTCCAAAAGTGCGCCACGCCCCAGTTCCACCAGATCTTCCTGCGCGCCGTCGGCGCCAACTGGCTCGTCTGCTTCGCCGTCTACGGCTCCATCCAGGCGCGCGAGCTGGCCAGCAAGGTCATCGCCATCTGGTGGCCGACGGCGACGTTCGTCGCGCTGGCCCTCGACCACACCATCGCCAACATGTTCTTCATCCCCATGGGCATCTGGCTCGGCGCGCCGATTTCCGTCGGCACCTACATCTGGAAGTCGATGGTGGCGTCGGCGCTGGGCAACATCGTGGGCGGCGGCCTGTTTGTCGGCGCCATGTACTGGTACCTGTACCTGACTGGGGAGACGGGCGTGCAGATCTCGTTCAATATGGGCGGGTTGGAGACAGCGCTGGAGGGCGGCGCGGGGCCGCTGCGGCGGAGTGGGAAAGTGGAGACGACGAGCTTGAGCGGTGTGGATCCGCGCACGGGGTTGGCGAGTTCGCGGAGCCAGAGCAGAGGCGATACGGATGTTGGTTCGGACGGTCTTGGGGGTTCTGCCGCGATGACGGCGACTCCCATGCCCACTAATGGCACAGGGCAGCTGGTGAGCGCCATCGGGAGTGATTTGGCGGACGATAGTCCATGGGCGATGAAGTGGCGCGACAGAGACATCCACCTTCAAGACTCAGAGGGGATAAAGAAAGAAGGCGATGACAAAGTTTGACGGTCGGACGTCACACAAAATCCAGCTACGAAGATCATGTCATGAAGATTGTTCGTTATACCGATGATGCTATTTAGGTGATGCAAATTCTGTACAAGCATCCAATGCTGTGTCCCAATGCTGTCGCTGATCATCACGACTGTATGCTATCCAATGCAATGCTGTTCATTTCCAATGCCGATGCATGCCTGTGCGCCATGCCTTTGATATGTACCTCTTACAACGCCGCAGCCAGCATACCGAAGCCGACAGCCACTGCGCCAAGCATGCCCTCTGTGCCGCCCATGATTATCGGCGTGGCGGCATTGGTCCCAGTTGCACCGCCAGCGCCGCCCGTGTTGGTCGCTGCGGCCGCAATCGTCGTGCTCGCCAGGCCGAGCTGGCCTCTCACGATATTGACCGCCTGGTTGAGAGCGCTCGTTTGGATGGACGAGACGGAGCTTTGCAGATCTGAAGGCAGACCAGGCAGCCAAGTTGGCTCGCTGGTGATTGATGGCGGGGTGTTAGCGAAACTTGCCCAGTCGATGCCGGTAGAGGTAGGCACAGGGTTCAGTGCGGCCAGATTCTCCGAGTTGATGGGGACATTGTTGAGAGCTAGGCCAACGCCGAGGCCTCTGATATCGGGGGAGGAGATGACGGAGCCAGCGTAGGAGATGAGAGCTGCCTGAATTTGAGAAGACTGTTGATTGAGTCAGTAATGCTCGTGGATCTATTATTATTATAGTCATGTCGACCACGGGCATGAAAAAGGTCTTACCTGACTGGGAGAGACGGAAGTGACTGGAGTTTGGGCTAAGACGGCAGCTGCGAAAGAGCCAGCAGTAAGGACTGAGAAACGCATGTTGAGATGGTGATCTGTGCAGGTGTAGAAAGTCGGAGGATTTATTTGACGTTTACAGGCGGGAGAGGCGTTGACGGATGATGCGGTGGCGGACGGCGAGATGCAGAGCCGCAGGGAGATGATGCTGAACGAGAGAAAGAGAGATGTGGTGGCAACGAGGGTGAATTTATTTGCAAGAATAAGACAATCAAGAAGCGACTACGCGAGTTGCGATTGCTATATGCTAACCAGCCATGCCAGCCCCTGCCGCACGAGAATAGCTGGGCGGCTGCGTCAGCGTGCTGAGGCCGTGCAGCGTGACGTGCGTGTGCTTGCTTGGCAGCTGCGGCGATACGGGAGCCTCTCTCGAAAGTGTGCCTCCCAACGCATTTGATAGGCGAATGCGCCTTGTCGTCCCGTCACAGATCTGGATACAGGATGCACGAAACGCCACTGGACTGGTGCTGGCCAAGCTTCGGCCACGAGGCCGTGCCGACACTTCCGCGTATGCACATGCAACCTACACTGTTTCAATGCATACGCTGTTTGCTCCCAAACCTGCAACATGGCTTTTGAAGACATCTACCCAATTGACTCAACCACGGAGACAGTTGCACGGGCACAATTGATCCATACACTCTAAAACTTGTTGGGAACAATAATACATCTACAGCTGAGAATCGATCATGCCGGACCAGCTTTAAGATGATGCTGCTCGAGCAGCTCTTGCGCGCCCTCCCAGCTGCCGTCCTCCATGTTGAACTCAATCCAGTATCCGCCAGCTGCGTCCTTGCCAAGGATGGTATTTGTCTTCAGAGGGTGCTGAGCTTCCGAGCTGAAGAGCACCATTGTCGGAAGAGCCGGTCCTGTTTTGCCAGCCCCTGTAGCCAACGCTGACCCAAAGTCTAATTGGAAGAACCCGGCCCTTGTCCAGTTTGAGAAGAAGAGCAACTTGCTTCCTCCGTCACCAAACAAGCATGGCTTACCCTCTGCTTCAGCTTTGCGCGACAGTGCTGCTAGAGCATGTACCTGTTCGGGGGTCCTTTGTTCCTCGATCGCTTTCCGAATGCATGCTGCGGTACTGTAAAGAGATTTTTCGAGTATCTGCTGCACGGACGTAAATGCAATTGCACCCAGTACGGCGTTGCCAAGGTAAATGCCCGCAGATGGCGGAAGCAAGGTCGACCCAAGCGGCGTACGTAGATCGAGAACATTCCACACCGTCACATTTTGGGTCGACTTTGGCGATGCCTTTCTGAGAGCCAGTCGAGCGAAGAGGGCCGACAGAATATCGCCTTCTGAGAGTCTGACCGGTTTGCCAGATGCTGCTTCTCCTTCCTGAATAGTCGCTGATTTTAGGTCCTGTACGTAGTTTGGAGGAAGATAAACAATCCGTTGTGAATTCTTGTACCAAATCAAGTTTGCGAAAAAGCGCAAGAAGAATAGCACAAGTGAGATGCCCGCAAGTTGACGGCTTGCATTGGCAGAAGGCTCCGTTGGTGAGGTCCCAAGAGACACCAGAGGATCGATAGCTATGGGAGAGACCTGTGGGACTTCTGACTTACGGCCATCCAAGATGAGGAGCCATGCTTTGAGCACTTCTGACATGGCCGTAGCATCACAGAGGGTGTGCTGCCACGATATTGACACTAAGGTAGCGTCCAGGAAGGACACGATATGGAGGGATACTTGAGGTTCATCAGAAGAAAGAAAATCTTCTAATTTCTTTGGACCACCATTCCGGCGTGAGAGGGGAAGGAAATCATGTGCATCGTGCTGAATAGATGGCTGACCTGGCGTCGGTCGTGGGAGCTGCTGTGCCAGAGGGTGATCATGTTCACTCACGTCATGTTGCTCATGAGAGAAAATGAATCCAGGACGCTGTGTCGTATACTCTTGTGGCACATGATATTCAAATTTGCCCAGACTCTTGAATCTATGGGTCAGCATGACAATAACGTGTGAAAACAAGGAGCTTACCGTCTTGCGCAGTCGTGCACCGAGCTTGCGCCAGTCGCCAATCGTCAACAACTCCTCCATACCATGACGTAGCTTCTCCACATCAAGCACATGCTCAAAGAAGAGGGTAATGTAAAGCAGCGAGCCTCGCGTGATGTCGTTATCGTCGAATGGATGGAGTGGGATGATGGTGTCTGTGGGATGCACGGGAGCTTCCTCAGCTTTTGCTTTTCGAAAGAACGACATGACTGATCCCTCTCTATCTATCTGATGGCTTTGTAGTATCTTTGCTTGCAAGACACCCTTACCTACCGAAGTCACATTGATGAAAGCAGAGGGTGGCTGGTGTCCTGCTCTTTGGTTAATCTTATTTGGCTTTGGCTTGCCAAGCGTCGAGCCATTGGCTGGCCGGCTTGCATTCTAGCACACGACGGCATAAGTATCATGGATCTAATAATAATGGAGTATCTCATCTTGTTCTCTTGTTTTAGTTGTGAAGCTGTCTAGTTCCGAGAATTGCTATTTCCCAGAGAACATTGATCTCACTAAAGATAGAGGCGTCAGCAACTTCTTGATATCAGTCTTATGCGAGAGACTTCTCAGAAATGGTGACCGGGCTGGAGACACGCCTCTGATATTCAGATCTATTACTGTATTTGCAAGGTACATGCGTCAAGATTCTACCGAGACCGTAATATACGAGAATGGCTCTGTCATGACTCAACAGATTTGGTCACGTGAGACGTGTTGACGAAGGTTAATGAGACGGGTCTGTTTTTCAATGTGCAATCTTGTGTGCGTGAATGTGAGGTCATCAGCAAACGCGGTATCACAGTAGATTGTGCAATTGGGGTTTATTGGTGGAATTCGTGCTGGGCAACTACGAGGCCCCAGCATCACCACCAAGCTTCATACCGAGGATCACTACGGATCAATGATACATCAACATGAGTCACGACAAGCATTCCCGCAAACGACAGAAATGCTCGGATAATATTTAGAAGATTGGCCATTACACCAAGCATTGCCATATGCATCTCTGGTCCTCCTAGAAACCTCTTTCACCTTCTTCTCCAGCTCAGACAAAATGGATAACGCAGGAAACCCACAAGTATATGCCTACGCCTTCGAGCCCAGCATCCGAACCCAGGACAGCAAAACCGCCATCATCACCCAATGGGAGTTCTACGTCCTGAAATGGTGGCTGCGCTGGATGCACCTCCCGCGCGCCCTCATCCTCCTCCGCCGCCTCCAGCTCTTCCCCACCACCCCCACCTCCGTCATCCTCGCCACATTCCCCCCCCCGCGGCCAAACCTCCAGGCCAAACGCCACGCCAACTTCCCCAAACGCTTCGCGCTCGGCTTCTTCGACCGCACCGCCTATCCGGCCGTCGAGGCCTGGGCCTTCACCCACCTCGAGGCCAACCCGGCCGAGCCGTCGCCTGAGGACTCGGCGGCTGCCGCGTACCACCTGCTCGCGTTGTTCAAGCACTTTGCTGCGTCGCCGTTTGCGAGCGTGCAATCGGCCATGACTGGCGAAGCGGTTGACGGCAAGGACCACTTGACGTTTGGCGCGGTCTCGGAGCGGCTGCGGACTGCCATGACGGGAAATGCGGAGCTGAAGCACTTGATGCGCGATGATCTGTATTCGCCGGGAGGGCCGTATCGCAAGTTTGTCTTTCCGCTTGAAGGGTTTGACGAGCGGCTCAGGCTGGCAAAAGTGCCTGATGGATTGGAGTGGGGCGAGGTAGTCGAGGGCGATTACTCACTTGTGCTCGAGTCTAACAGCATCATGACGATTCCGGCTATGATTCATGCTCTGCCGAGTGCGTGTCTACGGGAAACTGGGGGCAGCATGGTTGCATGGGGGTTCTTGGGCCCAGACGGGTGTGTGCGAGCGTTATTTTGTAAGGAAAAGTGGCGGGGCAAGGGCCTTGCTCGAATGATTGTGTTGAAACTGCATTCTTTGCCACTCATGACGGAGGTCAAGGATGGCGTGGACTTCAAAATGGACGACAGGCTGGGTCATGCGGATGCGAGCGAAGACAATACGGGCAGCGTGCGGCTGTTCAAGAGCTTGGGTGCACAAGAACATTGGAATTATTATTGGATCAGGCTGGACTTGACAAGGCTACTCTCTGATGGCCAACAATAGAAATTAGACATCATGACGATACATCGTCAGTGAATATAATATAGAAAAGTATGAATCAGTTTTGAGCTACATGTCCCGATGGCCCCTTTGTAGCATAGTCAACAGTGACGAAAGCCCTGTCGACCTCCTGTAAACCCTCTAGACAGTATTGTAACGTCTCGGCAACATCATGCGAGTGTTCTAACGGCGTGGTCTGTGGTAGCAACAAGTCCACCTCGCACCACACACCATCGCCTGCGTGATAGGCCTTGATGGATTTAAATGCATCGACGCAGGGTGCAAAGCGATAGCACAAAAACATGAGCTTCTTCAAGATACGATCATTCGTGGTAACTCCTGTGAGCCGAGCTACGTTTGTAAGGCATGTATTGGCCCAGTCGTAGATGATGAAGATAGACAGTAGACCAGCTCCGACAGGGTCAAGCCACCAGATGTTGAACCGATGGCCTACAAGCGGAAAGAGCAAAGAGAGAGTGTTGAAAATAACATCTGTCTTGCAATCTTGCGCCAGAGCCTGGACTTGGGTGGTCTTGATGCGCATGCATCCAAGACCGATGATGCCTTTCAGAATCACAGTTCCCAGCATTGCACCGATTGCTGATGGAGGAAGCAATGCTGTAGACCGAGGCGATCCAGGCATTATTTTCTTCGCCGACTCCTGAAGGATTTCAATGAAGGAGACGATCATGATAATCGAAAATACCAAGATGCCAATTGGTTCCAGGCGTCTGCGGCCGATTGGAAAGCGATTTGACAGTGTTCGGATCTTTCTCTCCACTAACCAGGTGGTTGAGAAGACGATGATGGTACATAATAGATCCAGCGCGGAGTCGGCAGTGGAAGCGATGAGAGACAGTGAAGAGGAGAAGAAGCAGGCGACAACCTTGGCAATGAGGAGGAGGATGTTTGCCCCAACATTGATGTTGATGGCGAGGCTGGCTCTCTTCTTGGCTTTCAGCCGCTTCTCCCTTTCCGAGGCAGGTAAGAACGGTTCTACGGTGTCGCCGGTATCATGCAAACCGCCGACAGGGTCGGGGAATCCATCACCATCCGTGTCATGCGGGTCGAAAGACGCGACAATATCATCGGAGATGCTGAGCACAACCGAGTCGACCTCGAGCCAGTCGTCCAGTATTTCGTTTTGGTTCTCGTAGAACTTGCGTACTTTCTTACTGACGTGCAGCTTTTTCATGGCCTTGATCTCATCATCGTGCTTGCGATACTTCTCCAGGCTGTTCTGCAATACGTTGTCGTCGAGCGCCTTTTGCATCTTCTGGCGACGGGCATCTTGAACCACGGAACCTACGACATCCCGGAACCGTTGTCGGATTTGAGCACGCGGTTGCGCCTCAACATCTTGCTTCCACGCATCATGAGATCTCCGGCATCCCGTAGCAACTTGGTGCAGCCCTGATCTAGGCATGCTGTCTATACAGTCTTGGTTTTTCCAATTCAACCGCAAAGTGAAATGGAGCGACCGCCAAGGTGGTAGTCGCTAGTAAGGCACCGGCTCGCGGGATAGTGAAACGTCAACGCTTTTGCGTCTCCTATTTCACGGTTGAGCAATCATCTGCAGCGGATCCGGTTGAGTCGGTGCTGTACTCTGCTACTTCGTCAAACTGGTGGCAGTCGAGCCGCACATAGTTTTGAACAGGTAGAGCAAACACAAAAATCAGTATGTTTGCCCTCCTCAAGAATATGATGACGTCTTGCCTTCCACCAACTTACGCGCTCCGGGCCGCACGGCCGTCCCGCCTTGAACATACTTCTACAGATTTCAGCTTGCTTCAGCAGTGGCCGTTTTGTACCCCTCCAACCAAGGACAAGTCTCTAAGCTCTAGTTGCACCATCTGCATCGTTGACTTGCCCGTTTGGTGTTCGTTACTTCTCTCATGTGCATAATTGATGTAGTCCCTTGCCGCTCTGTACATTCCATTTCTGGATAACACTCGAGAAAGGAAGATCAGTGCTTTTACATATCTGTCGGACTTCTTCCATTCACTTCTTCCCGCGACGAATTTTGCCTTGCAAAAGGTTGACCAAAAGGTGAGGATTGATCGTGATAATTGATTGAGAGACTCTGCGTCACGAGAACACGAGAAGCTGGCATCGCGCAAAAATAATAAAGCAGCAAAACCAATGGCCATCCACTTATCAATGCGAATACAATAACGTTGCCTCGACCAGTATGCGGCGTCCGGGTGCATTGCGTAAGCGCGAGGCTCAGACTCTTTTATGTGAATAAGACAATGAGAAGATATCGTGTCCAATTTGTCTTCAATAGTTGAAAGCCACAGATCATTCGAGCTACCTGTAAGGAATTGTGTCCAGGTAGTGAGTTTTTTTTGATCTTGAGATCTTGAGATTGAATCATCATGTTGTTTGTGTGTGTCGCTGTCAGATAAGTCGCTGTTGGAAGAACTGGCAACTTTTGTTGAGCTTCTGTCGCTATGCATGTCTTGGTCATGGGCATCTCCCGAATCACGGAAGTGTCGATCACATTCCTTCTTCTTTCCCCTCTTTTCATTCAAATTCTTCTCCTGTTGCTGCTGTCTTGCCTCGATTTCATGTTTTATGATTTTACCGGCATTCTCAACAGCATGCGCAGTCTGTGCTTGCATCATTTTCCGGACACTGTTAAACATGCTCCTCACTTTCTCGATCCTTGTTGGCCGAGATGTGTTGTAGATATCATGAGATGTGTCGCCCTCACCGATCCCAGAATCGAGGTCATACTCTCGAGACTGGAGAGCCCATCGAAACAAGTCAATACGCACTTCGTCGTCACATACGAAGCCTAACAGGGCAGTCAAGCGAGCTGCTAGTCTGCTCTCTTGTTGAAGCTCCGAAAAGGCAAGGTCCCAGGCTGCATAGGTCCTTTGATCCCACTTGCTTGAAATTGATACAGCAGTATGCTTCGCAATGGCCGTTGCCCGACCATGGTAACGGTGGAGGTAATCTGAAATATCTTTTCCGGCGTCTGACATGTGAAATGTGGATCTTCCTGCAAGCGCGACTGCAAGTGGTTGACACCCGAGGTTGTGTATAATCTTAGTGACCTCCTCGGCCTTTGTCTCACGCGCATCTGTGATCTTCATTGATTCGAAAAAAAGATTCAGTGCCTCTTGTTCTGTCATTGGGCCCACCTTGATGGTCGTGATTCCAGGGAGAGGGCTGAAATCTTTGCAATTGCTAGTGACAATTATGTCTGTTGATTTGTTTCGAGGAATATACTTGTCGAGGTCGATGGCTGCAACAGGGCCGCTACGGCTGAGGCTGTTGACTTGATCGAAAATAACTAAGTTTCTGCTTGTACTGTTCTTGAACCACTTATGAAACGCTGCCAGGATAACGTCAAAAGATGCCGCACTTTGGTGCTCGATCAGTGCGCCTTGCGTCATCTTTTGGAAATGTTTTCTTATGTCGCTCTCCACGGTAGCAGTGCTCCTTCCATATATCCAAAAGATACACTTATAATCCGTCATATGTGTATGGGCGTAGTTACGTGCTAGCTGAGTAGTTCCTGATCCGCTAGGTCCGTGAAGGGCGACCAGATGATGATTATTTGGTGATCTCCATGCCTTAATCTCGAACAGATTTTCCAGTCTCTCCTCAAGCGCATATCGATGGACATAATGTTCGAGTGGAAATATGTCTGGAGTCAAGACTTCGCGGCTTTGCCCGGCGATACCCATTCCACTTGACCAAAATCTAGCGCGGACAACGTCGCGAGCATCATCTTCAAAATATTGCAGCTTCTTGATAGTCTTGACATAACCCTTGTTTGCCCTGCTATCAAACTTGACCATATTTGAATGGTCATCGTGAAGAGGGTACTTGTCTTCCATGGTTTGAGGCAGTTGCAAGGTAGCCGATCGAGATGTTACTACCGTAACCCGAGGTCCAGTTCGTTCCCATCGTTTCTTTTCTTCGTTGAACTCCAGCTTTCTAGTACCTTCCGTCTCGTAGAAGGATACCACCCGTCTGTCTTGGAGCAAATCAACAACCTCGTTGGATTGTGTATACAAGAAGTCAGAGTCTCTGTCAATTTCTTCAATAAACGTCGCGCGCTCTCGAGCTTCGTGGTGCAATGCCAGTATCTTTATATCCTCGATGATTTGGCCCCTATGAGGCACACCAAAGAAGATGATACCATACGTGGCCAAGTAGATGGTGCTGACCAGCTGATCAGAGTAGACGTGAGATGCCCTATTCAGGGCATGAGCCAGCAAAATACCTCCAAAACCGTGTGCGATAAAAATAATTGGTCTTTGCGAGTGTTCTTGGGCGCTTCTCGCGTCGCTGACATCGCTCAAGAATTCTCTACCATAGTCTAGCAAGGTTGCAGTTCCGAGTTGGGACAGGTTCAGTCTGTAGCCGTAGGTCATGGTTCGGCAACCAGGTAGATCAACAGAAAGGAAGTCGCGCAGCCACACGCGTCCAAGATTACCACGTCCCCGCCATGAGTCATAGGCATGGCCTTCTAGTCCTGGAATGGCGATGATGCTTCACGTGGTCGGTCAGAAATTCACCAAAAGGGATCAGCAACACTCACTCCGCCTTGACATTTTCACCAGGTCTGGTGTTGTACATTTGCGTCAGGCCGTAGAAGTGGACATCGAAGAAGATGTCGCGGTCATCATACTCAATGCCCCATTGTGCGAGCGATCCGTCCACAAGCGCCTGCAGAAACTCGGGAGTTTGAGCTTTGAATTCGATCAATCCTACACGACTTTCATCGGAACATGATGGAACAACATCAAGGACGCTGAAGGATCTGGCATCTAGCTCGACCGGTGTAAGCTGCGCGTTAATAGCATTGATAAGATAGGTTTCATCAGCCTCACTTGGCAGCTCGCGAACGCGAAAGACTTTCGACGGCTGCGGTATAGCCATTGCGACCTTTTAACTAAGAGCATACTAACCTTCGACAAGATACAGAGCTGCTACTGTTCGATAGTTGCGAACATTCATTTTCATAGCAGGCGCTCTCTGTTGGGGGCCAGAAATAGCCGCCCACAAATGACGCGCCACGCTAATGTAGGACACGAATTTGGAGAAGCTTGATGGACTGCTGTGAGCCACTCGGTCTGACGAGCGCGTATGAAAGGCACATTCCGTTGGTTCCACCCTCATGGCACGCCGGGGGCTAATTTCTGATCCTGTAGGAGACGCGCAATCCTCCCGAGCCCGTCGAATATTTACACATGGCTTTTGCTTTACAGGCAAAATACATCGCATTAGTCCCTTGTCGTATTTTTGGGGGGAATTTCTGCATCTGCAGAATATCAGCAACATGTTTCGCACGGTTTGTGGAAGCAGATCCTGGTTGCTCTAGGAAACTTGGCGCGGCGCCTAATGTGCTGTACGATCAACGTGCTCTCAAACGAAACAATGGTCGATTTGGCCACTCTTGCCATAAATATATCGAAGTTCAGAAATGTAACTAAACAGGGTACCGTTCGTTCTTGCTTACCGAACTAAGGCCTGGCCATTTGAAAACCGTCCTCGCCTCGTTCCTTTTACTCACCATCACCTCATCCCCCACCTTGATCTCTCTGGCGTCCGCATTCTCCAAGAACGAGTATCGTCCAAAACAAGGGCTGTACGGCATTCCAGGATCCACCCGCCTGTCTCTCTGCAACTTTTTCAGCATGCCATCAGTCTTGTTAAACTCGCCGGTCGCATAGTCCACGTTCAGACTCGCACATCTCAGGCAATTGGCCGTGCAGTTCAAAGTAGTCACGCTGTCATCATCCTCGCCATCCTGAGCTGCACCACTGGGGTTGAAGCGCAGCTCACGCCAAAAGTCTTCTTCAAACGCCGCCGGAGCCCCAGCGACGACGATATTCGGACGGAACTTGGTGACGTCCATCTCCTGGCCTTCCGGCAGTCTGCTGGACGCATCTTGTACGCTAGCATCGCTGACGACCAGGTACGGTGCACAGTCTGCAAACGTGATTTCGTAGCTTCGGTCCTCTTCTGAGTCGGCCGTGCTACCCAACAACATCTCAGTGGCGCGGCTGGTGATTGATCCTAACCAGGAACTTTGCTGTTGCTTCTGTTGCTTGAGTTTTGCGTTGCGCACGGCTGAATTGGGTGCAATGTTGCCCAGGACCTCGCGATAAGCAGCCGAGCCTAGGTGGGCAAGCACGACATCGAAGCCAAAGCGCGACGAGAACCAGGTAGAGTACTGGTCGGGCATTATACGGCCGGTAACGGAAGAATTGTGCATGACAACAGGTAACGACTGTAGGGTACTTGCATCTGGGTTAAGGGGGATGGTGATGGAATTGGAAACGCCATTCTTCTTTGGGTCCGTGTAGGCGACCTCAACGGTTGCTGAGGAGAGGTCATCAGGATCCGGGATCGAGAGAGCAGTGGTGAAGAGGCACATTGAAGAGTATTGGCTCACGTGCATATTCTCGTACTCTCCGTTTCCTATGCTTTTGAGGAGCATGAAGCGTCTATCATAGGGGAACCCGTGTTGAGTCATAGTCGCTGTAGGCAGAGATACACCGCGAAGAGACTTGATGGGGTACGTGTACAACTGCGTTCTGTCAGACCATACACACTGCGTTGATTTTGATACTCATTAGCTCATTTCAGGAAGCCATACAGCTTTAACCTTCATCGTTGCGGGGGTATGACTGTCTAAGCCACTCATGATCGTCAAAGAAGCTGGACTTGGACAGCTTTGTAGCTTTTTGCAATGCCATGCTAGCGAGAAACAGCGTTAATTATGACGATGATCGTCACAGGGGATGATGCACGGTCTCGAACAATAATTGTGATAAGGCAAGATGAGGTCGGGTCGTGCCGTGAGGATGACTATGAGGGGGAAGTGGATCTTGATTACACACGACGTCACTGGTCATCATCAAGGTAGATGCGCATGTTTTGATAGATGATATTGTACAAACATTAAGTCGTGGGCCATTAGCATCATTAGCCACAAAATCCAACTCCCTGCTGTGTCTATGCAGGAGTGTGACTTGACCTTCTCGGTCTCTCTCTCTCTTATCCACGCCGCGGGAATGGTTCCGAGAAGTCATTTGCCTCTATCCCGCTTGCTTCAATCGCGCCGTAATCATCATCGCTGTCAATACGGTCGTCCCAAGGGTCATCATCGCGGCCTCTTTGTCGTGCTCTTCGCACTGTTCCTAGGTCAGAGAAGTTGTCGTCGTTGTCGTGATACTCTTCCCGCCCATCGCTGGGTATGGAGGTGTCCCCGCCCCGCATACCTCTCCCGTCTCTTGTGCCCATACTACCAGCTAAGGTAGAGGCATCTCCATGCACAAGGCCCATCCGCTCTTCCTCGGTCTCTCCTGCAGCGATAGCTGGAGCAATGCTCGATCCTGTACTGGCACCTCGGTTCCGAGAGCTAAAGCGAAGGAAACTACCCTTACTTGTTGGTCGCAGAGCATCCTCATCTTGCCCTCGCGCCGTCTTGCTGAAGAAAGAGAATTGTCGTCGTTGTTGCTGATGCGGCACTCCGTGCGTTGGTGGTTCAGGCGGCCCTGCTCCGGGAACCTCCATAGAGTCTGCTCCACCGCTGTAGCTCGTATCAGTACGCGGGTTTATGCCGTAACTCGGTCCTTTCTTGTCATCGATATCCTCCTCATCCGATGCCATGTAGTCCACAGTATCACCGCCACTCGTTTTTCGAGAGACAGCCGATGGTATTCTCAGGCGATTCATCTCTGCTAATTGGTGTGGCCCGCTCCCCTTGGAGCCGGAACTCCCATAACTGATGCTACGTGCTTGGCTAACATCTCGGCTTCGAGGGTGCATAATAGTGTGTGCGCGTCGTCTGAAATTAGAGAAGAGGCCCGCATGTGGATGATGGTCAGGTATTTTTCCATCGACTTCACCATCAGTCTCATCCTCTTCTGACGGGAAGTGGGACATTCCGAGAGGATAATGTAAAGTCTTTGCGCGAGGAAGCGGAGTCGGTGTCATAGTGTCGCGGACAGTTGTGCGACGCCGCAGTCCATCCCATTCGACCGTCTCGTTTTCACCAATTGGTTGTAGTTTCTCATGTTGGATACGCTCGGCCTCAACCGCCTCCCTTCTAAGACGGCCTTTGGACATTGTCCTAATAATGGCCGCTGCGCCTCTGATAGAATCTGCTTTTGGTTCGCTTTCGTGTTCCTCCTGCTCGGCCACGGTGCGGACTTGGTCAAGATCTCCGGTGAAGACTTTGGAGTCAGGGACGTCCTTTGCAGACTTTGAAAGCTGGAGCAAAACCACACCTGAGCAGATGACCAGAAAACCCATGACGATTGTAGTTATTTGCTGAGGAGTGCCCTTGAAGCCACGAAACAGGATGGCCGACGTGACGATAGTTGCAGAGGTGAAGTAGACGTAGTAAGTTGGCGTTACCAGCGCAGCATTGTAGATGTTGAGCGCTTTGTTCAGGTAGATGATCTCGGTGACCAAGGTAGCGATGACGAAGACGAAAAGAACATACAAGAACCAATGCTTGAACTGCTCTTGGCCGCCGATTTGAGTGACAATCGCAGCACCAAGGCCTTGGGTCGCGACAACGCTCAGACCGCCGATGAGGCTGCAGACACTGAGGTATACAAGCATGCTCTTCTTGCCATATCTTGGCCCAGCCCAGAGGGCGACAAAAGTGCATCCAACGATGACAATTCCGGCATATGACAGGAAGCCCGGAGCTATGACAAAGTGTTGCATGTCTTGAATCGTGGCGGCAGAGGATTGTGAGGGCGAGTTGAGAACGATGACGACAGAACCAATGATGCACAAGAAGCAGCCAACTTTTCCGACAAAGCTTAGGCGTTCCTTCAGGAAGATGGCCGACAGGATGGTAGTGATGACGACGGACAGCGCGCCGAGAGGAGTAACGAGAATGGCATCGACAAAGGCATAGGCCACAAAATTGCATATCTGCAGCTGGGTTAGATGCTCGTTTTGCAGACTGTGAGGAGCAGACAAACCTCTCCAATAATCATCAGCGTCATGCCAGACCACCACCAGGCATTCTTGAGATAGCCATAGCCCTCTCCGGCCTCTTCGCAGTATTTGACGTTCGCTTTCAGCAGTCCGACTTTCTTCAGGACAAAGGAAACGCCAATGAAGCAGCCGGACGCCACGGCCAGAGAGATGCCAATGGCCTTGTAAACTGGCGGTCGCCCTTCTGACGCTGTGGAAGATCCACCTGACCGACGAACCAGGTCATCTGCGATATCTAAGGCAAGATCCATGTTGAAGATAAGCGGGCGTGGGGGAGCCGGCAAGGCTCTAGGGAGCGAGTGTGGGGAGAAGGCAGATTGTTGACGGCATTGGGATATTCATGCGACAGCGAGGGTAGAGGCGAGGACAAGGAGTATAGGGATAAGGAGGCGGGCGTCGTTCGTCTTCCGGCGTCGTCGTAGTCTGCAGTCAAGGGCCTCCGAAGCGCAGCAAAAGGGCAATCGAACTCTAGGGGCGTCTGGGCTCTGGCATGTGCGGGCGATTGGTTGGCAGCAGGTACCTGGGCGGTGACACGCGTTGCCAGGGTCCTCCCGGGGCGCAGTGACGCCACAGGCCAACCAGACTTTTGACGGTGCCCCACGTCCTATATTTACCACCGATCGCGCGATGCTGCATTTGCCGTTTGCCAGTGTATGCAAAGTGCTGGTCGTCAATCTCCATACGTTTGTCTTGAAGGCCAGCGGCTAAAGGATCGATAGGCGACCTTCGCACCAAAACTTGCCCTCTATATTCGGCAGACCTCATATACTGCTCGTGTCAACCATGTCCTCTCGCAGCGTCGCATGTTTCTTGGAGGATGAGAGCATTTGAGTACCCTCAGGCCCTTAGTCCTTCTACGCGTCTCGCAATACTAGTTCCACCTTCTTACTGGCCCCCTGCACTTCAATTCTTTGCAAATGCTTTTGGAAAGATCCGTCTAGGCCACGGGCTGTGTTGTGATAATGGGGGGTTTTCCCCCCCATCACATCTTTGATCCTTTGGCCTTGTAAAGGCAGTTTGCACACCATCCTGGCCGCACCGTTTGCGACCAACGGATGGCACCACAGTTCTTGGTCCTGCAGGCGGTGACTAGGCAAGGCAAACCCGCGCGGTGGCCACACTTCTGGTGTATGGTTTCCGCCCAGAGGCACATGATCTGGCTTAGGACTGGCGACTCAGACTAG
Source organism: Carpinus fangiana (assembly GCA_006937295.1). Lineage (NCBI taxonomy): Eukaryota > Viridiplantae > Streptophyta > Magnoliopsida > Fagales > Betulaceae > Carpinus > Carpinus fangiana. Next base: position 446,625 of record VIBQ01000013.1, on the reverse strand, counting down.
GTAGGATCAGAAACTTCTGAAGCAAGGTTTCGTTATGGTTTGCCTCACTTTTGAGATTGTGTTGATATGCTGCGCGATGAGGTGCCTCCATCCTCCATCCAGCTAGCCGTGGATGCCCTTTTGTACAAAGGCCCGCTACAGATAACTGCCTGTCTCGTGGAAACACAACAACGATTTGTATTCAGTGAGCTGGCAAGTAGCTGTGGAACGGCCATGTGTCCCTGAACTGCCGAAAATGGAAAGGATGCTGATGATGCTTCGTCCGCCCAAATGAGGCTCGAGTGTTCAGTGTTAGCCGTGTAGCACAAGACCGCCTCACAAATTCTCGGATACATTTGAGCAATGTCTACTTTCACAACATGTAAGGGTGCATCGGGGACTTATAATCCGACCCGGGGATGATCTTCTCTCGGTAAAGCGACGCACAAGAGGACTAGAAACAGCCCTTGTGTGAGATGCGTGTCGTATCGCGCCTTGCATGGATCTGCTTGATCATGTGTTCTGGATACTCTGGTCCTCAGCTCGGCCAATCTGCCTTATAATGATGGCCCGCGCTGTTCGCCCCCAAGATCTGCAAGGATCGGAATTCCCCAAACTGCTAGATCATCTACCCGCTGGACACAGGGCTGTCGTGATCCACATGATGCGCACAGTCCCGCGTGATAATCCTGCTCCCTATCAAAGCCCCCAATTGACTTGGAGTTCTGTAATGCGAGCTTGCAGCTTTGTAATAGCCTAGCATTGTAGCTAGGTCAGGTTCATAACTTCTCTTGCAGGTAGACATGTCTTTCGTCTCACTATGATTTAGATGAGGCACAATGAAGCTTTGCCCTGCAATGTACAGCGCCTTGCAGGGCCATCAGCCTCGGGTCTCCGGGCGTGGAAGCTGGACCAAAGGCTCAAGTGCTCAAGCTTGCGAGTCTATTTCTCTATAAAAGGCTATGTATCAATCACTTCCTTCTTCGCCCACTCAAAGTCGATCAAGTAGGGATCTTTTGCCTCTTTTGCATACGGCGGCCGCTCCAAACTCCGTCCACTCACGGCAATGTCCGTCTTGATGTCGTCGATCAACGCCCCCAAAGTAGTGTAGTCAAGCTCTGGCCGAATGAAGCCCAGTATGCTCAGGTTCAGAAGCGAGTTGTAAAAGTCTTCCTCAAACTTGTGTATGATGTGCACCTCGACGCTCCGCACCTTGTTCTTGTAGAACGGGTTCCATCCGATGCTCATGACCATGGGAAAGACCTCGACCTTGCAGCCATCGGGGCCTGTATGCGTTCTGGGACCCTGCCCAGGATCTTTCGATGAGCCTAGAAGCGTGTCTGCGACCTTTCCGGCAACGTGGCTAGCTTTGTCCAGTGCGCCCTCCTTGCCGAGTGGTTGGATCGCGCCGGATGCATCTGTAGCGTGGCTACGCGAGAGACCTGCCCAGCCAAAGTATACACCGCTTTCAATATCTGTATGGCCGCCGACATCAAGGCCGTCAATAGGGATATTGGCGGTGGGTATTCCTAGCTGCAGACGGGGTTAGTCATCGCGCGTTTTTGCCATGCAGTGGAGAGCGCACATCTTTGCTTCCCCGGCCGAAGCCTTTGATGATTCGTCCGCTCAATTTGATCGGAAAAGGGCTTTCGGGGCCAGCATCTGGTCCTGCAATGGGATCTCTCGCCATGCTGTACTATATTGGGTAAAGCTTGGTGGGGTGCTTTGTGTTTGGCGTGCTCGTGTACAGATCCTGGATGCGGTTGTGATAGGCAGAGACCGGGACACGACGCTTCCGGCTGTCGAAGCTCGTTGAGTGGAAAACGATTTGTTTGTATGGCGGTATCAAGAAAACTTTACCAGTGGATCAACACGAATGATGCCATCAATAGTGACCGATAAAAGCAAGCGCTAAGGAAACACTGGACCCTGCAGGCCTACAGCTGGACCGTGCGAACAAAGTCCGAGCGCAATTGGCCGCTAATGACGATGGGGATGATTTCAAATCGTTTTCAATCATGACTTATGTAACGGACTGTTGTTATTTCGCTGCACGTGTCAAAAAAGTCAAAATCCTCCTGTTGACTCAGAAAGAAGCTAACACATGATATGATACACATATGCCACATCGCCATACAGCAGGTCCATAAAGGTGACATCACTCCGCTTCCGCTCGAGCGAGGGTCAACCCTGGAGGTTACCATCAAGGGTCAGAAGCATGCCTGGAGAGTCGGAACATCCGGATGCAACGTCTGTAGGAATCCCTGTCGAACATGAACTGCCTGAAGTGGGCGATGATGAGGAAAAGCAGAATCCAAAAGCAGACAGCGAGAAGGACTTTCTTGTAAAGTTCGATGGCGATGATGACCCGGATAATCCGCGTAGCATGTCGTATGCACGCAAATGGCTTATTACCATTGTGGTTGCTACCAGCTCGCTCTGTGTGTAGGTTTTCCATTAACCCGGTCGCTGGGTCGAGACAGAGGTTGATCTTGAGATATAGGACTGTGAATTCGACACTGTACACATTCACGTACGATCAAATCATACCAGAGTTCAACGTTTCTCGGGAGGTGGCCACACTTGGTCTGTCCATATTCGTTGTCGGCTTGGCGATTGGGCCTATGTTTCTAGCACCGCTTTCAGAGGTGAGTGGAGACTGGCATGATACTGACAATTCCTAACCGCTGACTTGCAAGTTCTATGGGCGGCGGCCAATATACCTTGGAGCATACGCGATGGTGTTCATCTGGATCATTCCGTGCGCTGTGGCACAGAACATCGAAACCATCATCGTCACCAGATTCTTCGACGGAATGTTTGCAAGTGCATTTCTCAGTGTTGCCGGAGGAACCATTGGCGACATGTTCAACAAGAGTGAGCTTTCGATGCCGATGATGGTATATTCGGGAAGTCCATGTAAGCTTGAATCCTGCACCTAAAATTCTACACGACTGATCCACGAATAGTTCTTGGGCCCGCAGTAGGACCTGTCATTGGTGGATTCATCAATTACTATGCAAGTTGGCGCTGGTGAGTGTCTGTCGCGTGTACAAAGACACCGAGGAATTAATATGGTGCAGGTCTTTCTGGGTGCTACTGGTCTGGACAGGGGTTCAGATCACGCTGATTGGGCTCTTCATCCCTGAAACTTACCACCCGGTCAGGTTACGGCACAAGGCGCAAAGATTGCGCAAGGAGACTGGAAACAAAGAGTGGAAGGCGCCGATTGAGATTATGTCCAAGTCGGTTGCCAAGACGGTGATGCTGTCATGCTACCGACCCTTCCAGCTTTTGCTGCTGGAGCCAATGTGTTTGAATTTGTGCATACTGTCTGCATTGCTGCTAGGGTAAGCCTGTCGCTGATCGCCGGAACGTCGCTCCTCTGACATTAGCCCGCAGCATATTGTACCTGTTCTTTGGGGCATTTGTAGTCATCTTCCGGACGAACCATGGTTTCAACTTGTGGCAGTCGGGGCTGACATTCTTGGGCATCATGACGGGGATGATCTGCGCCGTGCTGAGTGACCCGATCTGGCGACGGAACTACAAGCGTCTTGTGAGCCGCCTCGAGGAACAGACAGGCGAGATTGGGGCCAGCGAGCCGGAGTTCCGGCTTCCGCCTTGCGTGGCGGGCGTGTGGTTCTGCGTGGTGGGCCTCTTTGCGTTTGGGTGGACGACGCAGGCTTCTGTAAGTGTCTGCATACCGCAATGATCCGCAGAGGCTAACACGCGAGGCCTGCAGGTACATTGGATCGGTAGGTTTTAACACGTCAAGACGAGGCACGGAGGCTGACAAAGTCTTAGCACCGATCATATTGAGCTCGCTATTTGGCTTTGGCGTGGTCACATGTTACGCAGGCATCTTCACGTTCCTTGTTGAGGCGGTGAGTTTCGTCATCTTTGACGGAGAAGATGCGCATCTAACAGGCCATTGCAGTATCCACTATACGCAGCCAGTGCCCTAGCGGCCAACTCGTTCGCGAGGAGCGTGTTTGCAGCAGCATTTCCCTTGTTCGGTAAGTGCTCTCGATCCCTTTGCATGCACGCAACATGATGGGACTTGCGTTAACATGACAGGCATCCAAATGTACAACAAATTGGGCTACCAATGGGCAACCAGCCTGCTGGCCTTTTTGATGCTTGCCATGGCTCCGTTCCCCTATCTCTTCTACAAGAAGGGGAAGCAGATCCGAGGCACCAGTCGCTTTGCGTCGGGAAAAATATAGGAAGACCGGTAGGTATGCACATCTTTCAGCAGATAGACACAATACATGAAGACCAAGATTCACGGCATGCAGTAGGCGCCTCACCTCCCAGCCTGACGACCCTGTTTCCACCGTGGCACAACAGGACACTGACGCAGGACGGTGGGTCCACACATGCCTTGGAGGCTGGGCGATCGCGTGGAGCCTGTGTCCCCTCCGCGAGAGGCGGCGAGTCTTGCCGTCGCGAGCGTTGTGCTCCACGTGGTGAGAGCGGGTGCTTGTCCACGACCACAGCCACGGTTTGGGCGGCCGCGGGCGGTGGTGGCGATGGAGGGATGCAGGTCGCGTGCATGCAAGTGGCTCACGTGCAAAAATGGTATGAGGCGAAGTTTGTCAACGACCACTCCCTCGGCACTTGCCAGCAGCCTTCTTGCTAGCGGCGGGCCCGAACCTGGGGGGGCGGGCGAGGGGAATAAAACGCTGTCAAAGCTCCTGAGCTTATTAGTTGCAATGCCTCTCGTCCTGTGGCGGGGCGCCGTCGCCATCGCCATCTGCGCACGTAACAGGCTCGCTTGATCCTGCCGAGGGCTTAGCCGGGCTCCTCCTCCATTATTCTCTGCTGCTCGACTTGCATCTTCCTGCGCAACGCCCTGTGCTCCACCCACGTCTTAGCCGTATACCATTATCCATCCCACCTCGCCTTCCCATTTGCGCTCGCCAGGCCTACCGTCACTCGCCCCTCGTCGCAGCAGCTCCTGTCGCGCCATGCACATGCTGGCCGGTAGCACACGACGTCCATTGCCCACTCCTCCGCCACGAACATCGCGCCGCTTCCACCGCTCGAGCTGCTGAGCTGCTGCTACCGCCGTCATTCGATGTGGCCTGGCAACTCGCCGCTGCTGCTCTTGCCCGTCACATCCTGCTCTGCCGATAGCTTGTGCGCGTCTCCACTCGCGACCAATTCCTCACAAAACCGCTCAGCGCACGCCGCTCTGCCTGGATCCTGCACGCCCGCCTCATACTACTCCCCCCACCCCGGCACGTCGCACAGTCAGCGCTCCCTGAGCACCGCGTGATCTCTCGCCTCAACCGATTGCGCCTGCGACTCTGCCATTCGCGCGCGCCAGCCTCCACCGACCCACATCCCGGCCCCGCCTCCACTCTTGACTGCTGCGCCCTCGCCCTTGCCCGCCCTGGTCAAGCGTCACGGGTACCCGCAGGCACCTCGCAAGCTCTCTGCATCAACTCTAGCCCTCGCCTTGCGTTATTTGTAAATCGCTGCGGCTATTACTATGCCCCAGCATCCCGACCATGCCTCGCCCTCGTCCGCCTCTTCCGGCGACGAGAACGAAGACGACATGGTAAAGATAGAAGACCGTCTGGATGGCAAGAATCCCCAGAAGACTTTCGATCCGAAGAGCAAGGATCCTTCCAGACCCAAGCGGAAGAAAGCTCGCAGGGCCTGTCACGCCTGTCAGCGCGCCCATTTGACTTGCGGTACGTTCCTGACCCCCTCGAATGACTCCTCCCCCCCGCACCGCTGACCCTCACGATCAGGTGATGAACGGCCTTGCCAAAGATGCGTGAAGCGCGGCCTCGCCGACTCTTGCCAGGACGGCGCTCGCAAAAAGGCAAAGTATCTCCACGACACGCCTGTAGAAGCACTCATTCCGGGAAATGCTGCACCTTACCCCCACCAACATAGTCAGAACGGCAGTAAGCGGGATTCTATCGAGCTGCAAACTCAAGGCCTTTCTGAAGGATCCTCGGCCTTCGCTTCACAAGGTGTGCCTCGCTTCGGGTCGTCCAACTCCTTTACTCAAGCATCACCGCATCATATGATGCCCAGCATGCAGGATCAATCCCCATACCCGTCGTATGCCAACAACCAATCCCCCGTTCCCGTACAATATAGCCCTCACCAGCCGTCTCCAATGCAAACTCTATCCCATCAACATAATTCCTCGAATCAGTCGAACCAACCGTTTCCGTCTCAGGCCATCAATTTCGACCCCAATGACTCTAGTATGTTCAACTTTGACCTGGCAAGCATGAACTTCGGGAATCACTACGGAGCAATGGAATTTGGTATGCTTGGTCACATGGTGTCGGGGGCCAACGATCCCTCGTTTGCTCCTTCGCAACGGCCGCATTCTGCTTCGACCGGAGGCTTTGATGATCTCAATCCCGGGTTTGTCGACAACCACTCGGAAATGATGTTCAACGGCGATGCTCAGTGGCCTGCAGGCCACAAGGTGCCCGTGCACAACCAATATCAGCATTTGAACGAAGGTCAACGACGGAACAGCCAAGGACCTCATGCTTTCGCCATCGGCGCCGGACCTGGCAGCTTGTCTGGATCGAGCCCTCAGTCCAATACAGACCCCGTAGGATATGACCAGAACGGTAACGCTGTTTTTCCCCAATCGTCGCAGCAGCAGCAGACCATCTTCAACCCGAATTCGAACTTATCACAGCGTGCGCCAAACCAAGCCTCATCGGCAAGGATACCAAAACAACCGGTCCAACAGCCAGATATCGACAAGCCGCAAGAGTCCATATCGAAAAGACTTGCGCATTTCCAAACTTACCTTCCCGTAGCAACTCGGACACGGACCTCGTCTTCCATCTATTCCAAAGTCACAAAGCCGTACCCATATACGTCAGCCTTTCATGCCTTTACTGCTTTCCTCATCCGCCGATTTCCCACCGCCAAGCGCGTGGCTATAGCAAAAGCGCTCACCATCATCCGGCCGTCATTCATCTCATGTGCTCGAGACCTAGTGGATGATGATCTTGTGTTTATGGAAAAGTGCTTCTTGCGCGCCGTGTTCGACTACGAAGACTTTCAGCATGATGTCTGCACGCCAACGATCATCTGCCGGCGCACCGGTGAAGTCGCTCACGTGACCAAGGAATTCTGCATCATGTCTGGTTGGAATCGTGAGGTCCTCCTTGGTAAAAAGCTTAACCGCAATGCAAACTTTGCAGAGTTACCCGAGTCAGGGATGATGAGTATTGCCTCCTCTCGGGGCGGCTACACGACCCCCAACAAGGCCAATGACAAGACGCTTCCCCAATGGCAGGACTTTGACGAAGGTGCCGGCCGCCAACAGCCCGTCTTCCTTGCGGAGCTTCTCGATCCTGACAGCGTCGTCAACTTTTATGAGGACTACTCGGAGCTCGCGTTTGCCGACAGCAAAGGCTCGATCCGGCGGCGCTGCCAAGTCATGAAGTACATGACCAAGGAAGATATTGCAACCCGCAACGTCAAGAACGGCACAGACACGTCGGGCGGCACAAAGGAGAAAAAGGGCCATCGCAAGGATAACAGCGAGGTGTCGCGCAATGGCATCTTCAATGAAGAGGGCATGCGCAACCTCGGCGCGCGCGACGGCCGAGTGGACTGCATGTACTGCTGGCAAGTGAAGCGGGATGTCTTCAACATACCCATGATGATTGTGCTGAACGTGAGTCTTGCTATTGTTTTAACCTCTGGACTCTTCGCGCAGGTTTGCTAACAAGCTGCAGTTTCTTCCAATCACTTGAAGACTCCGCTGCTTCAGAATCCGCATCCACCTGAACAATGGCCCAACCTCTCCAAAGGGAACCTCACCCTGACCTTCTCCCACTGGCTGAAGAAACAGGCCCACGCAAATGTGACGACACGACAAAGATTGAGGTCTGCGTCGACTAAGCTGTCCTTGCACATTGGACTCGAAGCTGTAGCAGTGGCGGCAGCGGCAGCACATATAGCAATGTAGCCACAGACAAAGGAAAAGAGCAACAAACGTCAGGTCTCGACAGTCCTATCTCGTCAGCGCCGCTCCAAATGCGCCAGGCCATGCTCTACCTCACCCCCGGCTGGCATGGACATAACATTCGGAAACATAGTTGACTCATAGCGTTACCATTTATGAATGTTCGAATGACAATACTCTGTACTATCTTGTCCATTTTCTGGCCGTCAATTCTGTAGAATCTATATCCACCAGAGTGTCTAGTACCTGGTCCGAGCTTTTTGCACAAATGAAATCCTGTTCGTCTAGCTGGGGTACGCAAGTGTTAGGCGTACCTCAGTTCCGAGTTCGCAATCACAGAACTATTAATCACGAAGAAAGTGGAGGACGGAATCCAAGATTCTGTTTCAATTCTTTACGGCTTCTGAGTGTAGAGAGATAGCCAGCACAAGCCATATGTGGCCCCATACGCCGAACCACTTACATTGCTTCCGCAGGGACTAAATAGACGGCACGCCCGTGCACGCCCGTGCAACACCACAAACACGCCCGAGTACCCGAGTAGGGCGGAGTACACGCACTCTTCACTTGACGAAGGGATTCGCGAAGCTTAAACTGCCGTTGTGCTTGTGCATGCCCATCGGCGTACTTTCATCGGCCTCGGCGGGGCGTTCCCAGCGCCGCACGTGCCCACTCTTGCACGCCACGAGCAGCGAATCTTCCGTGAATTCGAGCCAGGAGAGGGGGTGCACGTCAACAATCTTGGACAGTACAGGCGGCAGCTTGGGGCATTCGGCGCGCGGCACGACAGGGTGCGCCAGGCCGCTTGTGGTCGCGTTTGTGGCGATGTTGTCGTCGTCGTCGTCGTCGTCATCAGCAGGAGACGTTTCGAGCGCTTCGGCAGAAGGGCCTTTCCTGGTCTGGGTCGGCGTGGCGGCGCCGAGGCGTTGTACGGTCGTCGATGATTGCGAACGGCTTACGGCGACGGAGCTGATGCTGTTGTAACGTACGCTGGCGGCGCGAGGGCGCGCCAGCATGCCGGGGCTGAAATCCCAGATGAGCAGGCGGCAATCTTCGCCGACCGAGGCAAAGCGGTAGTTACCCTGGTCGTCGCAGCGCCAAGGGTCAAAGGCGACGCCCGAAACCCAGCTCTTATGGCCATTGCAGCGCGCGACGAGGGCACGCTCGGTGACGCTCCAAATGGAGACTGTGTCGTCCTCACCGCCTGTGAGTAGATAGAGGCCGTCGGGGGACCAGGTGACGCAGGTGAGGGCGCCGTAGTAGCTAGGTTGGACATCGACGAGCTCCTCCCTGGCGAGGTCGATGATGCGCAATTTGCCATCGTCGCAGACAGTGGCGACATGCTGGCCGGCCGGTGAAAAGGCGAAGCCCCTGATGCGGTCGCGGGCGATCTTGTAATGGGCCACTGGGTTGGTCTTTTGGTTCTTCGATTGTATGGATTTGCGGACCAACATGCGCGGTCGATTTGGCGACTGCACGGACGGATCATCCTCGGGGACAAATGGTGCGTCTTCCTTCTCCTTGTCGTACACAATCAAGGTACCGTCGCGATGGGCGGCCATGAACAAATTTTCAGATCCTGGTATCCATTTCACCTCTATTGGTGGAGATTTGGTGATGGCACCCTGGCGATATTGTTAGCTTTCTTTTCGGGTTACTTGTCGGGGGTGGCGTTGACACACGTTTTTGTTTAGTCTACTGTACTTTTGAGTTGGCGGATCCCACCAAAGAAAGTCGGAAGCGTTGAATCCCATGACCATGTCGCAATTGGTGGAGCTCAATGTGACCTTATTGACATCGTGGCATAGTGCAAAGGCCTTCGTGAACAATATCTTCGATATGGGCTCGACTTTTGGATGTTCAATAGTTAAACCAGTCATGTTGCTAGTTGCTGGAGTGCCGACTCTATCTTCGGCGGAGAGATCTAGCCACATGAACGCTCTGTTAATGTTCAAGAAGGCGTAGATGCCAGCGGGATCGTGCTCAGCCATGCGCTTCGTTGGAACATCATGCGGCGTGACTCGGGAGATGAATGAAGAGCTGCTCTTGACCATGCTGCTCGTAGGTTTTCGTTTTTTGTCCTTATCCTTTGCACTTTTGGGCACGTTGAGCAAAGCCGGGTTGCCATCACCGAATACCCAAGTTTTAACGCTGGTAGCCGCGAGGTGTGAAAGGGCAGCCGAGCCATTCTCGCTGCTCGAGGGGGCCGAGCCGTCTCTGGACTCATCGGTGGTTTGTGAAAGAGACGACTTTGTGCTGTTGCCCGTGTGCGGACGACGTTGGCGGGGAGAGGTCTTGCGCGGCGCGATAATGGCGAGGGATAGCTTTACGCCGGACGTGAGAGGGCCAGGGTTGGGATCAAGGACATGGGTAACGAGCGGCGTAGTATCAGACGGGTGCGGAGGTATTTGGCCTAGCTGTATGTCTTCGCGGAGAGGATATACGCCTGCGGAAACAGCGGTACGGGTTGGCAGATGTAGAGAGGAGAGGTCGGGGAAAAGACGATACCTTCGCTCAGGTTTAGGCCATCTTCTGGACCATTATCGAACTTTATGCTATTATTGAGCTCGCCCAGTGGAATCTGGTTGAGGACGTTCCGCGAAGGAGGAGGCGGCGGCAGAACGCTACTGGTAGGGGTCAGTCGAGTCTGCACGTATGGTTGGAGTGCCACTAACTACATGGCCGAGGGTTTCGAGCCGTTGCTCACGTCGCCGGCATGCTCGAAGGGTGTTAAGGAAGCGACATGGAACAAGCAGAAGAAGGGTAGCGAACCGGCGCAGTCGAGGCAGCCATGGTTGGAGACCAACACGCTTTAGCCGGCAGGCACAGGACAGGAACGCGGTCGGCGGTGCGTGATGACGCTGTGGTGCGGGCGGGTTCGGTGCTTCTGAGCCCGGGGCAGTGTACAGGATTAGGCTAGTGAGCCGGGAGCAACGGGGCCTTTGGCGCCCTGTGTCTGTGGGTCGCGGCGGTGGGTAGCGGTGAGGGGTGAGGGAAATGCTTTCACATGGGCGTGTGCCTGGAGTTGGGGGTTTGTGGTGACACTGAGCCGCATCGGTGCAGCAGCTAGGCGTACACGAGTACATGTGACTCTGTACTGCTCCCCATCCTCGGCAGGCTGTGCAGAAGCGACTGGGGCAGCTTCGCAGACGCGCCAAAACAGCCGCCCCACACGTGGTTGGTGCCAGTGCTTCCCGCACTGCGAACTACTAGACGCGGGCATTAATTGGATGCGCAGGCCGCTGCGGCCCTGTCCTTGCTGGACCTCTGCATGGCTACAGGTAAGTCCGGTCCCTTCCCCCTGCAGCTGCACGTCTGACTCCTGCTAGTTCGAATATGTGTCTGCGGCGATGACGGGGTTGGCAAGTCAAGCATCATCGCGTCAGTTGTTTCGTTCCTTTGTTGCTGGTAGGCGGCGCATTAACCCACGTCGCAAACAGATCGCTCGTCAAGGATGTCTTCATCACCCACAAGATTCAGCCCGTGCTGCCACAGATCACCCTTCCTCCGACTCTCGGCACACCAGACAATGTCACCACCATCATTGTCGACACGTCTACGCAGCCAGGCGAGCGAGACAGCCTGCGCAGAGAGGTCCGCAAATGCAATGTCGTCCTACTCGTCTACTCCGACCACTACAGCTACGAGCGCGTCGCCCTCTTCTGGATGCCATATTTTCGATCGCTCGGCGTCAACGTTCCCGTCATCCTGTGCGCCAATAAGTCAGACCTCGGTGCGGCACAGACGGCGCAGGTCGTCGAGGATGAGATGCTACCAGTCATGAATGAGTTCAAGGAAATCGACTCTTGCATCCGTTGCAGTGCGAGGGAGCACCACAACATCAATGAGACCTTCTATCTCTGCCAGAAAGCCGTCACCCATCCAGTCGCTCCTCTGTTCGACTCAAAGGAGTCTACACTGAAGCCGGCTGCAGTCGCGGCTCTGCAGCGAATATTCTACCTTTGCGACCGTGATCAGGATGGTATACTGAACGATGGAGAAGTCCAGGCGTTTCAATTAAAAGTGTTTGAGAAACCTCTTTCGGAAGAAGACCTGAGCAGCATCAAGCGATCCGTGAGGTCGCAAGAGCCTGACCCGTCCAAGCCGGACGGCATCGACGAGGCCGGCTTCATCAGACTCAACAGGATTTTTGTCGACAAGGGCCGCCACGAGACCGTATGGATGATCCTACGAAAATTTAACTACACGGATGGTTTGACCTTGCGGGACACATTCTTGAATCCCAAATTTGAGGTTCCGCCATTTGCGTCGGCAGAGCTCAGTCCCATCGGCTATCGTTTCTTTGTCGACATGTTCCTCCTCCACGACCAGGACAATGACGGTGGGCTGAATGACACCGAGCTTCGAACGCTGTTTGCGCCCACACCTGGCCTACCACCGTCATGGATTGAGTCTGATTTCCCATCGTGCACTGTCTTGAATGAAGCTGGGCACATCACGCTACAAGGATGGCTCGCCCAGTGGAGCATGACAACTTTTGAGGAGCCTAAGACGACTTTGCAATATTTGGCCTACCTTGGGTTCGAGACAGCGGAACGGGGTGGCACAACTGCAGCTCTGAAGGTGACCAAACCCCGCAAGTCACGAAAGCGCCCAGGACGTGTGGAGCGTAATGTCTTCCTCTGTTACGTGCTGGGCGCCTCTCATGCCGGCAAGTCAGCTCTCCTCTCTGCATTCCTCAATCGACCATTCTCTCCAACGTATCATCCCACCATTCGGCCACGCACCGCGGTCAATGCTGTCGAGCTGCCAGGTGGCAAGCAGTGCTACTTGATTCTCTCAGAGTTGGGTGAGTTGGAACCCGCCATCCTCGACAACTCTGCCAAATTGGAAGCTGCCGATCTGCTTTGCTATGCATACGATTCTTCCGACCCCGACAGCTTCTCGCACGTTGCCGAGCTGCGGAAGAGGCACCCTCATCTGGACGACCTGCCAGCATTGTACGCCGCGCTCAAAGCAGACCGCGACAAGACTGTACAGCGTGGTGAGATCCAACCAGACGAATACACTGCTACCCTAGACCGACCTGCACCCATACACGTGAGCGTCACTTGGGGCAGTATTGGCGAACTTTTTGTCCAGCTCGCACAGACAGCGACGGAGCCGAGCACGGCGTTCCCCAAGAGCAACGAGGAGGCACCCGACCGGACGAGCATGTACCTAGCGATTGGCGCTGGGCTTGCAGCCGTCATCTCGGGAGTGCTGGTCTGGCGCAAAAACTGGGGTGGCGGACCGCCGTAGTGCGAAACCAGGTGTGGTGACTGACTGAAGCAACGCATTTGTATGATAGGAGGCAAAATATACCCACTCAATTAAGTCTAGAAGTGTGCTCTCCTTTCCGAGCAGCTTATGTTTCAAAACGCCCACCAACGCCTTGCTGTAACATGACTGTGTCCCAGAGAGTAGCCTCGATCAGACAAAGAACCCCCAAATCCACCATATCAAAACCACGACAACCACAATGATGCCAGCCAGCTTCAGGATCGCAACCTTGTTGCCTTGCTGTGCCATGCGGCCCAGTCGTGCCGCGCTGCCTTTGAGCGACTGCGACATGGAAGTGAAGCCCTCACTCTGCTTCGCGTTAGCTCTGAGTCGCCCCTCTGGACACGGTGTCGGGCAAGGCTTACGGCGGAGTCGATGACCTCCTGGTTGCGAGCATTGTCGTAGATGTCGACGGTGACGCCGCGCAGCGCGGACACCTTGCTGGCGAGCTCGTCGAGGCGCGAGTTGTTCTGCTGCTCGCGCGCAAAGGACTCGGCCATGGCGGCGATGTTCGCACTCGGGGCTTATCGAAGCGCGAGGAAGGTCTGGGGGATGTGCTGGAGCGGCCTAGGGGCGCAAGTCTGCTGATGGAGGCGCGGCGCAACAGTTGGTGGTGACGTGTCGACTTGGGGGGCGAACGCGGTACGCAGGCTGCCGGATTTCGAGGAGTCTCAATGGAGTGGTCGGAGAGGGGGGCTAAGCAAGCGTGTTCCCTGATGCGGAGTTGCATGTGTGGAAGAGGCAAAGGGACGGTGACAAGACGGAAAGTGACGCCACAGGGCTGAGCCACTGGGCGTGACGACGATGCCGAGAGCACCGGCCAGAGCTCCCTCGCCGACCGACAAAGCCCCAGCTGTTCCCCGCTTACAGCCTCGACATTTCAGAGTGCAGGTCGCGATCGCACTGCCTTTTGTTACTGAAAGGCTGCAGATTTAAAGAGCGTTTGCACGTCTCGCGCACAGGTCACCGTTCCACCGGCACCCCACTTTGCATTACCCAGTCACAGATACCAGAGACTAGATACCGCCTCTTCTTCAGCACAGCTAGTCCGAGTTTCTACATACCTCCTCTTCCGATTTCCCACATTTCTGGTCTACAATTGCAACGATGCGCCCCTTCAGAATCAGCAATCCCTTCCCCATGGGCGCGAAGAGTGAGTGCAAGAAATGCGGCCAGATTTTGGCCTCGTTTGTCGATCCCCGCCAGGCATTCGGCCCAGACAAGATCATTCCTCCTCAGATCCTCGCCAATGCCAAGGGTATCGCCGTCATAACCGTCTTCAAGGCCGGCTTCCTGGGCGCCGCGGGGTTCGGGTCTGGCATGGTCGTCGCACGTCTGGCGGACGGTTCCTGGTCTGCACCGTCTGCAATTGGTACTGTTAGAGGTGGCGTGGGGGGCCAGATTGGGTGTGTGAATTTGGACTCTTGAGTTACTAGAGGTGATTGCTTACTCAAGATTGTAGGTTTGAGTTGACCGACTTTGTGTTCATCCTAAACGACGCCATGGCGGTCAAGACATTTGCTCAGGCAGGCTCGATAACACTGGGTGGCAACGTATCGATTGCTGCTGGACCTGTAGGACGCAATGCAGAGGCTGCCGGTGCTGCGAGCTTGAGAAGCGTTGCGGGTATCTTTGCATATTCCAAGACAAAGGGCCTATTCGCAGGCGTTTCGCTGGAGGGCAGCGTCATCATCGAGCGTCGCGATGCTAACGAGAAGCTATACGGCCGACGAGTCAAGGCTGCAGATGCTCTGCAAGGTGCCGTGCCAGTGCCTCCTGCTGCGGAGCCAATGATGAGAGTCTTGAATTCGCGAGTTTTTGCTGGCGTGGCCGGGGCCGCATCTGCAACGGATTCCATGTACAACGACATTCCAATCTATGATGACAGCCATGAGGATGTGGTTTGGCAAGGTAGGACGGGCAGCGCCTACAATGAAGGTGTCCGAACGAACAGGACGGGCAGCGTGAGCCAGGCCGACGACTACGAGTATCGCGACCGCCCAGCCCGATCAAGTACGTGGTCAGATGATATTTATGACCGGGAACCTGCTCCAGTGGGACGCGCCAGGTCATACAGCTCACGAGCCAACCCAAGCGAAACGTTTGATAGACTGCAATCAAGCTCGACGGGCGCAGTGGGCGATGATTATGTCTACTCGGACAAGCCCAAGCCAGGCAGGCCGACGGCGCCCAAGCCAATATTCGCACAGAAGACGGCGGCGTCGTCGCTGGGGCCGGATCAGGCAATCGCCAAGTTCACCTTTGAGCCCGACCAGGAGGGCGATCTCGGCTTCAAAAAGGGGGAAATCATCACCATCACGAAGCGAACGGACAACGCAGCAGATTGGTGGGAAGGACGCATTGGATCTCGCACGGGCGTGTTCCCCAGGTATGTGACTGCTGGCGGCTGCAAATTGCCGTAATCTCCATGTGGTGGTCTGAGCGACACGAGCTGACGAACAACCCGAATCCAGCAACTATGTCGAGACGGTGTAGACCGCACGTTTTATTTTCCCTTCGATTTTCGGACAGGACTAGGATTGGCGACGACACACCCATGTCCCAGCGAGCAGCTTCGCCAGATTGCAGGTTGGACGGCCAGTGCGGCGGGGAGGGCGGAGGAAATATATCATCATTCAAGACAAAAAGCGGTGCCGGAGATACCACGGACATGGGCCTTTCCAGAATGCGACAGGCGCAGATAAATTGCAGGCGCGGCGGCATGATCGACATGTCAGAGCTGGGCGGAACGTGATGCCAGGACGTGCCGTGCGTACCAGGGTCTGCCTAGACCAGGAACAGCAAAGGCAGGCGCCTTAGCCTGGCGCTCGCGACTCAACAAGGCGGAAAGCCGCTCCTTATCGAATCTCGGGGAGCTGCCCCGGACGCCGTGGCACGACGTAATGCGGTCCGGCCGGCCTGAGCTGAGCAGACCAGCATGCGCGGGCCCTGCACACGTGCGGGTTTGTTTTGCCAGTGAAACCACAGGGCCAGGCCGTTAAGGGGCCGTCCCCGAATACTCCGGTGAGAGAGGAGGTGGAGCCAAGAGAGCCAAAGAGAGCTGAGAAATCCACGCGTAGACCCTGTTGACCAGAGTGCAAATCCGCTGGACGACTTTTTCCCAGCTCGTAGACAACAGCTTGCCAGTGCATCCGCTGACGCCATCGTCTCACACTTTTTATTCTGTCCCCTAGAGCACTTGCATGTTCTCACTGCCTCGACCTCTCTGACCTGAGACCCTACATTCCTCTGTCCCTTGCCCTCCTCCACGCTCCTTCCACACCCTTTCGCATCTACCTACCCATTCACAATGTCTGCCCGCATCGCCTTCTCGCGCATCGGCGCCCGCAGCCTCCTTGCTTCCTCCCGCACCTATGCAACTCGCGCTGCCTTCAAGCCCCAGCAAGGCCAGGTTGCTGCACAGACTGCCGATAAGCGCAACATCTCCGTCGTCTCCTTTGACGAGAATGGCCAGCGCACCCAGGAGGAGATTGTCGAGAGCCCCGACCAGAAGGGCCCCGTCAACCCCGAGGGCGTCGACGAAGAGGCCATCGCCTATCCCCTTAAATCTCAAATCATCGACCAGCTTACCCCTACCATGAAGCGCTTCACGCTGGGCGGAAAGGTCGCCGTTATCACCGGGTAGGTGGCTTCCTGTGGCTGCTTATCGCCCACTGCGTATCGCTGACTCCGTCATCCGCAGTGCTGGACGTGGCCTTGGCTTGAACATGGCGCAGGCGCTCGTGGAGGCTGGCGTGCAAGGTCTTGCCATCCTCGACGTCCAGAAGGACCTGGGCGAAAAGGCCGCCCGCGACCTGTCCGAGCAAGCGGGCGTCGACGCACGCTTCTACCCCATTGACGTGCGTGACGCAGAGGCCGTCGCCAACTCTGTTCAGGACGTCGTCAACCACTACGGCAAAATTGACGTTCTCATCAATGCCGCAGGTATTGCAGAGTAAGTCACTTGTACCATGGTCTTGGCATGCACCACTGACGCCGCGAAGCTCCAACCAGCCTGCAGTCCGCTATGATCCCGTCCGCTTCCGCCGCCAGGTCGATATCAATGTTACCGGCACCTTCCTCGTCGCCCAGGCCTGCGGCCAGCACATGATTGCCTCCAAGAATGGTGGTTCCATGATCTTCATTGCGTCCATGTCTGGAGGCATTGTCAACTACCCCCAGGAACAGTCCTGCTACAACGCTTCCAAGGCTGCCGTCATCCAGCTCGGCAAGTCTTTGGCTACTGAGTGGGCTCGCTACGGTATTCGCGTCAACACAATCTCTCCCGGCTACATGGACACTGCTTTGAACCGCGTGCCGGCTCTTGATGCCCAGAAGAAGATCTGGGTGGACAACACTCCCCAGAAACGCCTGGGTGCAGTCAACGACCTCAACAACTTGGCCGTCTACCTCGCTTCTGACGGCAGCAGCTTCATGACTGGGTCCAACTGCTTGATTGATGGGTACGCCTTGTCCCACCAGCCCTCATGGTTCAAACGATGCTAATATTATATGAACAGTGGCTACTCTTGCTGGTAAATCCTAGACTTGGTATAGGGACTGTTTCGCCGCAGACTGGATTGCATTTTGATACAGGTAAACTTGTTGTGTCTCTGGGACAGGCTATGGTTCGACTGGAACTGGAGCGGGTTTGGGAACGCGGCACAGGGCGTACGGCGCACGAGCAACACGGTCGGCGGATAGAGTACATGCTAGACCCTGGGTAGATTCATTCTCTTTCACGGCCGTCTCTGGCCTTCATACTCGATTTAGCATCCTCGCGCTTCATAGAGCATGATTACGACATAGCGTCTGCTTTAATGGATTCTTCTCACAGGCTACTCAGCACCCGGCGTCATTTTAAGCATTGCGAATATGGTCACGATCGGCAACGCCGTATATGGTACGTATCTTCTGGCGAGTCATGCGCTCGGGTGAAGAAGTCACGTGCGTACAGCTTGTTCGTGCGCGAGCAAGGTGCTCTAAGAATGCCCCACTGTCTGTTACTCTGGCAGATTAGAATTCTGGTAGGCTACGGGGAGGTGAAGAGCGAAGTGATGCAACACGAGACCTGAGCCTCCGTTCAAATTATGTCTCCTGGTCACAAGCAGAAGTCATGTCGGAACCGGCAAGACCACAGTATCTGGGGTAGTGATGATAGATAGATACCTGGGCGCGGTTTGACAGCAGACCTGTGAGGATGGACGTGATTGTTTCCACTTTTCTCTTCCCCTGCTCATCCTGCGGCTATTTCTCTTGCATCTTCCTGGGAAGGGGCGTACACACAGAGTGGGCTTTGCAGCTTGGCCCGGTTAATATCCGCGGCGCCCCGAATAAACGCCCCCCATGATCTGAAAATGCGGGGTGTGGGCAAGACTCGTCAACGGCGCATCTAGCCTTCACATCCCTGCCGTCGGCGTGAAACTTTTGAGTGTCGCGCCTGCACGGCTGCTCCTTTACCCTTCTCTCTGGCATGCCACGCTAATTGGATCTCCTTGACGCTACCTCAGCTGGCGAAAAATCCTCTGGTCGCCATCCACATGTGTTAGTGTGCGAGCCATCCGCCACGTGCTTCCCACGCTAGTATGCCGACCAAGAACGAGCGTGCGTCCGACGACTCGACGTCGCCCAACTCTGGAGGCCAGCGTCCGGCAAACCGGAGCGGTGGCAATCGTCGAGCACGCAAAGCTTGCGACCGGTGCAATCAGCTGCGCGCGAGGTGTGATGGCGGAGAGCCATGTGCACGATGCCTTCGTGAGTTTAGCGGACCCGTGAAGATAACGCCCGTTGTGTTGACACCTCACCGTAGAATCACAGAGCGGCTGCGAGTACGCTCGCGTCATGAAGAAAAGGGGCAAGCCTAGCAAAGTCGAGCTTGCCCGCCGCGCGGCACTGAGGGCAGCAGAGACTGAACTCCGTGCGTCGCGTGTCGCACCCTCGAGTGCACCATCATTCCCAGATCCCGTGATGCAGTCTTTCGCCATTGAAAACCCCCTCGACCATCAACCTAAAAGTGCTGAGGTCGAAGTTCCCGGCTCAGACATCCATGACAACTATTCGGACCTTCGGGATCTGCCTTCCTTGGACAAAGTATTACCTGGTTTGATTAGACCCAACGGCCCTCACAGAGAATCACCGCAGGATGACTTCTTCAACGAGAAGAGTTTTGAGCAGCACAACCGTGCCTCGCTCCAAAACATAGACCTCAAATACCCTGTCCTCCTTCCCTTGGTCCCTTATCTTGTCTCCGTTATCCCCCTCTCGTTTGCCTGCGAGCTTCTTGAATATTACTTTTCATCTTCCTCCATCGTCTGCCCTCATCCAAACTCTCCATACGTTATCGGTTTCATGTTCAGCAAACACTCGTTTCTGGCTGAGACACCTCCCCGGCTCTACTCACCGGCTCTGCTCGCAAGTATGCTCTGGATTGCTTCCAGGACCAGCGACGCCATCTACTTTGACGAGTCTCCTTCAGTACGTGAGCGGGTTTCACGGAAACTGTTGAACTTGACCATACGGCTTCTTCAACCTCTCATTCATGGACCTATCCCTCGGGGACTCTTTGACCATGGTATTGCCGAATCCATCGAAGGTGAAGCCCTCCTTGGTGCCAGGGGCCGAGGATCCAATGAGACCCTTGATGATGTTGCAACTTACGTTCACATTGGTACAGTCGTGTCTGCTAGTGAGTACAAAAGTTCAAGCTTGCGGTGGTGGAACGCAGCCTGGGCTCTAGCCGTAGAGCAGGAGCTGTACAACGAGCTTCCGCCGAGGGAAGCCACGGAACAGGACCATCAAAAAGGCCCGGCTGAAATCGCAGCCGCACAGATTCGTGATGAGGTTGAGCGCGAAGAGCGCCGGAGAGTGTGGTGGCTCCTCTTTTTGATCGACCGTCACCTGTCTTTCTGCTACAACAAACCTCTGTCCCTCTCTGACCGCGATTGTCGGAACTTGCTCCAACCAATCGACGAGTATCGTTGGCAGAATGGTAACCTCGCCGTAGCGCCCATAAACGACCCCTCCCAGCCTATTACGATGCACCGGCCACGGCAAAAGGGACCACCGACGGAGTTTGGCGGACCCTACTTGTTTGGCTACTACCTTCCTCTGATGGTAATCCTTGGGGAAGTCATTGAACTGATCCATGCGCGCAATCACCCTCGCCTAGGGCAAGCGTTCGTCAACGCCACGCTATGGGACGAGCAAGTCCGCGCCATCAATATTCGTCTCACAGCATTTGAGCAAAGCATGCGCCTGTACGAAGCAGAAGAGACTGAACTTGTTCACAGCGCGCAGCACTTGCAGCCGAGTGGCTATTTCGACACGAGACGCGCTTCATCGGGCACCGTCGGCAGCGGCGACGGACCAGATCACCTTTCGCGACGTACGCTGCACAAGCAAATCCAGCTGAAAAAGGCAATAGCGTACTCGACCTACGTCGTCCATGTCCTGCACAATCTGCTCATTGGCAAATGCGATCCCATCAGCCTCTTTGACGACCAAGACTACTGGATCTCGTCGCCGTCGTTTGTCGATGCCACGGGACATGCTATCTTGGCCGCTGATGCCATAGCTGAGATCCTGGAGTACGATCCGGACATATCGACAATTCCGTGGCTGTTTGGTATTGAGCTACTGCACGGTTCGTTTTTGCTCCTTCTCATCATTGACAAGCTCAAGACGGATGCCGCGCCGAATGTCGTTAGGGCAGGCGAAGTGATGGTAAGGGCGCATGAGGCGTGCGCGTTTACGCTGAACACAGAGTACCAAAGAAAGTTTCGCAAGGTGATGCGCAGTGCCATTGCAGAGGCTAGAGGGTACGCACCGGACGAAGCCGGGGATGAGCAGAAGAGACGGCGAGAAGTGTTGGGATTGTATAGATGGACTGGAGATGGCACTGGTTTGGCTTTATGATTTCTGCGGCAAAACAAGCTTTACTTGGATTCATGATTTGGAACGGCCCAGGGTCTCCGGGTAATAGCATTACTGTACTAGTATGGGGGTGTCTCTACACTCCGCGAGACGATTTGTCTGTCTCGCATCTGACATATGCTCAAAATGACGACCCTATCACATGTCATTCTCTGCGTTTCTGTCCTTCAGCTAAGCTCCTCGATTTCGAGCCCCACTCAAAATACTCGTCTATAATAGATACAGTAAATCCTCCTGTGGGGAATTTCAAGTCCTCGCAGGCGCCGCAGCACCCCCAGCCGGGCGCGCACCACCCTGAGCTTGCGGCATGCGCCTGCTCGCAAAGCTGCGCGAGAACATGGAGATACCAACCATCATGGCCCAGCTGGGAATCTTGCCGAAGCCCCACAGCAGGTACGCCATAGGCAGCAGCAGCCCGAGGCGCGCCACCCAGCCGTCAAACGGATGCAGCACGCCCTCGTAGTCCGGCTCCTGCAGGTACAACTTGCGGGTGTGCACCTTGGTGATATCGGCAGCGGTGACGGTGGTGGAGTTGAGGGCGAAGATCTTGATAGGCGTCTTGTCGGCGCCCGCGCTGCCCGGCTCCGGCAGCAGCAGCACCCACAGCGAGGGCACGTGGGCGGCAAAGGCGCCGCACAGGACCTCCTGGGCGTCGCAGTCGGCCTGCGCGAGGCGTGGCGCCGAGACGTCGCTGGCGAAGAGCGCGACGCTCTCGTTCCACGCCACGTCGGCGCGGTGGCAGCGCCCGTGGCACGTCTTGTTGCCGCCCGTGAAGTACAGCAGCCAGGCCTCGGGCGAGTGGTACGGCGTCTGCGTGCCGGTGTGGCGCAGCGTCGACTCCCAGTTCTGCAGCGTCACGTGGTGCACGTTGTGCTCTGCGACGCGCGCGGCGCCGGCGTCGGCGGTGGGTAGGTGCGAGGCGGCTGCTGCGGCGGCGTCGCTGAGGTAGGACTGGGCTTCGGCGTACCAGCCTTTGAGGCGGTCGGCCAGGGGGATCTGCTCTTGCGCGGTGGCGCCGAGGGCCAGGGTCGAGGCGGCGAGGACGGTGGAGATGCGCATGGTGCCGGCTTGTTGTAAAGGAAGGTGGTCAAGGGTATGTAGAGGGAGGGTGGGGGTGCCTGAGGACAGAGCCGGATCGGTGAGATCAGGACTGACGGTCACAACACCGGTATATGTTGAAGGAAGAAATGTTGTACAAGAAATGGGGAATTTGAATTGAAGAGCCTCTGTGGGAAAGCGTGTGGAGGAGACAGCAGCGTCCAGCGCATGTCGATGAGGCTTTCTTGGAAGGCCGACCTCGATGCCGTCAATCTGGCCAATGGCAGGCCGCAGCCAGTCACCGTGACGACAGGCTCATCTAACGACCACCTGTTCGACAGCTCCCGCCCTTAGCCACACGCTCCCCCTTTACGCTCTTGGCTGCTTCCAATTAGCTGTCTTTTAAGGAAATGCCGAGGTCTGCTTCACTTAGTACAAGCACCGGTGCACTGGATGCAGTCGTCTTCAAATACACAGAGCAACAGACGTCTGCCTGTCACATGTGCTCTTTATGCATTGCTTGTCGTGTCGTACAGGTCATCTAACATACAAAACACTCTCCTCGAGCGATCTGGCCATTGAAAAG
This sequence comes from Carpinus fangiana, assembly GCA_006937295.1. Lineage (NCBI taxonomy): Eukaryota > Viridiplantae > Streptophyta > Magnoliopsida > Fagales > Betulaceae > Carpinus > Carpinus fangiana. The sequence goes on along the minus strand of VIBQ01000013.1, from coordinate 423,838 downwards.
CACCCGCTATTGGTTTTCGTTATACAAAGGAAAATGACATTGCCCGTCGTTGACAAAGACACGCGAAACCTCATTCCTTGCGGCGCAGGTTGAGGGGAGCCACAACGCAGTTTGCGTCAACATTGACCACAGCAATCGGCCCACTGAACAGACCACCAAGCAAGTTGCCAAATGAGTTGGTCGCAGTAGTCGGGCTATTGTTTGTGTCCTGTGGGCAGCATGCGACGGTGTGGGTGTCCTTGCACTGTGGCTGCGCCAGGAGGCTCACTAGTCTTCGTTAGCGACTCATGCATTCATGCGCACGATTATGAAGAAGTCTCACAGAAGCCTTGACCGTTGCACTGGCTGTTGGCGCTAAACACATCTCCAATGAGATTGCTGCGGTCGCAGCAGGCGGTGACCTGGTTGTTGCCGCACGAAACAGCGCCAGTATCGCGTGTGAAGATGAGTCTTTCCGCGGGTACTTCTGCGCTTACCAGCGCGACCATAGAGGCAATGATGGCGATCTTGGAGAACATGGTGACAGATGAGTCTACGTGATGGGAAGGTGTAGAGGGAAGAAGGGCTGTGGAAGGAGTGGTGAGTTGGATGTTCTAGATGACTGACTTGAGATTGTCAGACCAACAACGTGAGGGGGCACTGTGGTTTTATAGCTGTCTGGTGAGCTCTGACTGACTGATAGGCATGTTGCATCGACTGGACACCATGCAGGGGCCCGCGCCTAGGACGATGCTCATCGGGTCGTGAAGATCCCATGCGGCGGGCAGTTTCACGCTGCGGCCACCGACTAGTTACAACCTCCTCGAAACAAGAAGTCAAGCAAGCGGACCGTGCATCCAGTTCGGCTTCATTGTCGTCACCCTACATCTCTCTTCAACGTCTTCATTCAGGACCAGCTATCTCGACAAAGATGATCCTTGTCTGGGAAGCGAAAGCATAAGATACCTCGTATCAGATCGAAGTCGGCGCGATTATCTCTCCGCACATCTCGTCAACTGCGCTGCGCAGGGAGACATTGCGTCGGAGGCGCTCACGATCTGCACGCCTCGTCTTCGACAGACGCCCGTGACCTGCGCAGTCGCGATCGTCGCCTCCGAAATGGCTGAAAATACCGCTTGATGGAGACTTCGCGCGAACAGATATGGTCCACATGACATAGTGTTCACAAAAAGAAGACAGGACAGCGTAGCGTGCAGGTCATAATGCTTTTATCTATATTCAATCTCATGAAACACTGCCCTGAACTTTAATCTGATCATGACACGCTATCCGCGGCAGGGGCGCTACGAGAGCCTCTCCCCGGAGCCGCACCGTTAGATCTTATCCCCAGCCCCCTGTGTTTCTGTGGAGACATCCCTGAGCCTACGGAGATTTCATATCATCCGACCACTAGCAAAACGTGCATAGGTAACACTGTTTGAGATATCCGGGGCGACGTGCAGCAACTCCTCGGCGAGTTTTCGCGGGATGTTCTCAACGGGTTGGGCGAATCAGCGAGCGTATAACGGATCTGATCCTGTATAGTCGCTGATAGTAGAAGGGCTTAAGAGTCGGGGATATGTTTACCGACCACGAGGGGTCAAGCCATCTCATTTCTCGCAACACAGTACCAGTATGGTCAGTGAAGGACACCAGTTATGCGCTAAATAGAGCAGAAGCATTGTCACGGAAGCGGCTACTAGGGTCACATTGCATAAGTGGAAAGGTATCTTGTTCGATAAGGTGCAATGCATTCATTAGGTATCTACTACCGATCGTAGCCTCATGACAAACGCCTTCACTCCCGATTATCCATAACGGCCCTTGAAACTACCTGCGCCACTGGGGGCAATAATGAAGACGTCCCCTATTGGATGACAATCTTCTTCACACCAGCCTTGGTACTCTTCGGCACGACTAAGCTCAAGACTCCATCTCGCAGGCTGGCTGTGACCGAGTCCGTATCGACGGGGCTGGGGAAGGTAAAGGTCCTGCTGAATTGCCCTAACTTCCTCTCGAGCGCGTGGAACTTGAATTTGGGCGTCTCTGGCTTCGGCTGTGGCTGCTCGGTGGTTTGCTCCTGCTCGCTTGCCTTCTCCACCTGCATGAACTCGTCATCGTCCTCGACGGATGCTTGCCTCTCCTTGACCGAGGCCGTATCGTCGTCGGTGGCTGAGGCCTTGGTGCCGTCGGACTTGGGCGTCCGTCGCACGACTTTGCCGCTGACGGTGAGCGTCTGCGCGTCGGGGAATTCGACACTGAGATCTTGCTGTGCGACGCCGGGGAGGTCGCCGAAGAGCTCGTAGGCGGTCTCGGTTTCGGCAATGTCGAATTTGGGCCGGAAGTGCGTCGGAGACGAGTAGGGTGAGGAGGCGGTGGGCTTGGTCTCTGCTCTGGTTGAGGAGTGCTCCGCGTAGTCGTCAAGGAAGCGGAATAAGGGACCGAATTCGGAGTTGGCGAACTGGGGCTGGTTCCAGAAGAAAGTCATGGCTGGATTGGTTTGATGAAAGTGGTTGGAGGGCGAGTGTGTGGATGCCAGGAAGTTTCGCTGGTCGATGAGGGCGATGGTGGATGAAGCATCTCTGAATTTGATCGAGAAGCAGACAATCTATATACCATTTTGCCAGGCATCAGTAACCTGATTTCCAACCTGCTCGTATGTTCTGGTATTGACGATGTGGTTCCAGAAGGACTTGGTCGTGGTCACTCGTTGCAACGCCTCATGGAAGACGCTGGAACATTCTAGAAGTTGCGTTGAGGCCAACTCAACACGTCTCAAGCCACTTCGACCTGAGGCTTCTGAATGATAGCAACAAAATTGTCAGTGATGTAACACGCAATTGATCCTATGGCTTGTCTCATTTGCCATATCTACGAATGGTGTGCTTGATAAGGTTACTTCAAGGAGAGGGCAAATGGAGGTGGTTAGCTGCGGGAGCACCCGCTGCTCCAGGCCGAGACCAGTTTGGGAACTCATGAATGCGGCTGAAGGGCAGCGGCTGTCGGTATTTATCGTCTTATGTTTTCATCTTATGGCCACTGATAAGGCTTCACTGCAGTAATCTGCACCATCCATTCAGTGGATCACGAGTATTGGCGTTTGATAACAGACCAAGGCTTCCCAGCGCATCCATCTTCTTGATGAGAGGTCTGCACAGTCTGGGGCTAACAATGTAATCGTACTTGATTAATAAGTCCATTTCAGGATGAAATTTGGTAGCTTATAATTTGCTAAATTAATACCAGGGCCGATTTATACGGGCCAGTACAAAACAGAGGCTCGTCCTTTTAGGACAGTTATGCTTTGTAATCTAGGCACCAGCTTAACCCGCGTAGAGTTGGACATGGCTTCCAAACATGACTTTTTTCCCCCCGATATTCACAACTTTATTGCAAAAACAAGCCCAGATTTGCGAATAGCGAACGAGTTCAACGAGACTCATTAGGTTCGGGCAACAATCAAGCATTCGTCATGAAGATCGTCATCACAGGAGCCACAGGCCGCATCGGAGCCGGTGTGGTCAACCAATGTCTTGCCTGCCCGGAGGTTACCTCTATCATCGCCTTAAGTCGCAGAGAGCCTGCAGTCTCTCATCCTAAGCTTGAGTGGGTCAAGCATGAAGATTTCACGGTGTTTGAGCCAACCGTGCTCTCAAGACTTCAAGGGACAGATGTGTGTATTTACTGCTTGGGAACCCTTGGTCCGCAAAACTCCCTGGATGAAAACCGCAGATTTAATCTCGATTACGCACTTTCCACTGCGAGAGTGTTTGCCGATTATTTTGCAAGCAATGACCATTCAGACCCGTTCAGGTTCATATACTTGAGTGGAGCCCTTGTGGAGAAAGACCGGAACCGGACGTTATGGTTCCTCTCTGATACTCGCAAGATGAGAGGCGAGCTTGAGAATGCGCTCGTGGCGCTCGGTAGAGAAAAGGCTTCCACTGGGTTCAACATACACATTGTCCGGCCGGGCATCGTACTAGTCAATAGTTCTACTCTTGCATGTGCTGCAGCTCTCAGTCTGGTTCCTGCGATTAGGAGGGACTACCTATGGGACGCTATAACCCAGATTGCCATAGGGGGGTCCGAGAAGACAACGATCGAGAACGCAGAGCTGATACGGATCGGCAAGACACCGAGCCATCAACCCAGATGATGACAATGGAGAGGTGAAGCAGTCACTCGCACGACTAGGGCCAAGATATTATTTCAACGCTTGACTGTTCATTACCTTGGGGAGTAATCACATCGTATTGTAAAGGACACTAATTATTGTTAGTGCTATTTTCTACCCTCCCTACCTTTGAAGTGGCTTCCTACCTGATCAATGTGTTTGCAGCTACTGGTGGGATCTCCATCTTATGAGGTTATTTATCCCATGACGCATCTAGGCCGCCTTCATTATTCTCTCATATCTCCTAGGTTTCACCATAATTATGAAGTTTTTTTTTTCCTGTCAAGATTCCGTGCGCCGGGTATAAGATGATGCCTGTCATGGTCAGCTCCAGAGGGGAGCGAAAATTTTAACTCCGTCAGCCACAGGCAAGAACATCAGAGACCTCACAAAAAAAACACCGAGCAAATAGATAAGATAATGACGATGCAAAAACACAAAAACATACAACACTGGGGCTTCGCACCTGGTCACCCACGGTACTACTGGTCCAGCGGTCTTCGATTTGAATATGGGAGAGCGGACGGGATCCCTTATATTTCGAAGCCTATGATCGTATGTGTCAGTGAGTGCGCTTAGTATAATATATTCCCTTGACATTGGTGACTTGTGAAGGTCCAACTGCCGACAGCCCAATGCGTGTCAATCCCGGCCAACATTCACGCTGCGTCGTTCATCAGCATAACTTGGAGGAGCTGTTGGGATCTTGATTGACGAACCGGATGGAAGCGGTAAGATAACCTCACATGAGCCGCGAGGCATTACGGTTGGAAAGAAGCCTGCACACAACGCTGTGTAACACATTAATGATACCCTGCAAGTGTGACAGCGCAAGAGCACGCGCGCTATCTATAGTTTCCGCTGACGCACCGGATAACCTTGTCGGTGATAGCCGCGGACGTTTGGGACTGCCATTTGCATCTCTCATATGTCGCAGAAGCAATTCGCGTCGTTCGCAAAAATGACATCAAGTTGTTTTTGTGTTCATTCTTGACATCGTCAACTATGGACAGGCTCTCCATCGACGACTATTGGAGGCGTGGATCAAGACTCTGTCGACGTTGACTACGGAAGCGCCAACAGTGCCGACGCCACTAAATTCGTCGTTGAATAGACCACGGTCAAGACGAACTTCTTTAAAGTCGCATTGACAGCCGATAGTTTCGGAGATCATCGAAGCTCGTTGATACAAATTGCGGGCCGGTTGGGAAGGGGACGAAGAAACAAACTCAAAGCGGCTTCGAGTAGATCTATTAGCATACCACTCTCTCAGTGCACCATTCAGTTCATAGACGTGATCCTGGTGTATAACTTTTGCGTTCTCTTCATTACACTTTACACCTTTACCCACTGTCTTTATGAATTGTTATGGCTGATATACGTCGGATACCGGTCTGCAACATGTCTCCCGCACTGTTGATGATGCTGTTGCTGCCTAGGTTGGCGCTTCGTTGGCGGACAAGATTTTGAAACGACTTCAACGAGCACCTGGCGGCAAAAATGCCCCAAAATATCGGATTAATCCGATGGTGTCTAGTACACAGCTGCTCTCGATCGGCTCTATCTGTTATGGTCAAGCTGCTCAGAAGCTTGCTTACTGAATCGTGACGGATCTCGGCGCTTGGGTCTTTTGCATTGGCATCATATTTGCTACGCAAGACATGCATGTAGCCTCAGCCCCCTGCCTTACGTCTCTGCTCTCTGTCTGACAGTAGATGCTCTAGGAGTATGTAATTGATTGCTGCCTAAACCTCACTGCAACCGTGATTGCGTCATTCCAGCTATTACGCTCCATTTCTGGTTTCACTTTTCCCGTCTTCAGTCCGAGCCGGTACCTGTGCCTCTTTTGCGGCTGGGGTAGTACTGTACTTACTCATGTCTTTTTTGTCATCACCGTATCAGCTCCATATCTTCTCTGTAAGTATGGCGAGCGGCATCAAGATGTTCAGAAGTGGAAAAGTAAATCAGCTGGCTCTATATTCTCAATGAATTTTCACATCTAAAACATGCCTGAAGTACGCTTCCTCCAATTCCAGTCGCCTTGGATAGCAATAGCATACAAATACTGACCCTCGGTTCAGTTCGAGCGATTCAAGGTATTGGAGAGCCATGGTACAACATTGCAAAAGAGCAAAGTTTGGTACTCGGAGCACGATCATCATATACTAGAAATAGATAACGAGGCAGAATTAGAATACTCATGATGACATGCCGTGTTGGCTAGCACGAACTTGGACACGACAGTTGGGTTTCTGACTCCTATCTATTGAGATCATGTAAGCTGACTTGATTCAGGTAAAATTTGTCTCCACATTCATACATTATGGTTGCAGGCATCCAGCTTTCGTCAATAGTGATATAGCACCTCAAAATTTTTTGTACGATATTGATGATATGATAGAGTGATTCCGAACAGACCCACATAATACATTAGAGTTGTACGAAGAGGTTGCACTAAATGAATCGTACAGGAAATGCAATGTTTAAGAGTGCTACGTCTGGCCGGTTTTCGTTTTTTTTTTAAAAGCGTACAGGTCTTACAAATCGATGATCTTGGACCGATTGGAACATAAACTAGCGGAGTTCGTTGTTGGAGCTAAGCTTGCGTCGACTATTTAAAGGGTTTGGCTGCTTACCTACCCCTCTTTGAACACTATTTTTGTGGGAGTAGCGTGGGGGCCAAGACCAAGATCGAACATCTTGATTCGTTAAGATAGCAAGGTTCTGCATGTGCTTAATGTAGTCAAGCATTGGATGACGGCTATAAGTACCTCCGCAGCTGTACCGTAAATTTTATTTTCTATAACCGAGTCCCTTCCCTCCTCAGTCTCACACTCGGTCTTTCAACTATCTTTCCCAAAACTCCTCCAACATGCACTTCTCAACTATCATTTCTGCCCTAGCTCTTGCGGCATCCGTCTCGGCCCAGCCGGCCACGGATCTCGCACATGCAAAACACCCCAAATACAACTTTACAGTGGATATCACGGTCTACGAAGGGGCCGGCTGCACCGGCAAATCTCTCAAGTTCATCAACCATGCAGAATGCAGCACGTCACCTTTTCTCATCGCATCCTGGCGGACCTTTGTACCGCGCAAATATCGCCGCGTCGCTCAAAATTACACCCTTTTAGGCTATGGCGAGGACTGCTCCACCCCTAATCGTCAAGGTTATTACCAGATTGACATTCCTACGGACAGCGCATGCCATCAGGGAGGTACCAGTGATTTTGGCGAGCAGCGCAGTTTTAATGTGATCGAGGGAGGCTCAATCGGATGAAGAGCGAAATCATTGATAAGTGAGACGAGTGGCTTGATCTGCTCTGACGTATGATAATGCCTGCTACTCAAAGTATTGAGTTAAGAATCGTGACATTCTTTTATATAGTACTTCGCTATCGAATCAAGTCACTTCAACAGTGTTTTGTGATGTATACTATGATTTCTTGCTGTGATCTTCATGACAATCACTAGGGCTACCCGCCAGCAACTTCAGTGTGCCGAGCGTCAGCAAAAAAGAAAGACGTAAAGATAGCGGAGGAGTATAGGCACAGAGCGAAGACTCTGGAAAAGCTCCTGATTGTCAATCACAGACGCTAAAGATTTGACGATCGCCATGTGGACACTGTATGTGATCTATCGCTCGATTGAATCGCCACGAGATAAACTCTAGGCCCGTAGATCACTTGCGATGATCGACGCGGTGAACGACGCGAGCTTGGACCTCTTCGCTATCCGAGTCAGACTTTTCGTGTAGGGGTAGTTCGCCACGATGGCGTGATAAATAAAACTCCTTGAAAGAGACCGCAGCCGTGTAGACGGAAATGAGGCTGAATAATGTCAGTCACTTTCACACCTGATAGCGGTCTTATTGAGCTTGAGAATACCTCAAAATAATGGCGAGCCCTGTCACAGCCCAGCTCAAGTAGCAAGTATACCCATTGCAGATCTTGATGTTGGCCTGGATTAAGAGGAATACGACTGCGGCCCAGAAAACAATCTCCAAAGAGTTCAGGATTGTGTTGGCCTTGTAGCTGTGCCACCGGCGACAAGACTTGACGTGTTCGGTGAGGAGCTGATACAGAATGAACATGAGCGACTTGGCTCCCTATGGGTTGAGTCATTAAGCTGGTTGCGATCGCATAAATGCGTCAGACAGAGCTTTGACTCACCATGCCGAGAGCGATGGTGTTAGCTCGTGTTCTTGGTTGATTTTTAGCGAAAAGGCGAGGCACGGAAAGACCCATGGCAGCCACGACCAAGAAGAGTTCGATCACATGGATAATGAACTTGTATCTTGAGCTGAAGACAGGACTTTTGAGGAGGAAAGAGTTGTTGAACGCCATGAAGTACGCTGGGCGAAAGTAATGAGCCTGAAATATCGGTCTTGTTTCAGGTAATCTCTGGTAACGATTTGGGACTGGTAAACAAGGTATTCAGCGAAGCGATTGAGTCAAGTAATAGTGAGAAGAACATGACGAAGAGACACATGACTATATATTTGGACACTTCCAACCGTAATAAGATACAAGCTGGATACTTGGCGCTGACGTTCAATTCTTGTAATGTTGTTGCATGGCCTCGATATGCGTGGACTTTCAAAATGCCAAGCACGTAACTGGTGCGAATACGATTATACGCTTATACGATCAGCCACTTGCGCTTGGCGAACAGAGGACGGTAGCTCGCCAAGGCTTCGCTCTCGCGTTAGCATGTTCTCAACCTTTCCCCGAATGCCTGAGAGAGCGCGCCACATAGGTCATGATTGGATTTACTGCGGGTCAAATCTAGACCATTCTGCACGGCGATACCGGGTGTTGAATCCTGCTGCCTTGATTAGTTTGGGGGTCCTCAAAGCATCCTCTTTTCCATCATATACGTTAATACGGTCCAATACGATCGAAAACTAAACCCACACCCCTGACCCGATAAATTTTCCAAAAGCTGTGAGCTTACAGTCATTGGTTGAGCCAATCTTTCAGGAATAGTAACATGTCCCGTCGGCCTCATGCAAAATCTCGACATGGTTGCCTGAGATGTAAGCGCCAACATGTAAAAGTATACCAATGATTGAACCGTGCGATTGGCGTTACAGAAGGAACTGATCCAATATCTAGTGCGACGAAAAGCTGCCAGCATGTAGTCGATGTGAAGGAACGTCCAACCTGTGTGTGTATGATCTGCAGCTAAAGAGAAATTACACTACGCCCCACACCACACAGTGGACGACACCACCTTCATCCGCAGCTGCAACGACGCAACGCCAGCATTCTGCCGAGGAACCCGCCGTTGATTTAACCCAGATCGAGCTTTTCCATCATTTCTCCTCGTCTCTGTGCGACACTTTCATGCGCACGCCTGCTGAAGGCGCTCTGTATCACCAAATGATCACAAGTCGCGCCGTGCAAAACGCGCCACTCATGCGCCAGTTGCTGGCCATGTCTGCGCTGCACTTTTCTTCGATTAGGAAAGACCAGTCCCACTTCTACCGCGATATTGCCGACTCTCTTCACTCATCTGCGCTGTCTAGTTTCAACATCCTCCTCTACAATATCGATGAATCTAATTGTACAGAGGCACTACTGTTTGGTCATCTCATTGCCATTTATGTATTCTGCACTACGTTTGCAGCTACTCCCTTAGATGATTTTAATGCGTCACTGGACAATATCGTCGGCTGCATTAAACTTCTGCAGGGTGTTAGCACTGTCATGAGGACCTGGTGGGATGTCTTGCGACATACTGAGTGTGGCATATTCGTTAGCCACTCGGAAGCGTATGAAAATGCATCTGGAATATCACGTGAGGAACTGGCGTACCTGAAACCACTGCTTGCCTGTACGAACCTACGTCCGGCAGCGATCAATGTGTGCGAAGAAGCACTGGACAAGTTGCAACAGTTCATTGACATTGAAAATCAGCTGGGCGAGGAAAGCAAGAGCACCCACATGGCTTTTGCGTGGCTGATGGTGTTGAAGGCCGACTTCATCAGCCTCATCGATGAGCGGCGTCCGGAGGCCCTTGCATTGCTGGGATGTTACGCCGGGTTGCTACATAAGCGACAGTCCAACTGGGCAATTGGACAAGCAGGAAGGAGGTTGCTTACTTGTATCAAGAAGTGCTTAGGAAGACGCTGGGATGGCTGGCTGGCGTGGCCAATAAAGGTAGCTGCAGAGGAGCAAACGTCGCATTCTCACACACCATGAGAGAAGCTGCGCACTGTACAATTTTGCATGGATCAATGAAGATAATCATCCCTGGGAATGTATGAGATTGAATTTGACACATTCATAAACGCAGTCCGACCGAGTATGTCTTGTATCATGTCAGACTGCCCCTGGTCAACATGGAAATGGCTATACATTTTGCGTGCAATATCCTGAGGCTTTCTTGGTGCAAGCGGCTCGCCATTAAATTGCTAACTTGTACTAGTACGATGTTTGAGCATTCGAGTTGTAAGCACAAGAAAACCGTTCAGTATGGATTGATGATATACTCGGCAGAACTCATCAATCGGCAATCTTTGGGAACAAATGGTGAGCATTAATCCACTCCTGTGAAAGTAAGAAGTATTGGCTGGCAAATGATCTTTAGCACAGCCACACTATACCACGACTCTAGCTCGTCTTCATGCTTGAAAACATTCGATATCAAGTTTTGTACGCAGAACTAATCGAATCTATAGGAGCGTACATTTGGAATTTACGCAACTGGTAGGATGTCACTCAATAGTCCACAAGATCAAGGCCACTGTCAGATACGACATCGTTTGCGGCGCAGTCAGTCGATCTTCAAAGCATCCACTTCAAGCCATGTACGCCACTCACCAACTTTGATCATATATTCCATGACTCAGATGAGATGACCACATGAGGTCAAGTAATCAAGCAAGTTTTAATAAGCCGGATTGATCTGAGTTTGTTTGTCAGCAGTATATGCTTAAAATCACTGCCCAGTATAATAGTGTGGCCCCAAGAGGCTGAGCAAATATGCTTGGCTGATCTCACACATCTCTGACCATATGCTTGGCGTTACAAATCAATGCTTGGGAGTCCGTAACTACACAGGGAAAACATTGACTTAAATAACCGTTCAGTATTTCACCATGTTTGCTAAACGCTATTCACCTCCTGTATATACAAAAGCCTGTACTGCAACATCGACAACACGAAATGGCGCACTTGACCTACTTCAGCTACGAAGGCTTCGGCCAAACAGCAAAAGCCAGTTCCTGGTACAACCAAGCGGTGCGCATCGGCGACAAGATCGAATGCGCAGGCCAAGGTGCGTCGCTCATCTCTGAATCATCACTACCTGAAGCCTTTTGCCTAACAGAAACGGGTGAATAGGCGGCTGGGACCGCGTCACAGGTCAGATCCCATCAGACCTAGCGACAGAGGTGGACCAGGCGTTTGCCAACGTTGAGCATACGTTGAAGACTGCTGGAGGCGAGGGTTGGTTGCAGGTGTACAAGGTCAGAGCATACTGTGCACCGCTCGACGACGCTGGCATGCAGCTTGTGGCTGAGGGGCTGAAACGGTACTGCCCGGGGCACCAGCCGGTGTTGACTGGGGTCGGGGTGGCACGGCTGGCATTTGACATGCATGTTGAGCTTGAGGTCGTGGCACACGTGCCGTAAGCCGGCTTTGTGGTAGTGAAGACTCTGGACGAAGATAGCCCAGTGCAATCAGTTGTTGCTATCTGCACTTGTAAAAGCAAATAAAGTATCCCGGTAGCGCCACGCTCAAAACGAAACCAACATTACAAAAACATCGTCGAGCTTAGGGCTGAAAGATCTGGCGTTTAAAACGACGTTCTTACAGGAAGTTAATTCGTAAGTAAACAGTTTGGTCATGTGAGACTTCCCATCGTCCCGTAACGCCGATTCGAAGACATTGCCAAAGTCCGACCAACGTCCCAGTCATAATTTTCTTCTTGTACCATATCAAGTAGTGACAGATACTCTCCATTAGCTTCCTGTTGCTCATGCTCACGCATAACCTTCTTGCCGCGGAAAAAGACGAAAAAGACTAATGTTGTACCAACGACGAGGGTGAGTATTGTCATGCCGACATTGACAGGAACAGGATTGCCGTCGAATGTCATGTGCATGACTGCATCAAGGGCAGACTGGGCAAAGCTGCATAGGCCGGAGATGCAGATAATACTACCATACACGCGACCAAAGGTAGTGAAGCCGAAAACCTTTGCTGCGTAGTCGGACATGGCAGAGTAGTAGAATGGGCGGAGGATGCAGAAGAGGACCACATTTGCATAACCTGCCCAGACAGTCTTGATTGTACCCATGATGCCAACAGTGGTGGAGAGCGTTACCATGAGAGCAAGAACGTTATGCGTACTCAGGTGGTCCAAAATGAGGCCAATGAATGGAATGGCGATGATGCCGCCCAAAGGAAGAGCGAGATCGAAAAAGTCATTAATGTCGTCAGCTTTCTGTGGCGATCCCAGCATGTACTCATACTGGCTTCGGATAGTAGCGATGAAAAAAGTCATCCTAATCATTTGGATGATGGTGAATAAAGTGATGAGAATGAACCATGGGCTTGTCATTTGTTCCCTGGGAGTTTGTCCGTGCAAGGCGCCCCAAACGCCGCTGGCTTGGTTGATGTGAGCCTCCCGTTCGCGTCTCTCTTGTCGCTCACATTTGTCGCCCAACACCTCGGTGATCTGCGACATCTCTTCCCAACGCTGCTCACGACGCCACTGCCGGGCTGCCTTGACCGCGGCTTCAGACTCGAATTCATCATCTGAAGAGTGAACGTCCCGTGTAGCATCGAGCGTGTCAATGATGGTAATGTCGAGCTCAGTAGCAGTCTTGTAACTCTGAGAAGGCATGAACAAGATCTGCCCTATCATTATAGCGATGGGCACAATGAGGAATGCCAAGAAGAAACGTCGCAGATTAAAAGCTCCACCAGTGGCATCGTACACCAGCCGATAGAGCAGCGGAATGGCTGCAGAAGCGTCAAAAGCTCCAGTGACAAGGGCTAGGATGAGTCCAGATGCTTTTGGGAAGGCGTTGGAGAGGTGAAAAGACGGCACAAAAATGAAGCAACCACCTAGTGCAATCAAGGCATATCCCCAGGTCAGGTAGTCAATAGGACCGGGAATGTCGGCAAAGGCCATCAAGACACAACCGAAAGAAAGGAAGAAGCATCCGACCAGCGTTGCTGCGCGAGGCCCATAGCGGTCAAAGAATGTGCCCACAGGCAAAGTGGACACGTTGGTGGTGACGCTGGAAATGGTGAAGACCAGATTTAGTCTACTCAGACGTGGTTAGTGAAGATTAACGGCGGTCACAATGAACACATGGAACTACCTCAGATCTTGTGGGTAGCAGGCATCCTCATCGTGGGCAACGAGCGATTTGCAGAGCTTTCCGTAGATGCCTTCATCGATGAGGACCGGTTTCAAAGCAGCATAGCCAAACGTGAGACCAGAAGCAAGCATGCATGCCAGGACACCAAAAATTACTTGCACTATGACGGCATCGGTAAGTATGTGGCTCTGGAAGTAGTCAAGAAGTGACCAATGGTACCTATGCGTCTTGTTCGAGACACCTCAAACGCACCGACGGCTTCAGGTCGAGGCTCGGCCATCAGGTTTTGACTGTGAAGAACATCATAACTCAACCTCTGAGCAAGTCTGTGCGCCGGTGCCTCGAAATGATCTGGAGTAATAGGCTCGCGATCGTAACCTTCGGTTGCTGAGAGATGCTGCGCCAGAGACATGAGATAGCGGAGTTTCTGAAAGCGGAAAGTCGGCGGCGCAAAAGTGGCCTATCAAGATCAATTGCAGGCGGAGTAAAAGCACACTTTTTTATGGACAACCAAGGAGTCGCTAGACGCGCGCGTCTCAATGGCGCTGTGCCTTCCGTGGAACAGAAAGTGACTATCGGAGGGGCAGAGAGGAATGACAGCAGCTTGTGCGGAGCGAGGGTGATGGGACTGCAGCTAACCAGCTGACGGAGCGTATCGGGTAGCAGCAGCAGCCACGGATAAGCAGTCACCACCGAGCGAGTGAGGAATGCAGCAGCATGTGTGCGGGGTTGGGATTATTGCTGCTGCCATGGGAAAACGATACCTAAGCCGGGCAAGGGTGCTTCCTTCATCTCCGTTGGCCGATAACGGCCCAGACTTTATAGGCGGGGAGAAGGCGTATCGATCGTGGCCATTTCCTCCAAGCAGCTTCATCTGGAGTTCCATGGCTGGTGAGCGACGACTATCGTCACTTTCATCACCAAAACGAACGGTAGAAGTCTACAAAGACAAGAAGACGACGGACGCCTGTTATACGTCAGCCAGGGGCATGAACCCGCCGTTGCGTGATCCCGAACTAACATGGCAGAAGCCGCCGCCACGGCCGCCAATGAATGACTGCTGGCATCGTGCGATCTGCGGCACCCCGCTCACATGTCAAATTGCTCGTGCGCTGTTACATGTGAAGGTCTGGTTTTCATTTTTCTGCAATCTGCATACGGCGTAGATCCTTGGTGACATCAAGCATGGCCGAATACTGGCTTCGGTACATACAGATCCTCAATCGCCTTGATCTCATCCTCGGTCAGGGTAAACTCTGTTGCCGCAATTGCCTCATCAACGCGTTCCGGCTTGCTCAACCCAAGGATTGGCGAATGGATGTATGGCTTTGACAGAGTCCAGGCAATGGCCACCACAGCCATGGAAACACCTCGTGCCTTTGCAATCTCTTCGATCTTCTCGTTGATCTTCTTGTCGGCCTCTGTGATAGGCTGGCCCAGCATGCCCTGTCCCTGACTTTGTCCACGCTGCGTCTCGGAAAACGCAGCCCATGGGCGTGTCAGCAAGCCCATGGCGACTGGACTCCACGGAATGCCGCCCATGCCAAACTTTTGGCAGGCCGGGAACATCTCCCGCTCCTCTTCACGGTAGGTCGCGTTGTACAAGTTCTGCATCGAGATGAGCTCGGTCCAGCCGTGCAGCCGCGCCGTGTACTGATACTCAAGGAGCTGGTGTGCGCGCATCGACGACGCTCCAATGTAGCGCACCTTGCCTGCCTTGACGACGTCATGCAGCGCCTCCATTGTCTCCTTTGGTGGCGTGTGGGGGTCGAAGCGGTGAATCTGCAGCAGATCCACGTACGGCAGACCCAAGCGCGCGAGACTTGCATCCACGCTCTCGAAGATGTGCTTGCGGCTCAGGCCGTACATGTTCAAGTAGCCGCCATTGTCTCGCTCCTCTTCGCTCATGTTCAGAGGCTGTGCCTCGACAGTTTGACCCACAGGGGCCCATAGCTTGGTGGCAATCACCAGGTTTTCGCGGCGCCAGCCATACTTTTTGATGGCTTTACCCAGTATCTCCTCTGAGGTGCCGTTTGAGTAAGCATTAGCCGTATCATAGAAATTGAGGCCTTTCTTGTAGCAGTAATCCAGGACTGGGAGCGCCTCAGCTTCGGGAAGCGACCAACTGAAGCGACCTCTGGGGTCACCGAAACTCATGCACCCAACTCCAATTGGCGCAACGCGAAGGCCGCTTTGACCAAGCTGTACATACTTCATGATGCCTACCGGTTTTGATCCAAGGTTACAGAAGGTTGGGTGCTCAAAGCAATAAGTATGTCACCGAGCGCGGCGAATACCTGTGACTTTCGGACTTTGGCATTGAAGTCCGATGATGTATCAACGTAAATACCGTGCTTAAGACCGCCTTCTCATGTTGAGATGTATGGGCTTCACCTTACTTTTCTCGTATCCCGCGACTGACCATTGTTGATGTTGGCACTGTTGCAAGCAGGACCTAGGAAGACCGTCTTAGCTTTTGCTACGCTGTCTCCCGGGATTGGGCGCAGAGCACGGCTCTTGCAGGATTAGGATCTAGTGCCGGGCGTGCGATCCGTAGACACAGACCCAGTCCAATTTCTTTTAAGATTCATTTTGATGGATTGTGCCTAAATGCGCCGAACAACGGACTCTGCTCGTGACTTTGATGAGGCCAATGGGTACAGGTCGTACAGAGGGTTTAGCCGAAACGACATCTGACACACAGGTCACCGTCTGGTGTACCACTCCGTCGGCTAGCAGCCACATTACCGAATTGCGGGACCATTGTAGCATCTGCTTAAAAGTTGGCTGCTTGTCAGGCTTATCAGCCATGTTGCGAGTTGTCATTGCAAGAAAGTAGCTGGCATTCCAAGACTTAAGGTCACGTGCTAGACATGCATCATGTCTTTTGAAATAGTATACATATTCTCGGAAGAGATGTGATGAGGTATAATTGCAATGAAAGAATGTAATATAGACATATGACTCGCGAAGTTTGATTCTTGGACGGCCTTCAGCTACTTCGTTCGGCAAGCAACTTTTGGCTAGTGGGACGCTGCTGTCGCGGCCTCACGGCGACTCAGCCCACCAGCGCGCATTCACGCGGCCTGGACACCTACAAATCCGCGAAAGAGGGCTGTGCCCGAGCAATCTAGTGCATCTCCACCTCTATCCTCGTTGCCCTAGCGTGCATCGGATTTAGCAGCAGTCGTTCGAATGAAGAACACACCACTGTGTGAGGGCACCTTGTGTTCGTTCAAACCCAGCTGAGGAGGATGCAGCACGATGATTTTGTTGTTGGCTGGGTCTGCGCCCTGGATATCGAACTTGCAGCCTGTCAGTTGATGCTAGATGAAGAGTATGATGATCTGGAGAAGTGTGTTGCTGCAGATGCAAACACATACGTTTTTGGCAGGATAGGGCAGCATAACGTCGTGATAGCATGCCTTCCCTCAGGCCAGTATGGCACAAACTCAGCTTCTCGGGCTGTGGACCATATGATCGCAAGCTTTTCAAATCTACGTTTTGCTGTCCTCGTTGGTATTGGCGGTGGTGCCCCTAGTAAAAAGACAGATATACGTCTTGGTGATATCGCTGTTTCGGAGCCCGGAGGGCCCTTTGGTAAGTTCCACCAGCAAGACTTGACGACCCTACCTAATCTAATGTACAGGTTGTGTGATACAATATGATCTTGGGAAGGACACTTCGGAGGGGTTTGAGCGCACTGGATCCCTGAACAACCCCCCTCGTGCTCTTCTGACAGCAATCACCAAGCTGAAAGCCCGGCATAAGCTTGGCCGAAGTACCATGTCTACACACCTTTCCAGCGTTCCAGTGGATTTCAAGCAGCCTCTAGCCGGTGATCGTCTGTTTCTGGCCGACTATCCTCATGTTCAAGGCGAAATCGACTGCAGTGTCTGCTCTGCCGAGAAAGAGGTGCTTCGAACGACACGAAGCCCAAACTCGCCCATAATTCATTACGGGACTATAGCATCCGGTAACAAAGTCATAAAGCATGGGCCATTGCGGGATAGTATCTGCCATGAGTATGGGATTCTCTGTTTCGAAATGGAAGCAGCGGGGATCATGAACAACCTTCCGTGCTTGGTTGTAAGAGGTATCTGCGACTATTCAGACTCGCATAAAAATGACGCTTGGCATGACTACGCAGCTGTTACGGCAGCTGCCTATGCAAAAGAGCTCCTCTTGGTAGTTCCACCTGTCGAAGTGTCTCTGGAAAAACCGGCGAAGGAGGTACTGGAAGCATGTAAGTACTCTAAGCGTGTTCATTGCAACCGGAACTTGCTGACGCTATGCACTTTGAAGTCACACAGGCTACCAGCGACCTTCGTGTTTTGAAAACTAGTTTTCAATCAGGTAGATTTGAATTCGTTCTCTTTGATATAAATTTCTGACTCTTCATATCAGAATACGACATTCAAAGGCGAGAGAAAGCTCTTCAATGGCTCTCGCCCATAGACCACACTGACCAGCAAGCCGATTCCTTGAAGCGCAGATACAAAGACACAGGCAAATGGTTCCTTCAGCACCCAAAATTTCAATCCTGGAGCGACGGTGATGTCAAAAATTTATTATGCGTTGGTATTCCAGGAGCGGGCAAGACTGTTCTAGCCTCAACTGCAACATCTCATCTCGTTCATCACTTCGAAGCGGAGACAAATATCGCCATCGCGTTCTTCTATTGTAGCTATCATAGGCCAGAGGAACAGCATCCAGACAGTGTCATTGCCGCTCTTTTGAAGCAGCTTTGCCAGGCCTTGCCAACTCTACCAAAAGAAGTCGACGATGTGTTCCAGAGATGTTCTAGCAGAGGGCTCAAACCAGGATATGACGATACATTCAAGCTTCTCATCATTGTGGCTACTTTGTTTCCGCGTGTTCTCATCGTCATCGATGCCCTTGATGAGTATCTGGATAACAATAATACAGATGGGCGGAAGCTATCTCTAAGTCTCAGAGACCTGCAGTTTAAATGTCGCCAAGTTCAGATATTGGCAACCTCGCGACCACAGTCGCAACTATTGACTTCGTTCAGGAAAGACTTTGATGACATTGACGAGCTGGCGATTGTTGCCGACATGGAAGACATGAAAAGTTACCTCCAGGATCGTATACAAGATATCGACTGCTGTCAGGACGATAGCACACTGCAGGTGCTTATTCAAAGCAAGATCGCGGAAGCAGCAGATGGCATGTAAGAATCTACGGATCGTATCCCAACTTGTAGCTCGGCTAATGTTTAAGGTTTCTTCTCGCACGACTTCATGTTGATTCTCTAGTTGAGTCAACAAGGAAGCGGGACATCAAAATCTATTTGAACAATCTCGCGATAGGCTCAGAAGCTTTATTGAAAGCATTTGAAACTACACTTCAAAGAATAGACAGCCAACCATTGCGCCACCGCGAACTGGCTCATGCAGTACTCACCTGGGTACTTCAAGCAAAGCGACCGCTAAGATCTCAGGAGTTACGACATGCACTTGCTATTTCCCCAGGAGACACTGCTCTTGACCCGGACGACCTCCCGGCACTGAGACAAATGATTGTGGTCTGCGCAGGGCTGGTGACACTACAAGAAGAAAGTGACACTGTGGTTGTGAGCCACAAGACGATTTCGGAATATTTTCACCAGCACGGTCCACAATGGTACCAATCAGCGGAAGAAGCCGTGAGTTTGGTGTGCATGTCATATCTTTCATTCGACGCTTTTCGAGGTGGACATGTGGAGACAAAAGAGGATTTGCACAACCGTCTCCACGCGCATGCTCTCCTTGACTACACTAGTGCCCATTGGGCACATCATGTACGACCAGTTCAAGACGCACTGTTGTCGACCGTGCTTCAAGTGCTGCGGGTCCCAGAATTTGTTAAAAACATGGGACAACTGGAAGCTTTCCATCTGGATACGAGAGAAATGCAGAGAGGAGAAATCACCACGGGCTTGCACTTAATCACCCTTTACAATCTTGAAGTCGTCGGCGCTTCTTACCTAAAAGAATCTCCAGGTGCAGTAAAAGAACTTTCGCGGGAAGATTATCATGATCGACAACCTCTGTATCTTGCTGCACAGAAAGGACACGATAAAATTGCCAAGATATTGATCGAGCACGGTGCTGACGTGAATGCAGTGTGTGGGTTTTTCTACACCGCACTGAAAGTGGCCTCTATGTCTGGACACTCTAAAGTCGTACAATTACTTCTGGAAAACGGTGCAGATCCCAACTTGAATGATGAATCGAGATTCGTTGAGCCCTTTGGAACACCGTTGTGGAGTGCTGCATGGCGTGGTCACCATGAAATTGTACAGATGCTGCTAGATCGAGGTGCAGACATTAATGCACATGATAGCAGATACGGGTGCGTCCTTCAAGTTGCCTCCCACCAAGGGCACGAGAAAGTCGTTCAGATGTTGCTTGATCGAGGTATTGATGTCAATGTACAAGCTGGCGATCATCACGGCAATGCTCTACAAGCAGCGTGTGCATCAGGAAACACGGCTGTCGTGCAATTATTACTTGACAGTGGCGCAAATCCTAATGTTCAGGGCGGTAAGTATGGTTCTGCACTACAAACTGCGTCGCATAAGGGCAGCAAGCAGATTGTACGATTGCTGCTTGCCAGGGGCGTGAATGTCAACAGTACCGGTGGAAAGGACGAAAATGCTCTTGAGATAGCATTAGGTTCGTTCAATTATGACATGGCATCCATACTACTGGAAAATGGCGCTACCATTGCTAGAGGCAGTCTTCATATCAAGACAACGCTTCAAGCCGCTTGCCTTTTAGGCAATGTAGGCGTCGTTCGCACACTTCTCAAGACTGGTGCTGATGTCAATGCTCCTGGTGGTTCCCGTGGACCTGCATTGCATGCGGCTTGCTTGTCAGAAAATAATTATGCAGTGGTACGCATGCTACTCGAGCACGGCGCGGACGTCAATGCGGAGGGACGGAGCTTTGGCAGCGCGCTTCAAGCTGCATGCTTCTCAATACACAGCAATGTGCAAATTGTTCAGTTGTTGCTGGACCATGGTGCACAGGTAAATGCAAGCGGCGGTGATTCCGGGTGTGCACTTCATGCTGCATGTACATCAAGCAGTGGGAATGCAGAAGTGGTACAACGGCTACTCGATAATGGGGCGGATCTCACGGCATACAGTGCCCGCTTTGGTCATGCTCTCTATGCCGCTTGCGATTCTTACTATGAACATCCACGAGTGGTGCAGCTGCTGCTTGAGAGAGATGTAAATGTCTATCCATACGTTCGCTGGAGTGAGGGCCTCAGAGATCCTGTGAAGATTGCGAAGGAAAAAGGTCATAAAAGGATTGTACAGATGCTTATGGTGAAGCGTGCGAGGATTGCATATCGTGAGGCTCAGAAACGACTTAGAAGATATCCTTGAATACCGAGACCTAGTATCTTTTGAGACACTTCAGCATTGATTGAAGATCCTCAAGCGCTTCGAATATCCGAGTTCCCTCCAAATGATCCAAAAAAGAATAACTCTGCACATGTATCAAGCCCGTGAGGAGCAGTCTTCTTCGGACCGCAACAAATCTAAATATGCTCGACATGGATTGAGAGTGAGGCACACATGTCTGGGAGCAAGAAGGAAGCATCGTGTTCATGCAAACTTTATCACTCACGCGATGGGTGCGAGCGGGGCCATTGAAAACGTCCAATTAATCGAGTCTGCAACTTTCGTATAACGTACAAGCCACCAATGCCGTCCAATTCCCTGTGCCTCGGATATGTGGACTCCTTCCATGCCCGTCCTGACGCCAAATTTTCCATTGTGGATCCCTTTCAATTGCCCTTATCACTCCGCCGGCTCAACCTTGCGTGCCGCATCAATCGCCTTGTTCAGCGACGGCAAGTACTCGCGCAGAGTAAAGTTGTACGCCATGACAAAGTAGATCTGATCTCGGACTGGCGCAAACACCTGCCAAACCAGGTCTTCCGCACCAGGCTTCAACGCGCTCGCCGTCTTAGGGAGATTGCGGGCCAGGTTGCGCAGCACCAGCACGCTGATCAGCGGTAAGCCGGCTGCCTCTGAGCGTTCATCGACCGGCGTGATGCGTGTCTGCCACGATGTCGTCGCAAGCGACTGCACTCCACCTTCCTCAGCCTCCTTTGAGTGATTGTGCTTGGAACGTTGGTATGCACGCTCGCTAGAGTCCGGGAGGTGAGTCTTAACGTGCATGCCGACTGTGAAGGGGTCAGCTGCCTCACGTGGCGCATCGAAGCGCTTGCAGCCAGCCCATCGGCATGTGACTTTCTCTTCAGCCGCTCCTGTGAAGTCGTACTTGCCGTCCTCGCCTCTGCGAGTGTTCAAATGGTTGCTGACCACATGCTCCCACATGTGCTTGGGCCAGAGGGCAAAGTCGCCACACTCGCTATCGTCCTCATTGTGCCACAGGCAGCGCATATACTGTCGACCTTTGGGATCCACGGGGACCGCGCGTGCCTTGATGCCTTTGATGACAAAGCGGGGTGGGTTGCCATTCATCACCTGTGCGCTTGCATTGGTGAAAGTGTTGGAAACATTGGTTATGAAGTCTTTCGCGGGTAGAAGCGGCCGCTGGTTGCCATACGGGGCAAAGGGAATCTGATACGCTTGCCACAGTGCTATCTGCGTGATTTCGCCAAAGGTGTCCTCTTCGAAACACGAGCGCAGCCATTGAGAGCTTCTCTCCGGTTCGTCGTACACTAAAAGCTGATCGATCAAGTCCTGGGAAATTTTGGGAATGGGAGCGTCTTCAGCGGGAGTAGCTGACACAGATGGCTTGGACGTCATCTTAGCCGCGGGTTTTGTGTCATCCACGCGAGCAGCATGCAGCAACAGTCGCGTCAACTGCTTGACAAGACCCGCCACATCCGCGTTGTGGAGAAGAGTCTCCACATTATCAGGCGCCGCTGTGTAGAGATAGAGAAAATCGAGACAGGCGGACCTGAGTTCTTCGTCCTCGACCAGCATCCATTCGCACATCTTTTGAACTGTACGAATAGGCACGCCCTCTAATCGAACATATTGATCAATACGAATCCCCATCCGACATATACTGTGCAATGCTGTCAGTATCGTAGCCCGGTCGTCACTGTCGATGAACGCGAGTAGGGATGTGAAGAGCGGGTCTTCAGGGTTGCTGGGGAAGAAGCCCGTCAACTGTTCCGCCGTTTCCAGTGCATACTGTTGCATCTCGATGATTGCAGAGCTATGGGGAAGATTTAGAAGGATGATGAGAAGGTCGCGCACTGTAGGTAGAGTCGCTAGAAACTGGGCATTTTCCTCAAGCATGACCATATTTCGGAGCACCAAACTAGCCTCATTGATCAAAGTCAGCTTGGTGGCGAAGTCTTCGGTCTGCATCCGGTCGGTCAACTTCATGGGCAACTGAATCTTGAGTTTTTCGATCAGGCCACGAGTTCCATTGATGCCGTCGAGAGCGTTGTCGTCGGCAAGCATGGCATCTTCGCTGTATGCCACGTTCAAATCAATATCATAGACCAGCGGCCCAACCTCTAGCACTTTCTCGATGAGAGCTTCAGCGAGCCCAGGGAAGCTATCAAATCTGTACTTGTCGCCCCGCTCATGTGAGATCTTAACCAGATGATGAAGGGCATATTCCTGTTCAGCGAGGATACCAGATTGCAACGCTAGCAGCGTACGAGTGTAAATCATAGGCCCCGGGAACCCAGTGCCGGGCAGCATCATGCCCTTTGTCTGCACCGGCTGAGTCCTTGACATGCGAGCCAAAGCCAAGTCGCGAATCGACTTCTGATGGGCTTTGAACCCCTCATAGTTGTTCGCGGGAGTGGTGACGGGACGAAGGGTGAGGGGTAGGGGCGGTCGGGGCTCGTAGTTGGCGAGGGCAGAGGTAACGCCGTTTGCACCATAGATGCCATTGGCGCCGCCGGGAGCAGGGGAGGTGTAGGAAGTCTGTTGCCGCGTCTGGCGTGCGGCTGACATGTCGGACTGAAAGAGTTGGCGCTGTGGGGGTGCTTGACGAAGACCTACTTTCAGCGTCAGTAGGGTTGAGGGATGAGGGAAGGCGGATGGGGTTTGCATTACCTCGCGTGGCGCGTCCGCTGGCAGTCGCGTCGTCTATATCCATACGATCAGGCGTGTGCTGAGTATCATCATCATCACCGTCTCCGCCGAGGGTCATGCTGTCGCGGCCGTGCGCCGGACGATAGTTGTCAAGAGTCCTTGCCAAAAGATTTCCGCCTTTTGCAGACACGTCTTCTAGGATTTCTTTGGGGGGAGGTTCTCTCTTGTGGAACTCGGTGATCTCAAAGGCTCTAGCGCTCGAGGTCAGCGGGGAGGTTGTGGGGCGAAAGAAAGGGGAGGAAGAGGGCTAGGGACGCACGCAAGGTTCTTGTAGTATGCCGTCTTCAAGGTGAAAGCTATCGTGGGAGCATCCTTGGGACCCAAGTTGAACTCTTGGCCAATGCGACGCCAGGCCAGCTTCTGCGCCTTTGTATCTGAGACTGCATCATACCCACCGTCTCTAGTGACTCTGTCGTACAGCTTCTTCAAGTTGACATGACGATTGCCGACCTTTGGAGCAGGGTCTAGATTGGTGCTATGGAGGAAAGCGAATCAGCTTCATGAACGAAAGGGACAGTACAGCTTAAGGAGACGTTGCATTTGCGCAACATACCCGCGCTTGTCGT
Source organism: Carpinus fangiana (assembly GCA_006937295.1). Lineage (NCBI taxonomy): Eukaryota > Viridiplantae > Streptophyta > Magnoliopsida > Fagales > Betulaceae > Carpinus > Carpinus fangiana. The sequence goes on along the minus strand of VIBQ01000013.1, from coordinate 399,668 downwards.
GAAACTCCTGCAGCTTCGCAAGGAAAGCGTCCGTCTCGGGCTGAGACGGCTCAGCAGAGGACTCGCGATCCTCGGGCGACGCCATCGCGGAGATGAAGACTCGAAGGCAGAGAAAGTCGTGTACAACGCATCACAGGTGCGAAGTGCACACGTGAGACTAGGAACACCACAATGCGCTGTACAGATAAGAGGCAGCAGCTCACAGTGTCCGTCTGTACTGTGACTAGCGACGCGGTTTCGGGCGCCCTCTCAGGACTTTCGCGCGTGTTTGCTGCCGGAAGAATATTTCGCCGCCAATTTATGTTGCCCCTGTCCCCATTTCCACCATCTCTGCCGCTCTCTTGTGTCCAGCACCTGAGCTTGCGCTGCTCCTTGAATTTCAAGAAGGAAACAAGAGGGGCAAAGAAAAAAAAACAAAGCGAGATTTGTTGACTAGCGTGACCGTGCTTTGAGAATGCCTTCGTCAGGTATTGCTGGTATGGGCATGCAGCCTCTCCACCAGCTTCCCCTAGTGAAACTGTCCAGTGCAGTAACAGAAGATATGACCACCAAACCAGTGCCGTGGATCCATCAGACCGATCCTGACATGACTTTTGTGATTGACTCTATGCCCGGGCAAGATGTAGAGACAACAGCCTTTCTACAAAGCAACAGGAAAATGAAAATCTACAGGGGCCGACAGCTGTTGGAGATGCTTCCCATTGAGGAAATGTGCCATGCATCTCAGATGACAGAGGCAGATGCTCGCAGTCGAGGCAGAACACTACAGCATACTGATTATCCAACTGCCGCAATCGTCAAGTCGCCCTGTGTTGCACTGCGATATTGCCTAGAAGATGGACAGGTGCAGTAGGATGACCGAACCGAGATTCATTTGCTCATCTTTGCCTCTAGATCCGCCGCCTGCAGTTCAAGTTCGCCACCGACAACGATTTTGAGACTGTCTTTACCTTTCTGAAATCCCTGCACTGCCCCATTGCTTCGTCGATTCCTAAGCCTCCAGATGTTGCTGCACCCAGACCACAATCTGCCCTTCCTAACATGCAAACCTCGCAGGTTGGGACTCCGCACCCGAGTCAGCACACCAGGTCGATGCATCTACCACCGAGCTTCCAGTCTTCTTCCGATGCCAAGGTGCACGGTCTTCCCATCTCTCAGCCCATGTCTAGGCCGACTACAGCCCCCAGCGCAACCAGTGGAAGCCTCGAAGCTATCATGCCTCCGAGGCGGACGCTGCCTTTCATCGACAGAACGACATCCAATGATACGACGAATCTGTCACGGATGCCAGCTGTGCACACTGGAACACCGACGCCAGGCAGTACCACAGAAACTCAGGACAGACTCGCGGAGCATGCATCGAAAAGCCCAGCCGAGCGCGCTGCCGCGATGAATCGGCTCATCATGGCACACATAGACAACAACGATTTTGTCGTTTTCTGTCAGGACTACGAGAATGCATGGCGGCGGATTGGCCTGTAGCTCTTCTGTTCTCTGCACACCAATATTCGTCAAACTCGCGTAGCATCCATGAAATAATTCAAATGCATCAGTAAAGGAGACGCGGCCATAGCGCCTGCATTAGCCTCACGACATCTATGAACCGTGCGCAGCAAGACGGTGGGTGGGTGTCCCGCAGAAGGCCTCTTGTGACTTGGGAAGGTCGAAATCGCGGTCGCTGTATCCATGAAGCTTTCGTGCTTGCCAGATTAATGCCATCCGATTGTCCTCGACACGCTTCGAGATGCGCGTCATGATTGGCCCACGCGCGGCATCCCTCGGCGGACCGCCCCTCCAGCGCCCTCATCATTGCCATCCACGCAACTGTTCCACTATAATATCCTACGCTGACGCTTTGTCCTTCAGACTGCATCAGTATCATCTCAACCACTCTGCAAGCAACCTGGCTGTGTAAGCTTCCTTTTGCGAACGCGACAGCCTCCGGCGCAAACCCACCGATTCTCAGATTGCCATCCATTCGCCCCCCCCACTTCACGATCCTCGATCACATCGCGTCGACCGCTCTGACTCACTCAACGCGACGCGATCAGCGCACACCCTCCCAGCCATTTTGGCCGCACTTCAAGACTACACGTAACACTTGTCCTCGAGTACTCGACCCACGCCGAACTGCTCTGACGCATCTCGGCGAGCGCTCCTGCATACGCCTCTTCCCACCCCAAGAGGCCTCCTCTACCTCGTCGCTACCGCCTTTAAATAAGCTTTGGTTCAGTGCCTGGACCATTGCGAGGCGTGTTCAACGAGGTTACAGGACCCTCTTGCCGCTGTCCAATCCCCATGAGCGCATACCTCTGGAAGTATTACCTTGAAGATGACGTCGACAGCTTCCAGCAGCTGCTTGCGGAAGCAGGCGTCCAAGGGCGCTCTAATGCACCGAAAGGAAACACTCTCGGGCAGGTTACGGCCCTGAGCCTCGCCATGGGAAGCCCGCAACCCTCGGCTTTCTCGCCATCGAGCCAGTCGAGGTCTCGTTCTGATGCGTTTGTCACATCTACCCCTCAGCCTTCGAGTCATCGCGAGATGACACTTGGCAAAACCGACATAAACAGACGAGATGGGAGAGGAATGACCATTTTGCATTACGCAGCCTCTTCGGAGGCCACAACTGCTTTGAGCTTCGCCCTGGCCCTGTTAGCCCATCCTCACATCGACTTGTTCATTCAGGACTACGAGAATGGCTGGACTGCACTGCATCGTGCCTTTTACGCAGGCAATATTGCCATCGCTCGAGCCATCATTGAGAGAGAATCACTAGTGTCGCCGGGCCAAGCTGGACCTGTTGCAAACACTCCCAACCTCATCAAAGTCAAGGACAAAGAAGGGAATGGTCCGTATGACTTGTACGCTGCCACAATTCATGATCGCACCCTACATCACGGCGACCACAGTGCCGATGGTCTCGATAGATCCAGGAACGGCATTGACAACGAGAGTGATGATGTTAATCAACCATCTGACGATGAATCCGACTTTCACTTGCAAGGCCACTCGAAGGCTCATGACGACGTCCAAGGCGACGAACTTTTCACCTTCGGAAGCAATCGAAACAACACTCTCGGCTTCGGAGATGAAGACGATCGCCTTCGCCCTGAACGCGTGAAGCTAAGGAGACCGGATCATCTGTTCAAAAGTTTCCATCGCGAGCATCTCGAGAGAAAGGCCGACGAGATCTCTAGATTGAATCCTAGCTACAGCGACAAACTTCGCGCTCAAGCAAGACTGCCCAAGTCTCTTCAAGACTTGCCATCCGTTATTCGTTCGCGGCCCATGACAATCCAGGATGTACAGATGGCCAAGTTTCATACCACTGTCCTGACCAATGATCCCGTGTCCAATCTTTACGTTTGTGGTCATGGTCTGGGTGGCAGGCTTGGTACTGGCAGCGAAAAGACCCAATTCAACCTGGTCTGCCTCGAAGAATTCGGCTCCCAAAGAAAGAGAATTGCTGCCGTTGCACCCGGTCAAGATCATACTTTGGCAGTCACAGAACAAGGCGAGCTTTTCACGTGGGGCAGCAACGCCTATGGTCAGCTCGGCTGCGGTTTACCCAAGGCCAAGAGCAAGCCCGAGGATAATGTGCAGCTTCTTCCAAAGCAACTTTTCGGGACGCTCAAGCGCGAGATCATTGTCGGCGTGGCGGCTTCGGCCATCCATTCCGTGGTCCATACCTCGACAGCACTTTTCACGTTTGGCAAGAATGCTGGTCAACTTGGATTAGTGGACAGTGGTGCCCGCTCACTGGAGGCCCAAGGTACTCCACGTAATGTAACACCATCACGATTCTCATCAGGTATCCGCTCTGTTTCTGCCACAGACAAGGCCACGGTATGCTTGCTGGATAGCCACGAGGTTTTTGTCTTTGCCAATTTTGGATGTACCAGACTTGACTTCCCGCTTGACCGCTTCAGCAACTATTTCTTAAAGACGAGTTTCTTGACTACAAAGTATGATGACGGCCCCAGACGCATTTGCAAAATCACTAGTGGTGGCGATACTGTTTGTGCTCTTTCAACAGCTGGTGAAGTCTATTCCGTCACTGTCAGACAGGCCATTGATCCTTCTTCGTCAATCACGTCTTCAACGACCAACCCGAACAAGATTAAAGCTGGGATATCAGCGCCCTCATGTGTTTGGTCATTAAAAAAGGACGCCATGGCTGCTAGAGACGTCGGTGTTGATCAAGATGGTTCTGTCATAATCAACACAGAAGCCGGTAGTGTGTGGAGACGGGTGCGTCGAACAAAAGCCACAAGCTCTACTACCCCTTCGCAGACGCAGAAAGCCAAGGATTTCAAGTTTTCTCGAGTTCCAAATATGACTAGAGCGATTGCGGTCAGAGCTTCTGGGTCCGGGGCGTATTGTGCCATCCGCCAGGAATGTAATGTCACGAAGTCCCAGATTGTCACTGGAAGAATGACTTTATGGGACAACCTGTTCGCCATGCTTTCCTTCAATGCCAAACTAGGCAGTCAATCGGCTTCTGGTTATTCTACGCTGCCAGTGAACAGTCTTCGCTCATCGGGATTGCAAAGCCTTATCGCAGATCTGAAGTACTCGAAAGACCTCGAAAACGACTTCGCAGAGCACTTCTCTCGCAACGAGATTACTCACCTAGTTTCCCACGATCTTTTCATTAGCTGCTCTACATCAAGTGTCAAAATACCGGTCCACAAATTTCTCGTCTCTGCACGGAGTTCTACCGTCCGGTCAGCTTTTTCTTCTTTGAAATCGAATGGCGAATTTTCTAATGATGCATTCTCTCTGTTTAAAACGCAAACAGGCCACTTCGAACTCTGCTTTCAGAGCATAGACTTTTTGACAATCGTTGAACTTGTCTTGTACCTTTATTGTGACACTTTTGTGGGATTCTGGAACCTGGCCAGCAAGGTACCAGACATGGCCTTTCGCTACAGGCAAGTTCGAAATGAATTGATGAAGACTGCCGCACGCCTAGATCTCCGCAATCTCGAGGCCGCGGCAAGGCGTATGCTTCCTACCGGAGATTTGTCGCTGAACACAGACATGGAGTTGGCTATCTTCGACTCAGCGTACTTCCAAACCAGTGACGCATTGGTTCTTCTCGCTGATGGAGAACTTTTGGTACACAGTCATCTGCTCGCTCAGCGATGTCCTTTCTTTGAAGGTTTGTTCCGAGGGCGGGCAGAAGGGCAATGGCTAGCTGCACGGCGCGACACGCTGGTAGATGTCGATGAAGCAGTCGAAGTCGACCTCAAACACATTGAGATGAGCGTTTTCAAGCTCGTTATCCGATATCTCTACGCTGACTCAGGCCCTGAACTGTTTGACGACATAGTCACACAAGATCTGGAAGAGTTCCTTGATATCGTCATGGAAGTCCTCAGTGTCGCCAATGAATTGATGCTGGATCGCTTGTCCCTAGTCTGTCAGCAAGTCATCGGAAGGCATGGTAAGTTCTACTGAGGATTGAACTATGGAAATCAGCCTAACCAAACATAGTCACCACGCGCAACATTTGTCAACTGCTAAATGCCGTTGCTCCATGTTCAGTTACAGAGTTTAAAGATGTCGGATTGGAATACCTGTGCTTGAATTTGGAGACTGTGATGTCTAACCAGTACGTCTGTTGACCCCACATCCTGGACGTATGCTGACTTGCTGTAGTTGGCTCGATGAGCTCGATGAAGACCTACTACTGGAGCTTGATCTCAGGGTTCGCGAGAACCAACTTGATCTCCTTCCGATCGCAAGAAGCGGTAGAGCCGAAGCAGATCTGTTTGAGAGGCACCCTGAGCTTGTTGCAACCATGGACAGATCACGCCAAGCCAAGCTTGACGCTCTCGATCTACAATCCAAATACGTAAACCAGATCATTCCGTTGGGGGCCTCTTTCGATACTTACGACGAAGACTGGTCATCGTCTTTGCCGAGCAGGCCCAAGAGGTCTCGCCACTCTCGAGGCTCTTCAGCATCGACAACTCCGAAACTTAACGCGAAGTCCAAAGCATTTCAATCAGATATTGACGACGAGTTCGCTGCCGGATTGCCTACTGCAATGCTCTCAAGCTCTGAACAATATTCACTGGGACTGCCTTTGGGTTCTTCTCTTACTCCCGAGAAAGGTCATATTTTTAACACTCAAGAACCTGTTCCGGGGACAAGGACTGATAGAGCATCGCTATCGCCATTTGGCACTCCCGCGGCTACTCGCACTTTACAGACTCTAAGGACACCCAACGACGGAAATGCAGAGAACGCGGGCAAACCTTGGGGATCAAGTTCTTTGCCCACGGAAAAGCTAGGGATCAAAGAGATCATGAATCAGGCTTCAACAACCTCAACGTCCAATCTCGCATTGGGTCTTCGCAGAACGTCAGAGAATACACCTTTATCCCCGTCAACACCAGCGAGGCTCTCGCAGAAGGAGCGCAAGAAGCAGCAACGGCAGCAAAGCGAAGTCATCACAGCCGTGACAAAGGAAACATCATCCTCCATGTCTCCCTGGCAGACAGTACCATCATACTCCAAACCAGCGCAGCCTAGCCTCACCATGGGATCCGCGTCTGGACCTAAGCCAGGCGAACAGGCACGCTCAGCATCGACCCCACAGTTGACAATGCGACAGACAGTCGCCAATACCTCGAGTGCAAAGCAAGTCCAGAAGTCGCCAGTCCAAGCACCTCAAACACCAACGGCTCGCCGAAACATCAGTTCGCCGCAAGTTCAAAAAACGAGCCCAGGCAGCCAGAGCGGAACTCCGACAAGTACATCTCAATCGATTGCAATACAATCTATAAGGCATGTACCCAAACCAAGAGCCGATGCTTCGCCGAGCTCGTACATGCACCAGTCCCTAGCCGACATCATTCTTCAGGAGCAAGCGGGCAAAGATGCAATCAAGGAGGCCGTCGCGAAAAGAAGTCTGCAAGAGATTCAACAAGAGCAGGAGTTTCTGGAATGGTGGGATCACCAGAGCCGAGCAACGCAGGAAGCTGAGGCAGCCGCGCATGCTTCGAGCTCGGTGCCCGGCTCAAAAGCGCGGGGCGGCGGTCAACAACGCGGTCGTGGTGGCCGGCGAAGACGAGGTGGAGGAAGTGGCCAGAGTGCGAGTCAGAACCGCAATACACCAACAACGGAAAGTTAACGAAGACAATGTACAGTATCGACTAAGGGCAGAATAGCCCAAAAATGCATTAAGACATCCATATAGAGGACATGGTACCAGACGAATAGCATTTTGTTTTGCAACCAAAGCAGGCGGGCCTGATGAGGAAAGTGCATTGAGTAAATTTAGGGCAATAGATGATGGCTCTTCACCCAAATCATCCCAGCCTTTTCGTCTCTCTCAAGGACCTGGCCTGCACGTCCATCTATTATATTGTTTGTTCTCCACCTCTAGTCGTTAATTTCTTCAACTGTCGCTCGTTTCATCACTCCCAGACCTGAATATCACAGTACTTTAACATCGAGTAGTCTGGAAGCATTTTCCACGTGCCACCCTCTTAAGTCCAAAAACCTAATCTCAATGGCATCGGCGAGTATGGCGCCCCATGTCCGAGAACCCCTTCCTTTCTATGAACACTTGCCAGAATTCATGGGAATGGACAGCAGGGGATCTAGCTCAACAGCAATCCGTCTACGGCCTTCGGACCACGCCCCTGCAACCCCAGCGAATGACAATATCAGTGGGCAGACCGACGGCCATGCAACTCATAGAGCTGCTCAGAAAGGATCTCACAAGACCAAACACTCAGGGCGCAGCACTTGGGAGCAGCCATTGCTCAAATTCTGGACCGGCTCATGTGAGTGAAACCTGCAGGCAGGAGTGCAACTAGCAGTCTGACGTATGACATAGGGTTCCTGTCGGGGTGCTGCCCTTGCATCATGTTTGGTCGGATCAAGTACCGAGGTTGATAGCAATGTTGTGGCTGCATGTTGGCTGTCGCTGACCATAAGCACAGAAGAGCACCCCCACGACCGGAGACTAGAGCAGTTCAAATGCTGCAATTCCTGGGTGAGTGAAGTCTCAAGCAATGCCATGAACATGACGAGCGATTTTAACGATTGTGCCACAGTGCTGGGCCCTGTGTTGCGCAGACAGCATTGTCGGGCTGCCCGGAGGCTGTTTGCTTATACTACATGAGAGGCGGAAGCTCGGTGGGCGCCTCGGTATACAAGAGGATCCCTGCAGCGCATGCTTGACGGCGTGTTGCTGCAGGTGTTGCGCTATGGTGCAGCAGGAGGAGGAGCTGAAGAAGGAGCACAATCGTGAGTTGCTCTTGCATTTTGCCTCATACCTTTTGAAGATACTGACGACGACGGCTCAGGTGAGATCCTTCTGATGCACACTGGCAAGGCGAAGGAAGCCTACCAAAGGGTGCAGCAGATGTCCTACTCAGCTCGGCGCCAACCATGATCCTGAGGAAGTGGCATGGCGGATTGTTTGTACCGATTCCACGGTCCCTGATGAGCACCTTCATAGTCTTGCATTACAAGGGGCGAACACTGGGGGGTTTGAGGGCGGTGTTTTGCAAAAGATGACGGCCCCGTCGCTCACCGGATTAACCATTCACCGCGTCAACAAATGCAAACGTAAAGACCTCGTGGACCTGCTGCCGCCCAGCTTTCACTCCATCCGCCGTAGATGCAGCCAGAATGCCATTGTTGTTGGAAATTTCCTCGCTGCTGCAGCCTCACGTGTGTTCGCCTAGTCCCGATGTCGTAAGGAATCGCGCGCGCTGCTCCGCCGTCGTCGCTCCATCTCTTCGGCTCTCCTCTTGCGACGCCAGCCCTGTTGACTTTGCCCTCAGACTGACCCTCACATGCTGCTCGCTTCCTGACCGGCTTGCGACTGTCCGCAATGCCCCCCTCGTATCCTTCGCCAACCGCTGCCCAGGTCGGCAGTGGTGCAGGCCCCTTCTACAGCCAGGCCGGCGCAGAACCTACCCAGCTCCCGCATGACCTACACCAGCTGCAAGATGCCGACGTCGCGCGCCCTCAGCAGCCCCATCTGGGCCCTCACGCCCAGGCAGGCGTCGCCTACAGTCCTCAATCCCAACCTCATGCCCATCAGCCCGACCTTCAGGTCCAGCATCACCCTGACCTGCTCGACCCAAACTCGGACCGCGCCGCCCAGGAGCGTTTGGCCCAGGGTGTCCTCAGCATGAGCTCCGATCCTGCTCAGCAGCAGCAACAACAACACACACCGCACGCGCCGCAGGGTATGCCGCTGAATGCCTATGTCGAAGACACTCCCGACTCGGCAACCCGCAAGCGGAGCAAGGTGTCTCGCGCCTGCGACGAGTGCCGCCGCAAGAAGATTCGCTGCGATGCAACACTAGAGCAGCCGGACGACCCATGCTCGAACTGCAAGCGCACCCGTACCATATGCCAGTTCAGCAGGCAGCCCATGAAGCGAGGGCCGAGCAAGGGTTATATCAAGGAGCTGGCAGACCGCTTGAACAGACTTGAGAACGACTTTGGTCACGGCCAGATACCGCCTCACCACCTAGCGCCAGGTGACGCTCAGTACCTGCAGGCATTTGGCGACGACGGGCTCACTCAGCGGCTCGGTGAAGGTCCTGAATATTCACCTCCGCTTGGGCCTGCCGGTCGCAAGAGGACGCACTCGGTTTCTGATGGCCAGTACGGTCGAGATGGTGATCCTTACATGTCGGCGGCCCAACGACAGCAGATACCTTGGACCGAGCCTGGTCGTTCTCTACCGCTACCTTCTCAGCCTCCCTCCTCCCAAGCTCCTTTGCCTACACAGGTTGGCATACCAGATCTTAGTGTGCTCAGACAACCAAGCTCTCCACCACCCAGCAGTGCTACTTGGAGGTATAGCTCTCAATCCAATGGTCAAAGAGATGCCGTTGGGGTTCCTTACGACAGTTCACTAGACGACGCAGATGCGGCGGCGTTGGTGGAATGGGATGAGAGCATTGTCGACGAATATTATCGACTCATTCATCAGACTTTTCCCCTCTTACCACACTCAAAGATGCGCCTTCGCGCAAGATTGGCTAGTAGCTCATCTTCGCTTCGGGAGGCCTTTCTCTTGACCCTCGAGCTCTTGATCCGCACCTCCCCATCTACTGTACTACCCGGACTTCCTGACGCCTCGAAGAACACCAAACGCGCCGCAGAACTAATATCAGCATCCCAATTTGCTGCAATCTCTACCCGCACTCTCTCAACCGACATCATCTATATACAATCTCTCATCCTCATGGCACTTGCGTCAGACAATTTTGGTCCTGCAACTATGCGCGGCCAAGTTGGGCCTCCAAGGGCCGAATGGCTTGGCAGAGCTATAGGAATGGCTACACATCTGAAACTCAACACTGCCCGCTCGCGTGATAGAATCGGCGAAGGCGACCCGGATGCAGACGAGAAGCTCGGTCGCCGAGTGTGGTGGATCCTTTTCATCCTCGATCGGTGGCATTCCTCAAGTACCAATAGCCTCCTGCAACTACCAGACAACAGCTCGGCATTGATAGCAGAAGACCAAATCATGCTCGGCGAGTCGACGTATCACTTGGCCCGCCTCTCTTACATTCTTGGTCACCTGTCCACAATTTTGCAAGGTCCTGCAGATCTGATGTCGCGCTCCAACGTCGCGGCTCCCATCATCACACTCACCATTCTCGGCGAGATTGATCGCTTCCGAGAGAGCGTCGAGAGCCAGCTCATGGGCCCACCAAATCTCGTTCATCTCAGCTATTGGCACGTGCGCCTGCTCGTGCTGCGCCTGACGTCCAACACTGCACCGCATGAGCTACTCGCCCCTGCAACCAAGATGGCCAGCATCCTCAACAGCATGCACACAACCATCACACCGCTCAATCATCATTTTGCAGCCCTTGCTGCCATGACACTCGTCGAGCTCTCCGAATTTGACGAGACGCGCACGGCTGCCGAAACGGCCATCCGCGATATCGTGGAGGCGCTCGGGGCGCGCCGCGGCCTCATGAGCCGTGAGGACTCGACAGGCTGGGACTCGGCCATTCGCGAACTGGTGGTGCGGAAACGGGGTGCACGTACAGGTGACGATGCGCCGCCTGGTTCGGGTCTGCTACACCTTGCGGATGCGGCGACTGGTGGCGATCGCAAGGCGTGGGACCCGAGCAATACCACACGCACTGGCTACCTCGCTGCCCTGGTCAACGACTTTGGTGCTGCAGGTGGCAGTGTGAACCCAGGTAGTAGCCAAGGACTGTCGTCAGGTACGCTGGTGGCGACTTCTACGGCGACGGGGCCGCAAGGACAGGGTCAGGCTGCGCGGTAGTCGTGGTAACGCTTAGAAGATTTGGTACGCTGCTCAAGTCGAGGGTTATCTCAAGCACAGGTCACGTCCACCTATCCAGGTAACGCCAGCTTGAACGACGCTAATGAAGACATGACGTCGGGTTTGGAGGCGCTTGGTTGTAAGAAACTGTGTATTTGTAAAATATCTTTGAGAAAGGAGCACATCTCCTTACCAAAATCACTATGATGTGCGAAGTACTTCGTGCACGTGACCGGACATAGCTGTGAATTTCCCGCGGGTATTTCGCTCAGGGTTATATCCGACGACCATCTTAGCATCGGCATTGATTTTGTCAGCACGTTACATTTACGAGCATGCAATGGCTTCCATGGTCTCAAGAGTGCATGGTCCTCTCTGACTAGGCGCTATAACCAGCCAGAGGAAAGATGAGTACCAGCTCCACTGCAGCACCCGCCCCAACTCGCAAGCGGCGCCGCCCAGCCGTCGTCTGCACAGAATGCCGACGCCGGAAAATTGCCTGTGACAGAAATGCACCTTGTGGGCAGTGTGTACTTGTAAATTCGACGTGCACGTACTCCAGCCCAAACTATGAGCCCACTGCAAGACCGCGGCCTGCCTCTGCGGTCAAGACCAACGCCACCTCTCAGCCGTCAGACAGAGACACCAGCGCTAGCGCTACTCGAGACACTGCAGCGTTTGACATTGTCAGTCTACCTTCAGTGTTTGGTCCTGGTTTCAGAGAAACCCGAGAGCCATCACGAGGTGGAGAATTGCGACGTTCAGTTCAAGAACGTCCTCAATCGCCAATAAATTACCTTCATATTGGGCGTTTTCAAAAAGCTAGATTCTTTGGACCAACCCACTGGATGAACAACATTGCCCAGGTAGGAATGCCTGAGTCAACCACTGTTGGAAAACTTTTGGAATTAGGTAAGAAAAGCTAACTCTCGCTAGTTTGAGGAACTTGGAAGATCTGCTGGCATCAATGAAATATTCGAGCGAGACTCTGAGCTTTACGCACTTCTAGACAAGTGTAAGCGACTCGCCAGAAAATTGAAAGCCAAGCCGGAAATTGGCCGGCCGACAGCCACTGAGCTTCAAGACTATTTCCCTCCCAGACAGGCTTGCCAACGTCTCGTCGACCTATATCTCAATACATTTGAACGAGTCTTTCGCGTGCTTCACATCCCGACTTTCCAGCGGGAGTTTAATGAACACTGGAACAACCCGCACAATGGAAACACGTCATTCATTGTCAAATTACTGCTCATATTGGCAATTGGTGCTTGCTTTGATAAGGACTCCTCGCAAGATGGATCGTCCTTCCATGAATTCTCTTCTCTATGGATATATGCAGCCGAAGTTTGGCTGAAAACTTCAATGGGGAAGCAAAACTTAAATCTGGGTGGCATACAAGCTCATTGTCTCGTGCTGATAGCCCGTCAGACCAGTACGACTGGAGGAGACCTTACATGGATTTCGGCCGGGTTGCTCGTCAGACAAGCCGTGTCTGTCGGACTCCATCGGGATCCCTCCAATTTTCCCAACATGTCTGTTTTGGAAGCTGAATTGAGGCGACGTCTATGGGCCACAACTGTGGAACTGCTAGTGCAGTCGAGCCTCGACTCTGGCTTACCTCCCATGATCTCTTCAGAAGATTTCGATTGTCGCTCACCTGCTAATATTGACGATGACGAGGTGAGTGTGAGTACAGAATCACCCCCTATGGACAAGACTCTAGATCGACATACACAAACTTCAATGCAGTGTGCCCTGTTGAAATCTCTGCCCTTACGATTAATGGTAGCCAAGGCTCTCAACAGCATCCGCTCCGACTTATCTTATGACAAGACTCTAAAGCTCAGTGAGCAAGTGATGAATGCTTGCCGAAGCAATTCAGACCTGTTCAAATCTCAGCTTAGTAAACCTCAGTCGCCAGAACAGGAGCAGGCAATTACTTTCCAAGTCAATCTCTTGGACCTCCTCGTCCGCCGTTTCGTCCTTGCACTACATACTGCATTTGCACACAAAGCCGTGGAGAATGTCTCGTACTACTTCTCCCGCAAAGTTTGCCTCGAGTCTTCATTCCTGCTTCTGGCAGATTCAGCCGCATCGCTGCCTCGCGAACGCGAACTCCGAGACGAGTACTGCACGCGCATCGGACTGTACGGTTGTGGGCTCTTCAAGAGCGTCTTTCTGCACGCAGCCTCTACGATATTCATGGAGCTGGTCTTTTCTCTCAAGGAAGACTCCTCTCCGCCAGCACTGTCGCTATCAAGGTCAGAGCTTCTCCGTACAGTCACTGACCTGGTCGACGTGACTCGGCGCCGCGTCGGTGCAGATGAGACAAGCGTTAAACCATATGTATTTTTCACGTGTGCACTGGCAGAGATCCAGGCGATGCAAGCAGGTAGCTCTATTGAGCGAGCGACCTCGAGTGCAGCTAAGGCAAGTTTGGAGGCCTGTATTGAGACGCTTGATGCTCGAGCAAGGCGAAATGGGGTTATTCCGCCTGCAAACGATCCTGAGCAGCATGGTGTTAATGGCTCTGTGCTAGCCAATGAACCAATCGTGAATTCATTTTCGGTAAGTATAATTTTCAATTCATTCATTCTTATTGAAGGCGAAGGCATTGTGTTACTAATCTATCTCAAACAGGATCATAGTCTAAGCTTAGGCATTATTGCTCCGGACGACTGGCTATTTCCAGACTGGCTGGACGTTAACTCCTGGTTGTGATGCAGCTTCTCCATCTCCTCCCAGACGATATACTACGATGGCAACAGTGACCCTGTGGATTCTGTTCTCTGCTTCTCCAGTGATTTTCCCTCTTTCCGGCTTTCGTTTCAAACAATTCGCAGCCAGGATTGAATTACAACCTTTTTGGTGAATGTACCACCTCAATTCATACCCTTGACGCCAGCTCCTGTCTCGACGACAACTCAAGCCTTTGAGAAGACGCCCTTGCCAGTCACATATTTTGCCACGACAATCAACCCTGCGCCAGCAATGGAGACCGCGCCGCTGAAATCCGCAACACCACCAAACCCCGAATGCGACAGAATTGCACCGCTGATAGGCGGCCCGATCAACGGCGCAATAGAGCACACCCCCAGCCCCATACCGAGATATGTGCCAATGTCTTTCGGATTCTGCGGCACCAGCGTAAAGCACACCGACATCATCGACACGATCGCGCCCGAGCAGAAACCATACAGCGCGGCAAACACAATAACCGCGGCATTCGACGTCGTTGCCTGCCAGCAGAACCCCAGCACGCCCGACGACAGCGCCGCAGCAAAGTAGATATTGAAGCGTCCGACACGGTCCGCAACAATCCCCGGCCCCACGCGCCCCAACAGCGACGCCGCATTGTAAATCGCCACGAGGTACGGCGCCAACCGCGCACTCATCCCATGTGCGATCGCGAAATCCGGCAGATAGAAGGGTGGAATGAACGTGCCGAGCAGTAGGACAAACGACGCCGCGATGACAGCAACAAACGGGCCCTCGCGGAACGCGCGCGGCAGCAGCAATTGCTTCGTGCGCGGGGGCAGACGGGCGCGGATGGCGGCGCAGGCGGGCAGAGCGACGGCAAGGACGACGAAGCCGCAGATGCGCAGGGCCCAGGCGAAGCCGAGGCGCGGGTGGGCGAGCATGTTGGCCAGCATGATGGGGAAGAGGACGCCGCCGAGCGAGGAGCCGGCGACGGTGAGGCCCATGGCGGCGGCGCGGCGGCGCTGGAAGTACTGCCCCGTCGCGGCAAGGGCGGGGGCGATGCTCATGCCGATGCCGATGCCGCCGAGGACGCCTTGCGCGAGCAGGAATTGGTAGTATTCAGTGCAGAGCGACGTCATCATGATGGAGAAGATGTGGAGCAGGGCTGCGGGCCAGAGTGCCTAGGAGGTGGTGGGTTAGTGTGTTGTCTTGGGGTTTGCAGGTTGAGGAGTGAACTTACTTTGCCGCCGTAGCGGTCGAACATGGGGCCGCCGATGAGGGATGCCGCGAAGAGGAAGAAGAGCTGCAGTGAGCCGATCCAGGAGATGTCGGACGGAGTCTTGTGCTGGAGCTGGTGACTCTGATAGTACTGTTGAAGAACCCTGCATTCATCGTCAGCTACCTCAGCTCGATTTACAGCCTGGGGAGTGATATAACACCTACCCAAACGAATTAACATATCCAAATGTGCTGAAAAGTACCGCCGAGCATGCCACGGCAACTGTCCACGCCCTTACACCTCCCTCGGGAAATTCAGACGGCGCATCCGGTGCTAGCTTAACTTCTGCTACGTCTTGTTCTGATCGCTCTGAGTATTCTCCGTTGTGAGGAGGTATGTGTTCTTTGTCTGTAGGCCCTGTCGTGAAGCTCATGGTTGCTAATTGCTGAGCGCGTGAAATTCACCAAAAGCAGTCGGCCACCTTACAATTTTGGAGGAAGGCAACAGAAAACTCAGAGATTTTTCAAACCTGTTTTGCTCTGAGGAAAGTTGCAGGACTGCTGGCCAGGTCTCGCATGGTCTTATAACATTCCAATTTGAAAATGCCGTGGAGAATTCGAATTTCCCGCGGAGTTAACAAATTTGCCCGGGGCTGGCGCCTAGCAGACATTATCGATGTGCATATTGCCAAATACTGGATGAGTAATGCTCTTGATGATCACAACCAGTTGCGAGGGAATTGTTTCGATAACTTTTGTGAAAGCAACAAGAATGTACCATAAGAAAAGGCGTCAAGTTGGTGATTTGGATTCATGCCACACTGACAAGCAAACATCTCCAATATCCATTTCCCATGGTCATACGACAATTACAATGCCATTAGAGGAGCAATATTTTTACCTAGCCCGAAGAGCTAACAGACCAAAGCTACACCGCTTCGCTATACATGAATGGGAGAGCAGGTGATCGCAAAATGCAGCCGAATGCAACCAACGCCATGGTCCAGGAGCACCCAACTAATCAAAACCCAGATTCGTGGGATCGTGCTCCCCATCAGTCAATTTCGTTATGCAAAAGTCCAGAAGCCCAACCAAAGCAACGCCAGGCATTCCAGAATATCACATGCCACAATACGCACCCTCTCCAGTCATCCACTCTAGTCGACACCATGACGCGAAGTCCCCAGACCACCTCGAACAGGGCACTACTCCCCACCACGCCTATCGCCTTGCTGCGACTGCTGCTGGTGCTGCTGTGACCCCAGCTCGCTCATGGTGAATAGAAGCGGCTCATCGTCATCGCCCGCCGCAGCGACGCCCGACGACATGGTTGTGCCGCCGCTGCCTCCAGAGCCAGTGGCGTCGCCCCTGCGTGCGCTGAAGCTGTACCGACCGAGCGCGCTGCCACCTCCGCGTTCGAACGACGAGCGCGCGCTGCCGATGCCCCCACCAGCACGTGACAGGCGCGAGCGGAAGGGCGGAGGGTTCATGCCTGACCCGGAGGCCGACGCGGACGCGGATGCCGATGCCGACGAGGGCGGGTCTGAGGGCCCATGGGCGCCAGAGGACAGTGGCCGGTGGGGTGCGCCGCGCGGTGAGCGGGCGTCGTCGTCTTCTTCGGCGTCGTCGTCGTCTTCACAAGGGGTGGCCGTTGGAGAGATCACTCGTGCGGCGTACGTGGGCTGGCGGCTTTGGCCTCCGCGTGGAGACGTCAGTGGATCCTGCAGAGCCAGAAGCTCACTGAGGGATAGATCTGGTCTGTCTTCGGCGCCGTTACCTAGGCTGGCGCTGCGCATGCCAAACTCGTCCTCAATGACGGCATCACGGTGTCGCTGCGCAGCCGAGCTGGAGCGTCGGGTGTGAGGAGGCCAACGCTGTGGTGAGGTCGGAATATCTATGGCACCCGAGGAAGATCTGTCCTGTGCTCGTGAGCGCACGCTATCAGTCTCCTCTGCTGCAGCCTGCTCAGCGCGGCCCCGACTCTGATGTTGGCGTGATTCGGAATAGGCCGGAATTGATCCAGCACCGAGGCGGGACGGGATTGCCGGCGTATGTGGAGTATATGGTGACATGGCTTTGCCAGGAGACGAAGACGTCGACACAGAGTTGCCCACCAACGTTGGCGGTTGATGGCGGCTGGAGGTACTCGAAGACCGGTGCATATGCATTGATGACGACAGGGAGTCTCCGAGAGCGCTATGAGTTTCCTTCTGTTTATGGTAACGAGAAAGGGCAGCATTTGTTCTTCTGGCAGATGCATCACGCGATTCTTCATCAGTGCGATTGAAGCTCTTCAGCTCCTTGTCCTGCTCAAGAAGTTTCAAAAAGTCTGAGATGTTGTCATCGTCGGTCTGTAGCGAGCCGGAGCTGCCACCTTCACCTTCAGCCAGGAGACCAGAACCAGGTTGATTTGAGAGCTGGCTTGCACGACCACTGCTGTTATTGTCGTCATCGGGTTTGCTGGAGCTTCCGCCTCCAGAAGATAATCGTGACCGGCGATGACCAAAGCTACTACTATACCGCGAGATGGGTGGAGCCTTGGGCGAGCTAGAACCGGGGGAACCGACAGCGACCTCTGGTGCTGGTGTCGGAGGCACACGCAGGGCGGTCTGGGGGAGAGCAGCTAGCGACGTTCGATTTCGTGTCTGACCCAAACTCGTACCATACTGCTCTGTGGTACGTGCAGATGAGGGGCGTGGAGATGGGGGAGCCAATCCACTTGGACCGGGAGAAGATGATAATGAACCCGCCTTGAAGGGTTGGAATGAAACCGACACTCTTCTTTGGAAAGGAACGCCCTCGGCAGACTTGAGGGACGACCTTGAGCCTTGAGATGCTTGCGACATACGGTGGGAGGGTTGAGACTTTTGCGGAGGCGAGTCAGGCTGCGACTCTAGCCTCGCATCTCTGACTTGCCTCAATGCCGAGATAGGACTGGTGCCTGTCGGTGCGTCAAGATTGTGGAAAGTGGACATTGACCCATAAGCCTGGCCGAGATCCTGGCGATCCTTGAAAAAGCGCTTATCTGACGGTAGCGATCCAGGGCCTTTTGCACCCGACAGATAACCTTGGGTCTGGCCGACATCCTCGCCCAGCGAAGGGCGGAAGTACTCATTGTCCATGCCCATGAAGTGTGAGCTGAGGAGAGACTCGGAGTCATCAACCCTAAAGTCGCAATTGACGCGGTAGGAGACTTCTATGCTAAGCGAGCCCACCGCGGATAGGGTAGGCTGAAAGCGAAACTTCTCGTAGATGGGTTCGGGAGAGGGATAGAGGGCAGCGCGGAGCGAGTCTCGGGGCGAGCCCGTCGGATCGTCGTGCAGGATGCGGAAGAGCGGGCGTAGGGCGGTCAGGGTGGCAGGTTGCTGGGCAAGGCGCCGGCTAAATTTCCATGCTGGCAGAAAGCGAGCGTATGTGTACAGCGAGCGAAACATGACAACGGCCTTCTTGTACGTATGTGGGATGCCCTCTGGCGGCCCGGCAGGTCGGGGCTTGGAGTCATCCACAAACACTTTCCAGCGCTCCAAGACAATCTCAGATTTCCTGGACTTGTTGCCGTCTCTCGCGCTGGAGGACGCCAGGGCTTCGTTAACGTCCCACCGACGGCCCCGCTCGTCGATAACGACGAGATTCTGGTTCCGTGATAACTCGGCGGTATCGAGGTAAATTTCGATGACCAGAGGTCTGGCCTTTTCTGTCAGTGGATCTAGGTCTGCCCAATGCGACAGATCTCGGGCTAGGACATCGGTGTCGTCGAGCTTCAAGTTGAACCAGACATCCTCTCTTGGGAGCCTGCTATCCCTGGCAAGATATTGCGGAAGGTCTGTCCGAGACGCAACAATGGTCAACGCAGCTTTTGTGAAGAATTTGGGGATGATCTGGCGGATTTTGGAGTCTTCTTTCGATTGAGGATCTTGGCCAGCCGAAGACTCGAAGCTGGAGCGTGGGCGGCTCATGGTGGAGCTGTGAGTGTGTGTGTGCGTGTGTGTATGTCTTGCAGCAGCAGAGTAAGCTGCTAGCAGGCGGGCCGGTTGCAATGCAGGGTGATCGAATGCAAGTCTGTTGAGATGCTATTCTCTACGGTTCAAGCAGCGCGGTATGCTATGCAGACGTAGGCGGCTGGAGCGAGCGCTAGGGAGGGTACTCCATTGCGGGGGAGGGGATTGGTGGCTCGCAGCTCAAGCGAATGATGCGAAGCTCGGAGTTATTGGACCGAAGGCTGCAAAGATTCGAGGGCGTCGTCAGGCAGCAGACATTGCGAGTTTGGGGGGAAGGGCGCCTGGTGGTCGGTGCGCGAACTGCGGTGAGGCGAGCGAGACTAGCGGCAAGGAACCCCACGATCGGGAGCACTTGAGAAGCAGGAGGTCGCGAGGGAAGAGTCACAGGCGGGTGACGGGCGCAAGGGCAGGTGTGACTCTTGTGGAGCAAGAGTGTGCAACCAGAGGTGGTCGGGGGAGCAGTTGAGGCGGGGACTCGTGACTGTGAGGGCGAATGACGGCACCGACGCAGGGTGCGGCGAGGTGTGAGGCTGGCGATCAGGGCGCCCCCACAGAGGGGCAGATAAGCGAGTAGATAGTGACCGAGAACAGGCAAATCACCAGTACTATGTGCTGCAATAAGAATAGCAGGCGATTCTAATAGTACCTGGGCCGCAGAACCCATGTGCGGAGGGCAGGGTGGGACAATATAGTCCCGCACCCGGTTGTCTGCCTGTACGTCTCCTCGTGGACCTTGACATGGCCTTTCCTTCTTCTTTTCCTTACGCATGAGGAAGCTTCGGCGTGCTCAATGCGTGCATCTGGCACGATGCTGAATGAGTGTCCCTTGTTGAGCCCTCCCGTAGCGCCGTAGATCGTGCTGGCTCACCAGGGGGGAGTTGTCCCCTCTTCCACGCACGATCCCACTACGCGACACAACATTACGTTCGGGCGCTAGTTTCGGTCCCACATCCATCGAAGATACCTTTCACTCTCCGAATATTGGAAATCAAACTTATGGAAGATGGTGCGCAAAGCCCTTCTGTTTTGAGTGAACTACAGTGTTTGACCAGGAAGGCTGGGGCTGTTGGCCGCATGGGTGGAACACCCTGGAACGGCGGCCCATGGTTCAGAGAATGAAGTTGACGAGCCGCAGTGGACTATCGTGATATGTTCGATGCTCAAGTATAGTGAATGGCCTATGTGAGACTGAGGCGGGTTACCAAGTCGATGGCCAATTACGCTTCCTCGGGCGAAACTCAGGGTCCGCCAAAATCACTCCTAGACGTTAGGTTTCCTTTCTGCCATGCACTACATCGCCAAGGATGAAATTGTGGATCCTGGAAAAGATTTATCGTTCCTTCACAGCCATTGAGCGTGACCCATCCTTGACAGCAAGCTCAAGGCTGAGGCTCCACATTGGATGGTGATTCTAGTCCAGATCTGATGCTGCATGAAAGTATGACCATCGCTGTCGACAAACATCATTGATGGATTCGTCTTCAAGACAAGTTTGCTTTGTAACCTAATTTTGTGATACATTCGCCGCTACTGTGAGTGTTACTCTTGAAGAAGCACGCTGTCATCTATGCCCGTTGGGCTCCAACTGTCATGAACCTCGGCTAAAATGAGCTCCGTCGGGCACACATTCTACCACCTCGTAAGCGCAGGCAGCCATGGAGATGAAAGCTCCCACACGAATTTCTTTTGCTTCCAACCTGCGAAGATGACTGCGAGCGTGTATATCCTCTTGGCCAGTGTGGCGGAAGCCTACGCAATCACGGTCTGGCAATTGTCAGAAGTCCCAACTTGGACCATATATCTCGGCTTTTTGGTCTTGAATTTCGTCCTTTACGGCTTCTACAATGTCTTCATATACCCTGAACTCTTCTCGCCTCTGAAGAACATTCCTGGTCCTCCTGGCGGAAGGACCATCGGAGGCCACGCCAAGGCCAAGTTTGAGGCGCCTAAAGGAGTCACTCTTCGGAACTGGATCGAGTCCATTCCTAACGATGGGATTCTGCGGGTGAAAGAAATCTTCAGAGCCGATGCAGTCATTGCAACTTCGCCCGAAATACTCAAAACGGTCTTGGTAGACAATGCTTATGACTATACCAAGGCGCATCAGATCAAGCGGATCCTTCGCCAGATCCTGGGCGATGGACTCATCGTGGTAGAGGGCGACGTCCACAAGTTCCAGCGAAAGAAACTGCTTCCATCTTTTGGAGTCGGTGCTATCAAAGACCTGTACCCGCTGTTCTGGGATAAATCAACCGAGCTAATTCAGCGCCTTTCTTCTTTGCCGGATTCACGAAATATTGCTTTCTGCGAGTGGTGTAATCGTGCCACTCTGGACATCATCGGGTGAGTACATTGTGTGTAAATTGTATGCAAAGCAGTCATCTTATTTTTATCAGGGTTGCTGCACTCGGCAAGGACTTTGACAGCCTTGGTAACGCGGAACTCCCAATCGTCAAAAAGTACAATGAAGTGCTTCACCCAGATCCCGCAAAACAAATTTGGTTTCTATTAAGCTGTAAACATGGAATCTAAACCATTTTTCATGGACCTCCTACTAACTCCATCTAGTTTTGTTCCCCCAGAAGCTTGTTGCCAAAATTCCCTTCTGGCCTCTTCCAGCCATCATGAATCGACTACGAATAGATCTCAGTGCCTTTGCAAAGGAAATAGCCATCGAGCGACGCACAGAAATGTCGTCGGGCGTCTCCTTGGAGTCAAGGGCCGAAAAGATGCAGCTCCGACGCGCAGACGTCCTCTCCACGCTGGTGCGGGCCAATGAGCTGACCGACGTGGAGCTGGCCGACCAAATCCTCACCATGATGGCCGCAGGCCACGAAACCACATCCTCCACCCTGAGCTGGGTGGCAGTCCTGCTCTCCAAGAACCCCGACATCCAAGCCAGGCTGCGTGACGAGATCCGCGCCAACCTACCCTCGCCCAATGACGGCGAGTCGATTTCCACCGGTGACATGGACAAGCTGCCGCTGCTCAATGCAATCTGCCATGAGACGCTGCGTCTCTACCCGACAGTCCCGTTCAGCGCTCGGACTGCGATCAAGCCCACGCCCATCGGTGGCGTCGTTTTGCCTGTGGGCGGGCAAGTCTGGCTCCCAATCTACGCCATCAACCGATCCACGAGGTTCTGGGGCGCCGACGCCGAGGACTTCCGCCCGGACCGGTGGATCACGAACGACTCGTTCAACAACAACGGCGGCGCGAAGAGCAATTACTCCCAGCTGACCTTCTTGCACGGGCCGCGGAGCTGCATAGGCCAAGGGTATGTTCAATTTTTAGTTTCTAGTGTGCTGAGAGCGCAGCCCGTAGCTGATTTTTACTAACGTCGTTTTGCGCTTGCAGGTTCGCCAAAGCCGAGCTTAGGTGTCTCGTGGCTGCCCTGGTCGGTAGATTTCATCTTGAGCTCGCAGAGGCGGACGCGAAATACTTTCCTGTGGGGTGAGCAATGCAAGTCCAGCAGTCTAGTTACGCAGTGTAGCTAACTTAATTGGTCGGTAGGATGATAACGGTCAAGCCGGCGAATGATGCGCTGCTGAATTTTTCGGTAGTTGAAGGTTGGTAATATGTTATACCCAAAGATGAGCTTGACTTTCCTGTTTGGCGTCTCCGCAGGTTGAAAGCCTTGCCTCAAGAATTTTTTCGGTAATCGCGACATCTCTTCTTAACTTGTCGCGTTGCCACATTTATCATAGGGCGACTCGTCTATCAAATGAGCGAGGACTGGTTTGTACCGGGACATTATGATAAAATGGGAATGATTGAATGATACGCTTCTTTATAGGACAATTCCTTCATTGTTTTTGCATCTATAGACTTCTGTTTTTTCTCTGCAAAGCACTACCCTGTGCGCTGGGCCTCGTCATCTCCATGTTCGAGCTTTCGTGGAGGCGACAAGGCCCGAGCTTTTATAACCAGCTCGAGTCGTGGTACTGCGGGGCTCCCTGGGCCGGGTTCTCCACCTTGACGCCAGCTGTCTGCGGGCTCTGCGTCCAGCCGGAGCCCTGCGGCATGGCCATGCCTGTCATCGAGCCTTCGTAGGCAGACGCTGGTGCCGTTTGAAAGGTGCCCGCCGTGTCAGTGGCACCCGGCGCCGAGTACTTGACGTCCGCGCTTGGCGCGTAGTTGCCGAAGTAGTCGTTGAGCTCAATGCCTGCGCCGCTACCCGTTGACTGAGATGGCATCGCCATGGGAGTCTTGTCCTGCAAGCCTGGGCCGTCCAGAGGCCATCCGCTGTCGAAAGTCCAGCCGGCACTGGTGCCTCCCAGAGTTGTCATGGTCATGCTGGGAAACGCCACGTCTGTGGGGTTAAAGGACGACTCACCGGTGTCCGAGGCAGTGCCGGATGAGGAGCGAGAGAGACTTGGCTGCTCCACGCTTGCCACTGACCCAGCTTGTTGAATGCCTTCCGGACCAGAACCAGCGTTGAAGTCCCAGTCTGACCAGTTGAACTGTTGGTCCGACACGGCCGAAAGGGACTCTTGCGCGCTGTACGGCTCGTTGCTAAAAGTCGGATAGCTGGACATGTTGGAGAAGTCGTGGATGGACCAACGCGCGTTGCTGCCGTAAGTCGGCACGCTATCCATGAAGCTGTTGCCAGCTCCTCCCGCAAGATTGTTGAGGCCGCTGGGTACGCTGGCCGAGGCAATGCTGTTGCTGCTGAGCGCTCCAGCGTTGTCCATGTAGCTAGTCATCGGCAGGCTGGACGGCGACGTCGAATAGACACCGGGACCGGTTGAATGCATGTGCAGCGAGAGATTGTCAACCGAGCGTTGGGCCATGCTCAGAGGGCCATGCGTAGTCTGGGACCGTTTGACGGGGTAGGGCGCATAGTCGTGGGCGGCGTGGTTGTGGCGATGCAACGGAGGATGATGCCCGCTCTGGTGCTTTGGCAACACGGTGTCGGAGCGGCGATTGACAATGTTGGGCTTGCTGATGGAACGGCGGTGCACGGCGGTGTTCAGCGCTGCCACCTTGCCGAAGTTGTCGATGTTGAGAGCCTCTCTCTTGGCAGCGCAGGCACACTTCTGGCCGTGCATGCACTGGCAGGGAGCGCTGTCTGCAGAGCTTGTCAGTATGAACGCTCACACCTCGTAGTCATAGGGCGCGTTGACCTTTGCATGAGCCAGGTTCTCTGGAAAGGCCAACCTCGGCGCACACGCATTTGACATGAGAGGCACGGTTCTTGCGCAGGTTGCGGCAGTGCGGACACTGGGACACAGGACGACCCTTTTTGTTGATGTGGTTCAGATGTCGGTCTAGGGGTGGCACGGTTAGAAAAGATTGCAACTGGCAGGGCCGAGTATATGCAGCTTACCCTTGTGGGTGCAGCTGCTCACACGGTGGCCGCGAACGCAGGCATCACAAGCATATTTCTCTCCGTCGGCTTGAATGACCATTGTGGACGAGTAGTTCTGGCTTTGTGGGGTGCTGGCGTGCGAGGTGGAGCGAGCGAGTCTTCTGACGAGCTCAATGGGTGCAGAGATGTCGGATGAGAGGCGTGAGCGCGTCTCGGCGAAGACGAGCAGTCTCGGGGGGCGATGCGGCAAGAAGATGCAGGGGAATGGGGTCTTGTAGAACAATTCTACACGCGAGAAGCGAGTACGTCGGCCATTGTGATATCAGAAGGGAAAAAGTAGAGGGTATCAAGAAGGAAAAAAAAGTTGCGGTGCTGCAAGCGGGACGCGAGGGGTGAGAAAAGTGATGCGCGATCGGCCTTAGCCACTGGCGGACGCCCGTGAAGAGCGACACACCCGGGCGGGCTTGTGACCAGCAGTGAACAGCAGTCGAGACAGCAAAACGTGAGGAAGGCTGGCGGTCGAGTAAGAGGAGGAAGGAGAGAGAGAACGGGCGGAGCGAGGAGGGAAGCGGAGAGGGTGGTGGGAGCTGCAGGATTGGCGTGTGTGGCGGAGCCAGGCGAAGGCGAGGGCGATTCAGTTCGCCGCGTCCAGTGGGAACAGTCGCCAATTACGGTGGCCGCCGGTGCGATGGCGCATCAGCCTGCGCGCGGGCCACACCCAACTCTGTTACTTAATACGCACAACCCTCTGCACGCCGCAGCAGCACGTGCGGTTGGATGTGCGGGCGACGACTGCGCCCGCACAGGCCGACGCGCTGGCCCCCTCAGGCACCGTCCCACTCGAGCGGCGGCGTGAAAATTGCAACATTCGACACCAAACTCTAATCGGGCGTGGTCGCACGGATGACCCTTCTCCGCAGGCCAAGCATCTCGCGAAACATAGTGCCCGCCGGCCACAGCAGACCCTGTCAGGCGGGTCCATTAATCGCTCGCCTGACGTGCAAGCGAACGGCACGGCCTGCTGCGCTGCTGCGTCGACGAGCCGTGTCAAATTCCCTGCTCCCAAGCCATGTGCGTCTCCGACCGAGGCTTTGCTTGAATGTTGGCTTTGGGTGAGCCTTGGGCCAGCACGAGCAAGCACCACCCCGCTGCAGCTGCCGGCGGTGGCAGCCGCTGCGCCGAAGGGCAATCATGAGCGCTTCCTCGCGACTCGGGTCACGCCAGGGGCCGTGCTCTTTTTCGCCGTCGATCGACTCGTCACCTACCAGAACCTTTCACGCCGCCCTAACCGTTCCAAGGCCTGGTACCCAAGGACTCTCCACGAACGCTAATTGCAACCGCAAATCAGCTGCCCAGCTTGCTCCTGCGAAGCACATCAGCCTGCCGCTCGAACTCATCGACGTCATGCACCCACCACACTTGCCTGCTCCCAGCCGGCCTCGCATCGCCCTTGCCCCGCTGCAAGTTGCGAAGATCGCCCCAGGGTGATCTCCCAAAACGATCGTCTCGTCACTCTTCAGCTTCGGGTGCGCCCGCTGACGCAACCGCGCTACCGGTTATGGCTTGCAACGCTCCTTGGCAATGGAGCGCAGCGCAGGACGCCTTGGCGATGTTAGCGCACCGTCTGTGTCGTGCATGCCTAGCACCTGCCATGAAGACCTTATCCTCGGAGTCACAAT
This sequence comes from Carpinus fangiana, assembly GCA_006937295.1. Taxonomy (NCBI): domain Eukaryota; kingdom Viridiplantae; phylum Streptophyta; class Magnoliopsida; order Fagales; family Betulaceae; genus Carpinus; species Carpinus fangiana. The sequence continues at coordinate 373,472 of VIBQ01000013.1, read as the reverse complement.
TTCCAACTCTCCCAAGGTCAAGCGATGCAGTCTTCGGTGGCATGGCTCAAGAAGTGGAGTTCCGTGTGGTCTCACCACCATGCAAGCCTTTGCGATTAGCCGGCTTAGTCACTGTAAGCTTGTCCAGCTGGTTGGGTCGCTGCCATCGCGTAGGACTACACATGCGTCATGGCTTGCAAGAACACGAGTGGAAAGGCGGCTCTTGTGTCAAGCAAACGTAAGCAGCAGCAGCAGCACATTGCTCAGATCCGATGCCGTCATCTTCGAGGAGCCGGCTGACTGCACATGCTTATGGTCGCGTGAGCTGGCGCACCAACATTCCAACTCTGCACCGCGCTTCGTATGTGTGACTGCGATGTAAGCGGAAAACGCATGGAACTCGTGAGCTGTTCGAGTGGATGCATCTCAATATCTTTTGCAATTGTCCATGGCCTCGCGCCAACGCTTGTACACGAGCAAAGACACGGCGATAGTGTCCAACTGACCAACACCGTCACACACACCCCGCGTGACGTCCAATTACAGAGTGGGGAAAACGCATCCAGCAATGTCGATATCCTACTATGCAGGTCTTTGAGTAAGACAGCCTTTAGCGATTCACCACAGGATCTCATCAGGTGTTTGCCTCATAACACGAGCTTTTCTGCTTGCCTGCTCATTGCCGCGACCCTCTGGACACTCGGACACTTGGAGTGGACATTGTTAGCCAAGGCATGCACGCGAGTAATTGTTTCTGCTCACTTCCCCACGGCCAAATGGCACAGTAACGGCAACCCTCCCCTGCGCGATGGTCGACGGGCCCTCACACCGTAATTTGCCGGCTCTCATGCAGCGCACTGACTTCATCGGCGCCTGCGCCCGCTTTTGGCAGCGCAGCTGGGCCCCCGACTACATCGCCCTCGCCCTGCTCTTCACGGGCGAGATCCTCACTCAGCTCCTCGTCGAACCCTTCCACCGCCTCTTCTTCCTCTCAAACCTCGCCATTCAGTACCCGCACGCCGAACACGAGCGCGTCCCGCCTCTCCTCCTCGCCCTCTACGCCGCCGGCGTGCCCCTGCTCGTCCTCACCCTCTGGGCCGCCCTCGTCCGCCCTACCGCCAACACTACCCACGTCACCTTCCTCGGCCTGCTGCTCAGCCTCTTCCTCACTGGCTTCTTGACGGACGTCGTCAAGAACGCCGTCGGCCGCCCTCGTCCCGACCTGCTCGCGCGCTGCAACCCCGCGCCCGACACGCCCCGCGACCGCCTTGTCGGCATCGAGGTCTGCCTCACCGACGGCCAGGGCCGCGCTAGCCGTGGAGACCACCATCTGCTGCACGACGGCTGGCGCTCCTTTCCGTCCGGCCACTCCAGCTTCGCCTTCTCCGGTCTGGGCTACCTGTCGCTGTTCCTCGTCGCGCAGCTGCGCGCCGCCCACCACGCCACGCCACTACCTGTTGCGCTGCTTGCGCTTGGGCCGGTGCTCGGCGCGCTCATGATCGCCATCTCGCGCACAGAGGACTACAGGCACGATGTGTGGGATGTGACGGCGGGCAGCTTGCTGGGTCTGCTGGGCGCGTGGATTGGCTGGCGGCGATACTTTCCTGCTGTAGGCAGCGCGGTGCCATATACACCGGCCGCGCAGGGGCTCGGGGGCAAAGGGCGGCGCGACGAGGAGGAAGGTGAAGAGCTGGCGGGCGGTGAGGAGGCGGAGATGATGCTGAACGGGCGCACGCGGCGGAACAGCGGGCCGTAAGCGCAATATCTGTATCATATACGTGGGCGGAGATTCTGACGAAGTAAGTTTGTCTAGCCTCTAAATAGCATCAGCGCCTCCTCTTCACCGTTCCTGTCTGCCGCGGCGTCGCCCTCGTCCTCGCGCAGCTGCAGCTGCCGTCCGAATAAGCTGCCGAAGAGCTCCTCGCGCTGCCGTTGCTCCCACGCCCCGCGGTCCTCGGGCGCCATGAAGTTCTGCAGCTTCTCGTGCACCGTGTAGCGCATCTTTCGTCCTTTGCTGGCCTTTCGGTCCGCGCCGGGACGTGAATGGCTCTTCGCCTGGCGCGCCGCCTTGTACTCGTCCTCGACTCCGCCATTCGCTGCGTTTGAGGCGGCAATGGAATAGTCGACGGCGGCGTTGGCGTTGCGGGCCTCGAGGAGCTCTTTGAGCAGAATGCCGTAAAAGTCTGCGTCGTCGTAGATGTTCTCGCTCCCGTCTGCTTGCTCTGTCTCTGCATCTTCTTCAGTGTCGCCATTTGCTTTCTCGCTGCGTCGAGTTGGGCGTGGCCGTTTCTGCTGGATGGGTGCACAACTGCGTGGGACCTTTGTGCGTTCGACGTGGCGTGGCATGCTGGTGGGCGCAAGGTGCGAGTCAAGAACATCAAGAAGTGTCGTTTGAGCAGTAGGATTTAGTCTGTTTGCTGACTGGGCGGCCGTGGTTGTGGCCGAGGCGGTCTTTTGGGACCACTTTTGTAGCACAGCTCTCTGGTGAACCTTGGAAGCAGCATCTTGGTCTTGGAGATGGGTCCATAAGGTAGAGCTTGACGTTGAAGCGCTATGCCGTTTCCGCTTTTCTCCAGCTTTCTGTGATGGTAATGCATCTCTGAGCATCGATAGCGAGTTGAAGAGGTTGAGCGCGGCGGCTTCTGCGCCCTCATACGCCTTCGCGTCCTCTGATGGCTCAGAATCTGTTACGGCAGCCATTGAATTTGATGCAATTAGGGCATGTTGAAGTCGAATGCGGGCGTTGAGAAGACTGTCAAAGGTCTGCCGCTGCATTTTGACAGCGCGGCCCTTGGCCGAGTCCGCTGTTGCTGCAGCTGCAATGCTTGCCGCGACGGATTTACCAGAGTCATTCATCAAAGATCTGAGATGCGCGCGGTCGCCTCCCGGCAGATCTGTCTCTTCGTCACTCAGGCTGGTGTCGTCTGTCCCCGCATCGCTGTCATCTTCATCCGCCTCAACTTCCTCGTCTGCCTCCAGCTCTTCCATAGGACTTGGGCTCTGCCCGTCTGTCGATTCATCTTCCTCAATCTCATCTTCTGAGCTGTTTCCATCATTGCTGTGCTCCTCGAAAGGGTCGTGTTCTCCATCCTCGGCAGACAGATTCTTCCTGCTCACTCGCGAACCTTGGTATTGAGGACCAAGTGTGGCAAGCTCGCGCTTGCGCAGCTTACTCTTGCTGACTGCTTGGTAGTGCTCTCGCCCATCGAAACCAGCATTATTCTCTCCAGAAATGTCAGAGTCGCTGTCGTCAAAAGCTTGTTCGTCATCTTCGGGGTCGAAGTCTGCTCAAACAGTCAGTAACCGCTCACAGTGTATGAGAAAGAGGTGCCTCCCTTTGTGCGCACGATCCTCGAGATCCGCAAACTCATCTGCATGCGTGCGAGGACCCATTTCCATGTGACACTCTTCTTGCAATTGACAATGGCGAGTCGGTCAGAATTGATCAACTGTATCTAGCCAGAACTTTTTTTTGCGGAGGCGCGGAGCAGGTCCGCGTCCCCGAATGACGTTCACGCGCAGCCGGAAAACAATCCCAAACATTCCTGCATCAAAGTCATGAGATGAACAGACGGCTTTTCTCAAGCTTGAGAGCGCTGAGGAATCATGACAATCCTCTGGTAAGTCACCGAATTTGTCTAGCTTTGCAAGCGAAATCTCATGCGTAATCTGCTCAGGGCCTCCCCAAGGCGGGCAAATCACCTGGTCCAAATTTTGTGAATCGTATGCAACGAGGGCTACCAGAAAGGCGCAAAATCCAAAACGTCAAACATGTCGTAGCAATTTCGTCGGCGAAAGGTGGCGTCGGTAAATCAACCATAGCGGCCAATCTTGCTCTCGCCTTGGCTCGCAAAGGTCATCGAACTGGGATCTTGGACACGGACCTCTACGGACCATCTATTCCCACTTTGTTCAATCTTGCCGATGCGGGAGATCCTGATCTCGACAAAGATGGAAGACTCATACCTTTGCCATCCTCTGGAGTCCAGACCATGTCGATGGGATACTTGACCCCACCCGGCGCAGCTGTTGTTTGGCGTGGCCCCATGTTGCAAAAGGCAATACAGCAATTACTGCACTCAGTTGCATGGTCACCCTTGGATGTCTTGTTCCTTGACTTGCCTCCGGGGACCGGAGACATCCAGCTCACTATCACGCAGCAGATACATCTCGCCGGATCTGTCATTGTCACCACACCCCAAAAGCTTGCGCTCGAGGACGCTGCAAAAGGCGTTGAGATGTTCAACAAGAGTGGAGTGAGGGTCCTGGGTCTTGTGAGTAACATGAGTCGCTTCGCCTGTCCTGGTTGTGGCGGCGTGCACAGGCTCTTTGGCTCAGAGGAGGGCATCAAAGCCATGTGCGAGAAGCAAGAGCTAGCTATGTTGGGAGATGTTCCACTAGATGTTGGAATGGGAGAAGAAAGCCCCAGTATACTGGCCAATCCGCACGGACCAGCTGCCTCTGAGCTATCAGCCATTGCAGATAATATTGTTGGCCTGCTCGGACTCGGAGACGCTCGATAACAGGTAGTTCAGGCGTTGTTGGCGCTGTCATCAACGTCTAAGTCGTGAAGCAACCTCATGTACATTTCTCAACTACTTTAATCATACGACAGTGTTCGGAAATCTACTCAAATAAGTCTAAGTACAATGTTTAGGTGTTGTGGGGCTCATTCTTGGAGCAGTCTGCTAAGTACATAGGCACCGCTGATTATCATTATGAGGCAATTGCTCCCAAAGAATCTGCAAGTGCATAACAAGTTAATTTATAACATGTTTGTAAAGGTACGGTTGCTATTGCACGTGCTATTCGAGTCTCTAAACACAATTTTGAAGAGCTTCACCATCCACTCCGACGGGTTCATCCTTCGCTTTTACGAAACGGCTCCGCACACTATGCTCTTCTGGTAAATCAAAAGCTCTCCCAGTGCGATCATAGTATTCTGGATCGGTAGCAGCTTGCCATTCCTTTGAGTAAGGTGACATGCCATCACCCCAGTCCGACCAACGAGAAATACTGAGCTGACATCCGCCTCTACCAACAGCTTTTGCACGAATAATGTATTCTGTCGCGCATGTCTGGCAAAGAAGCAGCTCCCCACAAGTTTGACATGGTTCTGGAGAAACTTGTGGATTGATTAGGTGTGATATCGCACACCACATGTTGTCCTCGATCTCGTCCCAAAAGTGCCCACACTGCGCCGACTTGTAGGCATTTCCATTGACACCGGGTTCAAAACTCTCGTGCATTACTGAATCCAGTCGACAACGCTTTGTGGTAGTAAAGTTGACCAGGAGATGATCGTCCACAAAGACTGTGGAGAAAGTATATCGCCAGCCATCGCCGCCAAATCTTTCATAGTCGCTCATGGCCAATCCAAATTCAGTGCCAAATCTTCCAACCCGAGCGGCACTTTGCACTTGCCAGAAATATATCTTTTTGTCCTTCAGGTTTAGCATGGCAGAACCATATTTATTTGAAAAAGATTTGCATTGATCATTCCAGTTTGCAAGCCAGTTGAAGGTCTTGTGATATGTTTGGCATCGAAAGCAAAACCATTGCCAGGAATTCTTATCACCGGATAATTGTAGGAACGACATCTTCTCGTGCATGTTTCGCCTTATTCTTTGCAAAAAGACATTTCCAAAGCATCGATAGAGTGAAGTGCACGACAACGTCAGTGACACCTGCGACGAGAGAGGTAGCAGAGCAGCAATAAGCTGCCATAGCTCGACCGGTAGGGTTGCAAACAATGATGCATTTGGAAATGGACGCTCGCTGTTCGATAACGCCGCATAACCTTTGCTGAAAAGCCGCGTGACTGTGTGAAGATTGCTTGTTCGGAGGAAGGTACGCATTTTGAGTCCACCAATTGTCGAACCCTAAAGCTTATGAAACCAAGGAAGTTGACTCATTAAAATCAAAGTGATGTGTATATCAGATTTTCGCAAGCCTGAAAGAAAGTTTCCGAAACGTAAAGACAGATGAAGACTGTCATATGATCAATTTGAGGTGGGAAGCAGCTTGGCCGGATACGCCGGAATCAATACACCACGTGGCATTTGCTTCAAACATGGTTACTCAAAATGCACAGTGAAACCATACTTGTCATGAGCGGTGTCTATAGCTACGCTTTGAGGTGTGTGCAGGAATGTCATTGGCCGTATATTTGTTGTGTAGAAGAACTGAGTCGACCAGCAACCTTTGTTCTCAGGTAGCAGTATAAGAGGATGCCGTGTATCATCACCTCAAGTTCAACGACAGTGATATGTGCCTAATAAATTTACTCAAGTAGATTTAGTTTCTGATCCTCAACCGTAGCGGGTTTGGTACCTCCGTGCTTACAGCCCCGGGCAGTCTACCTAGTATGGGATGGTACGCCCTCTTAGTAGTTGATCTAGCCTAGATTCTTGCCTACTCGACGTAGATTCTCCGGGCTCGAAACCTGTTACGTGGAGGAAGAAGTGTTGAGTGACAACCTTTATTCTCAGGCAGTAGTAACATCCTCTAACAATGGTCATAGCTCAAGCGTATCGATAAGCCTACCACTTTACGCGTCTCCAAGACGCGTCGTCGAGTCTCTACCTACCTCTCCAACCCGCATAACAGCTGAACTTGCGGTAAGAATGGCTTCAAGACCGGAGCTCAAGGTATGTCTGCTTATCATTGCTTTGTTACCACCGGCGTGTTGCGGTCATTAAACATCAGAGCTTTACTGACCATTACTGCAGGTGGACGATGAGGTCGGCTTCATCAAGTTCTTTCGCGGTCTTGCCGACAAAGATGTCGAAACCGTACGCATCTTCGATCGCGGTGACTGGTACACGGCTCACGGCGACGATGCCACCTTTATTGCGCGCACCGTCTACAAAACTACCTCCGTCCTGCGCCAGCTTGGCCGCGAGCCTGGTTTACCTTCTGTCACCATGACGGTTACAGTATTCAGAAACTTCTTGCGCGAAGCGCTCTTTAGACTGGGTAAGAGAGTAGAGATCTGGGAAAGCAGTGGCCGCATGAATTGGAAGGTTGGCAAGCAGGCATCTCCAGGCAATCTACAAGATGTAGAAGACGAGCTTGGTGGGTACATCGATGCAGCGCCCATCATCCTCGCGGTCAAAGTTACTGCCAGAGCATCCGAGGCTCGCAATGTTGGGATTTGCTTTGCCGATGCAAGTGTGCGAGAGTTGGGGGTCAGCGAATTCCTCGACAACGATCTCTATTCCAACTTTGAGTCACTTCTCATCCAGCTTGGTGTCAAGGAATGCCTCGTTTCCGCAGATGTGCAAAAGAAAGACAGTGAGCTGCAAAAGCTTCGTGCCATCGCCGACAGCTGCGGCTGTGCCGTGTCAGAACGAGCAAGCGGTGACTTTGCCACGAAAGATGTTGAGCATGATCTTATGCGCCTGCTGCGTGATGAACGGTCAGCTGGCATGCTTCCTCAAACCGACCTTAAGCTGGCCATGGGATCCGCAGCAGCTCTCATCAAATATCTGGGTGTCATGTCCGATGAGAGCAACTATGGTCAGTTCCGATTGTACCAGCATGACCTGTCAGAATATATGAAGCTGGATGCATCTGCACTCAAAGCTCTAAATCTTATGCCGGGTCCGCGAGATGGAGCCAAAAACATGAGTATTTATGGCCTTCTCAATCACTGTAAAACACCCACCGGCAGCAGGCTCCTGGCACAATGGCTAAAGCAACCTCTCATGAACCTCGAAGAGATTGAAAAAAGACAACAGCTCGTTGAAGCTTTCGTCATGGATACCGAGCTACGACAGACTATGCAGGAAGAGCATCTCCGCTCAATTCCTGACTTGTATCGCTTAGCGAAGAAGTTTCAACGAAAGCAGGCCAACTTGGAAGATGTAGTGCGCGCCTATCAAGTTGCGATTCGAATCCCTGGATTCATCGGCACATTTGAGGGCGTCATGGACGAAGCTTACCGTGATGCTCTTGATTATGCATATACATCCAAGCTTCGCGAGTACTCGGATTCCTTTGCACGACTGCAAGAAATGGTCGAGACAACGGTCGATCTGGATGCACTGGACAACCACGAATTCATCATCAAACCAGAATTTGACGACGGTCTCCGGACCATCCGCAAAACTCTCGACAAGGTGCGACGAAACATGGATGTAGAGCACCATCGGGTTGGTGACGATCTAGGGCAAGACACCGAGAAAAAGCTCTTCCTCGAGCAACATCGAGTTCACGGCTGGTGCTTTCGTCTTACTCGCAATGAGGCTGGCGTGATTCGCAACAAGAAAGAATACAAGGAGTGCTCGACCCAGAAGAATGGCGTGTATTTCACAACGTCTCGGCTACAAGAGATGCGCCGAGAGCACGACCAGCTCAGCGAAAACTACAATCGCACACAGTCCGGCCTGGTTTCTGAAGTCGTCGGCGTTGCTGCATCATACGTGCCCATCATTGAACGCCTCGCTTCGGTACTCTCACACCTCGACGTGATCATCTCCTTTTCCCACGCTTCTATCCACGCGCCAACCACCTACACCCGCCCCAAACTCTTCCCTCGCGCGTCAGAGTGCGCTGCGCAAAACCTCACCTCTGCCGCGACCATCCTCAAAGAAGCCCGCCACCCCTGCCTTGAGCAGCAAGACGACGTCTCCTTCATTACCAACGATGTCGAACTCTCCCCCTCCGCCACGGGCCCCTCATTCCTCATCATCACCGGCCCCAACATGGGCGGCAAGTCAACCTACATCCGCATGATCGCGTCCATCGCGCTCCTGGCCCAAGTCGGCTGCTTCGTGCCGTGCGCAGCCGGCGCCAGCCTCACGCTCTTCGACTCGGTGCTCGCGCGCGTGGGTGCCAGCGACTCGCAGCTCAAGGGCGTCAGCACCTTCATGGCGGAGATGCTGGAGACGGCGACGATCCTGAAGAGCGCGACGCGCGACTCGCTCATCGTCATCGACGAGCTCGGCCGCGGCACCAGCACCTACGACGGCTTCGGCCTCGCCTGGGCCATCGCCGAGCACATTGTCGAGCGCATCGGCGCGTGCGCCGCCTTCGCCACCCACTTCCACGAGCTGACGCGTCTCGCGGACACGCACGCGCAGGTGCGCAACTTGCACGTCGTAGCGCACGTCGAGGGCGGCAAGGCCAGCGGCGAGGGCGCGCAGGGCGGCGCGGGCAAGCGGCGCGAGGTCACGCTGCTGTATCGCGTCGAGCCGGGCGTGAGCGACCAGAGCTTTGGCATTCATGTGGCGGAGCTGGTGCGCTTCCCGCCCAAGGTGATTGCCATGGCGAAGCGCAAGGCGGAGGAGCTGGAGGACCCACAGCACGGCGGCGACGCGGCCATGGGGGATGCTGACGGTGCAAATGCTGCTCAACCGTCGGCGGAAGAGGTCGAGGCTGGGAGCAAGCTGCTCAAGGAGGTGCTGCGGGAGTGGAAGACGGCCGTAAAGGAGGGCAACATGACGCGCGACGAACAGGTCAGCAAGATGAAGGAGCTGGTCATGGGTAGGAAGGAGCTTGTGGACAGTCCGTTCTTTGAGAGTATCAGGGCATTGTGAGGATCTCGGCACGCAGACGTATGTAGCCCTCTGGGATCTGGGACAAGGAACAAGGCGTCATGTATTGTATTGTGACGTGAGGAGTTCAGCTTGACAATGTCGAAACGGCACTTCTTCCTCCTGCACGTAAGCAAACCTCGAGTCTTGATGCATCAGGAAGTACAACGGAGACATCTCCGACAGAGCGACGCTTCGCTGAGCCGCACTGACTTCGACTCCTCCGTCCAAGTTCCAGCACGACAACGGCCCCTTCGACAGACCTTATCCGCCCGCTCGCCAACCAACCTGCAATTTCCCAGCCGCCGCCGCGCCTGCAGTTCTTCGTGCGATGAGGCCAACGCCGTAATCGTCGTCAGCATTCGGAAGCGCACGAGAAGTTCTAGGGACGTTCATGCAGACCACCAGCCCAGCCAAGCCGGGTGGGCAACGCCAGTAAGCGCGGCAAGGGCGACGGCAGATTGGGGCCCACTTCCTGCTTTCGCGAGTTGGATTAGCCTTCGCTACCGAATTCCCTGAGGTGGGAGCGGGAAGGTCCAGCCCCAAGCCACCGCACTTGTCTATACCAAGAGAGGTCCCCTGGACTAGCTGCGTGTCCGAGATTCTCTTCGAACTCTATCGTGCGCAGGTCGGCCGTGAAGCCCGAAGAGGAAGTTGGAGTATGTTGCCATCGCCTTGGCGCCGGCGGTATGCCTAAAGAATCGGCCGAATGGAAGTTCGATCGGATGCTAGCTGGTATTCTAGGTTTGTTGAGAGACCCTAAATTACACAGACGTTTGGAGACGCTGTAGCGAGCTGGGCATATGTTCCGAGATTAGGCTGAAATCAAGGGGCCGTAAGCGTTGCTGCACCAGAATGATGGCACTTGTAATGTACATCCAGATAAGTTGCCCTGCATGCACGCCTTGCCTGATGCAGAGGGACGGTGTTGCAGAAATGGCTATGCCCGTGGAGTGCGGATAGGGCGGGGTGTCCTTAACATAACCCGATGCTCTGTCTCATGTTGTGTCACCATTATCCTGTGCGCCGAGCCGCATGGCGAGGGGACTGGGCGAAGAAGCCGGTGAGGAGAGTTTCAGAGAAGCAGCTGTATGATTGGTGTCGCGACCACTGCCATTCTGACGATTACGCTGTGCGGCTGCTGGCGCGCTTTGACCTGGTTATTCTGGGCGTCGTTGCAAATAAACGTGGACCACCGAGTTAATCCGAAGTACTTTGATAGAGAGGCGGTGGAATTGAGGCTAGCGAGCATCGTACCAGGGAAAGTTTGCTGCGCGCACTAAACGATCCGCGCTGTCCTCGCGTTGGCCCCTACCATACCACCTGGTCAGTGCGGTGCGGAGATGCAGACCGTGAGGGAGAGGCTGATCAGCGACATCCCTGGCTATCGTGGGTCGATACATCTTTAATGTACCTGGTGGCTTTGCTCGTTTACGATGCAAGCAATCAGAAGAGAGGTTGTCCTAGTTCCACTTATGCACGCTCGTGGCTGGCTAGAGCTGAGTCGTCGCTCCGCTTGGGATTACGCCGAATGGTCGGAATATTTTTTGCATGTTCCGGAAGAATATTACGCGAGGCTTGTCCTCGCCACCTCTCACGCGACAGTTTGTCTTGATTTTTTCCGCCAAAGAGCATTGCTTCTCTTCTGACGTGTGAGTCGGTGAAGGTCAGCAGAAACACCTGCAACCGTTTGGAAAGTTTTCGGGATCAGGTTAGCGCAAGAAAATAGCATTGCGGCAGCGGCCCTTGATTGCGCCGGTGCTGGGCCACTTGCAAGACAGATGTCCGTCATCGCAAGTCGTCCAATCAAGTTCCCTACCGTTCATAACGGCCAACGCTATGGCGCCGTCAAAATGGCGTTTGCGTCATGCACACTACAACGCCCCGAGGCAGGTTTAGCTTGGTTGTCAGCGTAGTGCGTGCCACCATTGATGGCGTACACACATCCGTGCATGGCCGATCGCAAGGTCGCATAATTAGTAGGCATGAAACGGGCTTGTGGTCAATATCTTGATCATCAACATGCATTGTCGATTTCTGTCAAGGCCTGCGTGGGTCAGCGTAGCACGTCAAGGTGTGAGATGCAGGAAACATCGCTGCACATATTGAGTCATCCTCAACGGCTTGCCACGTTGTCGAAACTTTGTGCTGACGCAAAAGTAGATGCTGGCGGAAACTTTGTTTTTCAGCTTAAACGTAGGTTGCCAACGCAGAAATAGTGCCCCCGTATATGACCGTAGTGGCGGCTAGCCAAGTAATTTCCGATACTCGAAGCCTACCGACCAACACCAGGAAGTTCTTCCGAAACTTCTTATTGGTTTTGATAGTACGATCCATCCACGCTCGGACCTCAAGAAGAAGCATACAAGCTGGATCGGTCGGGACAAAATGGCTGACTTGCATCCCACGCTTCGAAGAAGCGTCAGCCACCAACGCGCAGATCTTAGCGCTGCGTGGTCGAGATATGAAGACAAAACCTAATTACATGGGCTAACAGACTTTGTTAGCCTCGTTTAGTCGGACCGAGATAGGTGGAGAGTGTAATCAGCATGTAACCACGAGTTCTTGCCCATGACTGGAAGACGAAGGTACGCACTTGGGATAATCAAGGGGCAGGCAACAGCTACGTTGGCAATCAGGGTCGACGAGCACTGAAAGAATTTTATGCAATGGCGGCTAAGCAGCAGGAACAAGATCTCGCCGTCAAGGAAGGCCCGTTTGCCGCGGCCCCCAGCCTCCTGGTCCACGGCGATGCGATGGCATCAGGGTTCCAGAAGCTGGGGCCGGTTCTATGCCTGCCCGTTGGGCTCTTTTAGGACGTGTGCATGTCAAATGATCATGGCATTGACTTTCAGCACGATACTTGCTGCGAGACCAAAGACTAGGCAATAGCACGGGCCACGCCGGCGGAGCGATTTCCACCACGCTAGCAATGCGCGCAGCTTAGGTCTTGCTTTGGAAAATTCAAGATTGTTTTCGCAACCCAGACATGCACATGTTCCAAGTGTGGACGATCCTTGGTAGCTTGGCTGTATTTAATCAAAGACATGCCGTGACTGGATAGTGGAAGCCGGGGGACACGGGACAGGGTCAAAAGCCACCGGAACTTTCCAGACCTCGAATACCTTCCAATGTGCAGGGGTGGGAAGACTCACATGAGAGAAACACTATTTCAAGACGTGGTGTCCCAATGGAACTGGTGGAGAAATTCATGGCGTGGTCGCTATGCTTTGACACGGCAACAGCAGGATGCACCCCATGCAGACTAGCAGTGCCACACCGAATTCTCATTCCGACCGGGTGCCGGGGTTTGGGGGGGGGGGGGGGGGTG